>JAAONU010000004.1:36952819-37552819 GCA_012932295.1 Cyclina sinensis
TCGAATTCGCAACCCCTGATACTAAATCCTATTCGTTCCCATTGATCCACCCTGTTCATAATGTAAACGATTAACAGACGTTAAGGATAACAGTGTGGTAATAATCGTCCTTAAAAAGATATACTTTCTATCGAAATATTACTTTTTTTCTGTTATATTTGAATAGTTTATATGATAATAGGCTGTCGTGGCGCGCTGTGCAGTGCCGGGGATGTGCTGTGCCGTGCCGTGCTCTTCCTTTCCTTTCAATTCTGTTCTGTCAATACAATCATGTTTAATATCGAAATTTGAGAATGTGCTGAATTAGAAACCTACATTAAAAATAAATGAATTGTAAGTTCTTTTTGTCAATTTTCCAGTTAGATATTTGTTTTAAAAGAACAAAACGGTTTGCTCACTTGTCATTTCAATTCATTGCCATAATTGTCCAGGATTTCCCTATACTTTCAGACAGCTCTGTCAGTTTGAAAGCATGTTTTTCACGCTGTTGAAGTTATTAACATACAGACTTGTTAATTATTACATTTGCAAAACTATCTCTTTAACTATTGCACGTGTATATATGTTTGATGGAACAATTACAATTGTAGACCGCTATATTTCCTCTTTGAAGTATTGTATTAAAAGCTAATCAACTATGTATTTGATACCATTGTATTTTGACAAACAACAGTTTTCACGTTGACAAACTGTTACGATAGTGAAATGGTGAATATATTTTAAAAGAAAATTATCAATTTTTAACTATCCATCATTTCTAGAATAACGTTCCAGCTAAAAGGATTGCAATTCGACAGTGGGAATTTCCATTCGAGTTTTATTTATCACCAATTTTAAATACTTCTTGTGACAGGATTTTACTGATCTTCTGATAATGAAGTGAGTATTCATTTTCTTCTGCAGTCTTAATCTTAAATCATTTGTGTTTAGTTTAATGATTAAGAAACAATATGATATATGTTATATTTCATACAAAGATTACGAAAAAAAAAGAAAACGTCATTAGTAACACGACAACATTGGTCGTAGAAACAACCCCAAAACACTAATCGGAAATGTTCATATTCCGGACCGGACATTCAGCAATGTTAAAGGTTAAAATTGGAGTGTTTTAACTGATATAAAACTTTCCGGTCAACTGTTGATTATGAAACTCTATTTCAATAGTTTGTCGTTATGGGAAAGGAGTAATTTTGACACTTAACAAGTATTGTATTACTTCCCCGGTCACGAGATAGTATATTTGACAATATCTGTAATATAGTCTAATGGAGGTAGTATATTTATGTGTAGGTGATAAACTTTGACAATAAACGATCTGTATCTTGAAGCGATATTTTAGCTCCAGTTAGGGAAACAAAAGATGGAGGAAATGATTTATTTATAAGGGTGGGATATTAAGGCGTCAATAAAAACAACAAAATGATATCTGCCAATTAGTATAGTAAATAGAAATTTGCCAGCAGCCATTTACGTCGTTATTTAAATAGACATTCTGTATTTTACGCCCAGACCTAACCTCAAAACTTACAGAGAAACAATGGCTAAAAATACATGGTAAATATATTTATCCACTCAATTTTAGCATACACAATTTCAGCTTATTTCTTTGCCGAAAAATGAGCAACTGGCAAGAAATGCAGAAAATTTTGTTTTGTCTAAAAAAATTCAACCATTTGGGTATAAGATGCATAGATTGGCGTGTATTTATTTTCAAAGGGCAAAAGCCGTAGTCTTATTTAGAGAATATTTCAATACACACTGAAAAATGGAATATTAAGACACAATATTATGCTTTACTTTAATTTCATGCTCTAGCGTTGGTGGTAAACACCTGCCTTTATAATATATACTTGAGTGGAGGAACATTATATGTTGTTCGTATGACTGAATCGAGAATTTAATACTGATATTATTTCAGATGTAAAAAACACTACATTTTTCTCAGTGATGAAACTGTTTAACTTTTTTTTGCAAAATAACGATAAAAAAATACCAGTGTATCAAAATGTTTTAGCGCCAGTTGCGAAATGTTGAGCAACGACAAACATTATTTCACCCAGGTATACATGTATACAACATGGGGATATGTCTGAAATATTTAAATATATAAAGCATGTTCCCTATACATAGACAGTTTAATAAAGTTTGTTGTTGTTGTTGGTATTTAAAGTGATTAACCAACATATTTCATCCGTCTCATTAAAGCCACAAGCTTCTAGACATGTTTGAGTTAATGTTGAGCAGAGTAACTGAGCTCCCACGAGCTTCTCTCTTGCTCTGTTTCCACGTGTTAATGTACATTAATGTAGGTATTTAATGGTAGGGGATAATACCTAATACCGTTATCAGTGTGATGTTATATATTGTTACACCGAATCCATGAAATCTGAAACATCATTCAGACATTCTTTATCACAAAAGAAAAGAAACAAAAATACAAAATATTTTGCAGTTCATACATTTTCTCGACAACGAAACAGTCATAAATATATTTTGTTCTAAATAGTATGGATTCGGAGTAAGTAAAAAAATGCTTATATTTCATTCTTTTTTTGTATAACTTGTAAATATCAATGTGACTTTAATTTGCCAAGTTTATACATTGTATGAATTTTAAAAAACGGTTTCATTTTTGTTCTACTTAATATCATCAAAATCTCTTTAATAACTTGAAAACACTTGGTACTTTTCCTAGTGTGCATTTCATCTTTTATCTAATCAATTAATTTTATTGTCAATTAATCGGGAGATCAAGCTGTTAATTGATCTTGACAGATGATCTATGACTGTGGGCGGTGCATTATGGGTCATTTTAATTACAATGCATTATGGGTAAATGTTGACTTTCATTCTTTTCTTTAAGGAGAAAGTTTTGTGCGGAAAGTGGAAGTGACGAACCTAGGGTAAGTTTATATAATAATTATTTGTTGATTTTAATTTCAAAATAATGTTATCTTGAAAACAATATTCTTGTGACCTTACATTAGTTACAGTATTGACAGTTTTCAACTGTTAGGCATTTTACGTTTTAAGATGGAAATTTACAGAATGCCTAGAACATTATTTTATATCATTTTTATGTCCATGCTAACTATCTTATGGCATTTTTAGATGAAGTGTCTTCAACATGTCTGCCAGAAATGGAAACGGTACCATTAATTTAGGTTTATATTCTCAAATGTCAAATAATTTTATTATTTATTATTCTTAATCACACATCATTATACACATGACTTCCATTTGTGTCATGGTTGAAAGGTTATTTAATGCAGAGGATGTTAACATGTATCTTCTGTACCGATGTTTCGTGTAGCACTTCTCACAAAAATAAAACGCTTCTTTCAGATTCACAAGATGTTGAGATTCACACCTGATAAAGCTGTCGACGCCGGCGACATCGGCGCTTTAGTGACGCCGCCGACTAGAAATGAAATATTGCTCTCTAACGATACTCCGTTAGCAACAGACAGAGTGGACCACGACGGATCCTTTACTCAGGTATCCTTCATTTCTTATTTTAGGTCCAATGTGTCAGACAGACAGAGAGATAAATTATTCGAAAACAAAGTTCATTGGTTTAGAACAAAATAAAGTATGTTGTGAAAAGAGAATTAATTTGCGTGTATTAATTCAAGACAATATGATGTAACCCAAAAATTAATTTTACAAATAAACTCGTTTTATTACAAGGTATATCATTTTTAAAGAGAGTAAAAACATGTCACAAATACATGTTTCTCAATAACTTCATAGGTTCCTAAAATAAATCGAGATTTAGACATAAGAATGCGTATACATGTATACTCTGATTAGCTTTGATTCTAGTTTCGTATTTAATAGTTAAGAAAAAAAAACTGTTCGAAAAATTTAAAGTTCAAAAACTTCAAATTGGAAGTTGTTATTTTTTTTTTTTTTTAATATAATATATTAATCGAAATATGTTTGCTTTGTACTCAAGAAAAATAAACTGCCACATTTTGACCATGTGAAATTCTAATTCAAAAAGCCACAATTCGTCTTCATTAAAACATTTGTTAACTTGCATTAAAAGTGTTTAGTAATTATTTCATCGGAACTAACATCAACATGTGTATCATAAATATCGTATTTCTTTTCTGCAGCAGATGTGTCGAAAGCCACTTGGACGCTTCCTGTCGTTCGATGTGAAGAGAAGTTTGTTTTCCGGCAAGCGTTTTTCTGATGCAGCAGACGACACTCCTATAACGAAGAGACTGCGGGAAACCAAGACTGGACCCAGTGATACCACTCTGCAGGTATGAACTTGCTTTGATCGCTAAAGAACAACTTGTACAGTAATCAGTTTATAGATAACATTATTAAGAATCGTTAAAATTTCAGTTAACTTGTACGAGGCTTTAAAGATTATATCAATGAAAAAGATTAAAATGAACAATACGTCATGGCGTTTTTCAAGAAAAAAAAACATTTCTCTCTATTTGAACTCACATATAATTGAAAGCACACGTAAATCTTTTAACTGATTAATGTGCAAAAGAAAAGTTCGTAAAAAAAAGATCTAATTAAAACCTGCATATAAATACCGTTCTTTTCTTTACCTTTCAGACTCTGTCCCTGAAGCCAGAGGCCGAGAACGTTAAGTCTGTTGTTCACAGACTGTCTACCGACAACGCCGTGATTGCCGACGGATCTCGTCCATACATATTGCCGACCGTCGCCGGTAAACACAGTGACTTGAAGGCTATAACTTCCGAAACAGTAAGTTTGTTTTTCTTTTAAATATAGAACTGTAATGGTTTTTGTCTTTCAGAAACGTCAAACATGAATGGAAAAAGTTAAAGCCAACATGTGGCATAAGGATAAGCATTAGGATCATTTCAAAGTACTTTTTTAAATCATATCATCTGTAAATTTATAATTGTAGCAGTAATAAAAGTTTCCGTAGTAAAATCTTGAGGCTAGACAGGTTCCATTTAAAGCTATTTGTTTTAACTTTTCCAATTCTGTAAAATACAAATGTCGGAGTTACCTGTAATCATGAACGGCGCAAGTGCGAACACTGAACCACAAATTGCAGAAGTGAAATGAAGTTTAATTATCATATCAACTACTGTGTTACTTCTTTTGTAGATGAACGATGTTCTGCACGGTTGCTATGACGACGACATAGATCACGTGACTGTCATTGACTGCAGATACCCGTATGAGTTCCAAGGAGGACATATCAAGGTAGTTAAAGTGATAAATTAGGAAGAAAATAAAAAAAATGTGAAGGGATACATTCATACGTCATGCATTATCATTTACTTTCCATATCTAGAAGGACCCGTATGATGTCATGGTATGTTAATCCAACGTGCGAGTTTGACAGTAAAAAGATGTTGTTTTTATTTATCACCATAGCTCCATTTCTTTACGTTATGCAATAATGTTAGATTAAGTTGTAGAATTTTCACGACGTTTATATTTTCCAGAATGCAGTCAATTTGTACACACGCAGTGCCATAGAAGAGTTTTTGTCACGACACAGTTCTTCTCACGCGTCTCCTAAGAAGCACGTGCTCATCTTCCACTGCGAGTTCTCGTCAGAAAGAGGCCCTAAGATGTAAGAGCTAGGCATAGTTTTACATAAAAACGTATAATTAAATGTACATGTTGTGTCTGTTTGTGTGTGGTTATTTTATTGTTACAATGAAATGCAAGTTTAAATGCTAAGTAAAAACTTTTTTACTAGAGAATAAGAAATTTGCATTTAAAATAATTCATTGAAACACATACATATATGTGTATTCTTAGCCAGCGAATAATTCAAACCAGTTAAGAAAGATAGAACATTTTGTAATAGTCTGAAGTTTATTATTTATCAAATGGAAAGTTTGATTTAGGACTGAATGCTCTGTAATCATGAATGATTATTTTTTCTACAGGTACCGTCATCTACGTAGTCAGGACCGTGCCATCAACAGTGACAACTACCCTCGCCTCAACTTCCCAGAGATTTACCTCCTAGAGGGTGGTTATAAGGCGTTTTTCTACAAATTTATGGTAAGTTAAAAATATCATTAATAAATAACAGATAAGCTTATAAGCAAAATTTATTTTTTTACGAACGCAATCTAAACGGCAACGCAAACTTGCTAAAAGAGTAATTTAGTTTCAAACGGAAATTTAAACTAATATTGTCTTTGAGATTTCACAATTGATAATAAGCTATGTTTCAGTGTATTTGTCTTAAATTTTAAGGTTCAACGCACCAAATTTAGAAAATTAAATTTTATAAATTCATAAATTAGGTATAGATTTAAAAAATAAATAAATAAAAAATCACTTTTTCTTACTTCTCGAAATGAGAAAGAAGCTTGTTAACATGTGTATTCTCTTTATTTCAGGAGCAGTGTTCACCCCAAGCCTACAAACCCATGTTGCACAAGGATCACAATGCTGAGTTGCGTCACTTCCGCAGAAAGTCTAAATCCTGGACCGCTGGAGAGAGACCTCAGCAAACAGGCACGAAGCTCAGGTTTTAGTAAAGGACTCGAAAAACTTAAAAGCATATCTGTGATATCTTAGTGCTATATCTGTGATTGTTAAGTCGTCTGTTTTTATTCATTATCGATAATTTTTATATGTTTGTTGTATGTTTATGTACATGAATGTAAAATACGTTGAAACGCTTAAAGCTTTGCTTACATCAATTCTTTTTCCTCTAATGTCTCCGATGGTTTGTTTACTTTTCTTTTCTTTGTTCCCTTCTTTATTTCCTCTCTTATGTTTTTCAAATGTTAACAGTAAACTGGAAGCAAAGGAACAATACAAAAATAAAGAAAAAAATCATATGTTCTTGTTATATATAGAATTTACAAACTCTCTCCTGTACAGTGTTGATATTCAAGAACGAGAACTCTGTGCTAAGATGAAATTAGCGGTATGCCTGAGAACGTTATTTAGCTAATTTAGCTAATTCAGCTAATTCCCCGCCACTCTGATATTAAAATATGCACAGATAAATTCATGCCAGCTCTGAGATGGATAGACAGATTAATGAATTTTGAGATGGTATAAATAACAAGCTGTCTGTAAGATCGATTTTCGAATAACATTGTTAATTTTGAGTTGGTGCAAATTTCGGGCAAGTTCTGAGACCAGTTTTCAGTCAGGGCAATTTTCAAGCTGGTGCAAATATCGAGCCAGCTTTGAGACTGATATTCGAAATATTAAATGTGAACTTTGGGGGCAAAGGATTTTGAGCCAGCACTACGATTAAGTCAGTTTTGAGCTGGTGTGATTATTGAGTCAGTTCTAGGGTCGTATTCAAATGAGAAATAGTAAATTTCGAGCCGAGGCGAATTTCGAGCCAGTTCTGCAATGGGGATATGGTGATAATTAAGCCTATTTATTTGCAACAAAGGTAGTCAGATTACACATTTAGTTTGGCAACATGTTTTGATTTTGCAATGATTATTTTTGTATTTTTTACTCCATTCCGTTACAACTTTAAACAGTCTTCTCGCATTTGCTGTAATGCTATGATGCTATGATGTTATGATCTTTGAACTATTACTGTTATTTTGATAAATGTAATTTGGTGTATCCTGTCGATATCAAGGTGCCGTAAAAATGACTTCATCTGAGGCAACGTGACCTTGATATACGGTTACCTGATCATGTGATCAGTCAGATAACATTTAGTACTGGTGTTCCATTGGATCTGTGGTCCAGTGGTAACGCGTTGGACTGGTATTCAAGGGGTCGCGAGTTCAATCCCCTGCTCCTCCACTTGCATTACATATTGTCTTTCGAATGAGACTTTAAACCGAGGTCCCATGTATCCGTGCTGTACACTGAGCATGGAAAGAACAAGGGGTGTCTCTGGAATAGGATGTTTTCTGTATCTAGCACTATTCCCCATAACTTAAATAAAAAATAACTAACCTCTGCAAGGAGCGTCGGTCATATGGGCAACCGATATTCCGACGATAAATGATGGATAGCTGTCCTTTTTAAAATTTTGTCGGTTAAAAGCAAAAGAAAAGATGTGACAGGATGGAAAATGTTTATTTGACTCGGGTCGGAAATTTATCGTGTTCGCCTTCGGTTCACCAGACAATTACATACGCCTTACCAGATAAACTTTCTCCATTTACGACACTAACCACTTATTTTTATGTACAAAATACACGTGACTTCTTTCCAACAGAGTTAAACAAATGTTTTATTTATTTGTTTATTTATTTATTTATTTATTTATTTATTAAATTGCTTGTTTGTTTCTTTGTTTATTTATTTGTTCGTTCGTTCTTTCTTTCGTATGTTCGTTCGTGCGTTCTTTGTTCGTTCGTTCATTCATTCATTCATTCATTCATTCATTCATTCATTCATTCATTCATTCATTTATTCAAACGTTCATTCATTCATTCAAACGTTCATTCATTCATTCAAACGTTCATTCATTCAAACTTTCATTCATTCAAACGTTCATTCAAACGTTCATTTATTCATTCATTCATATTTGCATATGCAATCGTAGAGTACACGTTCATGGTACCACAGAATATGTCATGACATCTAGCATAGCCTGCATGTTTTGCTGTTTTGAAAACAAACTGCTTACTTACGGAAATTCAATCAATAACATCATTTTTTACTGTCATACTATTTGCGCTTTCGATCGCATTTTATGCCGAATCTAAACAATAATAATTTGCACACGGCAAAATCCATGTAGTTCATCTCAGTGTGAGCAGTTTATATTTTTCTTTAAGTGTTCATTACGACATCTATAGTACAAAATTTGTTAAGGATATATCATACTAACGTATTTTGCAAATAAGAAAAAAAGTGCGTACTTACAAACTTAAATGTTCGTTACTGTAGTTGTATTTTTACGATGTTTGCTATTTATTTAACAAATAAATATACGAATATCAATCCTTAACATGTTTTGCATCTTAATGTTTTACAAAATGGATGCAGCAGAAGATATATTCTTGTAGAGTTTATGTTGGTTAATCATTAATCAGTCAGCTTTTTGTGCTGATAAATCAACGAACGTTTTTGACTGATTCACAAAACAGATTCGTCTCAACACGCTGTTGTTGTTGTTGTGGTTGATGTTGGTATTAAAATAAACAGATACATGTAATGTTAATACACGAGAGGCGTAAATATTCATTAAAACACCGTGATGTTAAACATTCTCTTTATTTCAGATAAAATTACATTTCTTTTCATAACATGAATAAAAAGTATCATCTGACATCTTTAACATCATAATTTCTATAATTATTTTACACATTTGTCAGGACATGAAAATAGTCTTAAGAAAGCACACTGGAATTTAGTTTTAGTTGACTTGACTTTTTAATTCGTGAAATGTTGATATTTTAAACTATTGCTTTGAGTTTAGTAAATGCTGGATGAAATCGCTATTACATATATAATATTTCTTCTTTTAGTCGAACTGTGAACAGTTTCCAGATTAATGTGTGTGCGTGTAGCTGTACCATACTGGCACATGGGGTCCGGTGTAAAAGATCACCTTGCACTGCATTCTTGGTTTAGTCAGTCCACCATAACCAAACCCGAGAGTTGCAGAGCTCCAATTGTTCTTGCCACAACCTATGTCTTTCATTCTACAAGGATACCGATCGCAGACGAGAGCCTTGCAACATATCTTCCTGTCCCCCCTGACCTGAATTGAGTACTGAATAGTGACACCAGCGCTGGCCTGAATAGCTGTGTCCGACCTGCAAAATAAGCAAAGCTATTTTGTTTTATTTTAAATATTCAAATGTTTCTAAGTTGAACGAAAAGATTCCATAATTGGTTGTATTTGCACTGTAAATGGACCTAGAAGAGGGTTGATCAATTCATGTCCTTATACTTAAACATTCATCCCATGTTTAAAATGTATTCAGAATTCGGCTTATTAGAAGCTTACATTGACCGCTTAAAGAAGTTACTCATTCATAATAGATATTGAAGGACATAGACAACAGACAGTGTATGTCGATACAGTTTACAGACAAAATAAAATGCAAAATTAAGCACATACTCAGATGAACAGATTTTAAATACAGCATGTCATAGATAAGCAATTAGTCATTAATCATGTCGTTAATATGTGCAGTTGTTGATGTTGGTTTTATTGTTGTTGTTGTTTTTCATAGACAAAAACAATTCACGTAACCGTTCCATTTTCAAAAAAAAATCTTATTGATATTAGATTAATTTCATATTATGATTAGACTCTCTGTTATAGTTCAAGGCACTGTAGCGTATAATTGTATAAATACAACATCTGGCAACTGCGTCAGACCCTTTGGTTCAGTGGTTAGAGTGTTGATCGTCGATACCGGAGAGCCAGTGTTCAAATCCCGTTCTGAATGCTCTTTTCCAAAAAGCATTGCATCTTTCTGTTAGGGAATTTCATGTTCGTAAGACAATGAAAAAGGCTTTTTGCAGAAAATTCAATGATAAATGTACTTTGTCCCTTCTTATAGAAAATGGTAGATTCATATCAATTACTTCACTCACCTACATACAGGTCCATACGTGATATACAGTGCCTTGCAATTATTTCCTCCATATTGCACTGTTCTTACTGACTGGAGGAGTAAGGCCAAGATGAACACTAGCAACATAGCTGTTCCCAAAACTTCGCCAAACAAGTAGATCAAAAATAAATAAATAAGCTGAAATTTAAAATTTAAGAGAAGTTAATATACTATGGGGGAAAACATAGTCTTGTTATTGGGATATGTCAATATTAATAATTTAAGTAGATTTAAGTAAAGTACCTAACCTGTGACTAACGGGGTAAATTTGTTGCGATAGAAGTGTGTAAAGCATAATATTATGTTGTGTTTCTGTAACAAAATATGAGACAGAGACGGTAAATTAGTTAAAATATGTTCTCCAGAATTACAGCTACAATTTTTAGATGTATAAACATTTTTTTTTTTTTTGGGGGGGGGGGGGCATCGTCTACCCATATGTGAGTCATTCGCTTTAAATAAATTATAAATTTAAAACTTTAAACAATGTGATTTTTTTACAAAAGTCATCAGAGGACAAAGAATATATGAAATACATTTACATACCTTCGTGTAGATATCAGAGCCTTGAATGAGTTTTCATAGTAAAGAATCGTCTTTATATATCTTCTTATGTTGTGGCAAACACATCACTTCAAAAGACAACAGCAAAAAAAAATGGAGACAAGCACGTTCACAAAACGCAGTTTTTTGTCCTCTTCAGGATCTATTTAAATTGAAACATAAATAGGATTTTAATAAAAATACTAAAACAATTTTGAGATATTCTCTTTGATGATATTTTCATGTATTTGAACTAGTTTTTGTCGGTCATGGCCAGCATGTGACAACTTTTTAAAACGATTTGTTGTTCGGCGATATCTCCGTAACCAGTGTGACTGAGAGTCTATATCTGATCTTGAGGCTGTGGATTTTTCTCATATCCTACATTTCTATTTTTCTCATGTTAAAAATGATAAATTATGAAATCAAACATTGTAAAATCAGTCTTGTATCCGTAGTGGAACTGCTCAGAACAAGAAAATATTCTCAGTAATCAACATCTCTTTACGTCATATTTTTATTGAGTGGTGTAGTGTTTATTCGTGGATTGTGTTAAGCCAGAGTAAATACCCTATGACATTGTTCCTTTCTCTAAATAAATACATAAGAGAATATCTACGTCGATAAAAAAAAAACTTCAATCATAAAATCGACGACGCTGTTATTTTCCCTATAATGCATACAGAATTATATCGGTCGAATGAATTAACAAATTAAAAACAAACATCTATAGAAATAATATCAACAACAACGAGAATAAATTCAGAGACGCTATTATTATTCTTTTTCGAGCAAAAAAAAAATCCATTCCTTTGTAATCATCAACTTCGTTCATAAAATTGACGATCTAATATTTAAGTAAGACGACTCCATTGTAATAAATTTCGAGCATTTACTCAACGACGTTCTTATTATTAACTTCGTTCTTAAAATCGACGACTTCGATCTTGACTTCGGCCAAGACGGGGATTCTGTTTGTACCAGTATTAACACTAGCTATATAAAGCTTCGCAACCAGATGACAGCGATAATAAAGGGGATTAGAGAGAACACAATAAAAGTGAAAGAGGTACGATGTTTTTACGTCAGCTCAAGTGTCATTACTTGCGCAGGATTTTTTGGCCAGCTCCGTGAGGCTTTCTACAATTTTCTGGGTAAAAATATTTCAAAAGCTATGGAGGATATATAATATTTCTGCACATTCAGCTTGACACGCCTCTCACAACATCCAAGAATAACAACTGGAAGTTGTATTTTGTTTCCGGTCGTTTATATAGCAAACCTTCCAAAAGTTAAAACAAACTGTGTAATCATGATATGCCTTTAGAATTTCTAGACACAATTTTCTGCCATAAAATGATTCATTTGCCCTGCAGACCACATTAGTTCTGTATTTAAGGGAACCCTTATTTCTTTATACACCCCCAAAAGTAATTTATAATTATATTTATTTATAATGCCCTAAAGTTACCCCCCATACGGAAAAGAAATTCCGATTTTAATTATTTTGTTCATTTCTAAAGAAAATTTTGTCACTAAATCATTTAATTCTTATACTTGATATCTTGGTAGTTTTAACCCATTCTAACCTGTTTAAGTATTATCGAATTTGTATCCTATCAGCCCCAAACAGCTGGTGCTTCACTATCTTGTCTCTTTTAAAATGCTGACTTTGAAGCAGACAACTACATACGTGTTCTTTGACCTGTCATTTTGCACAATATTGCTGAATGCTGTTTTTTTTATCGATTTTTGTTTTTGACCCAGCATTATTCACAGGTATATCCTTTAAGGCATATTAAAAATACGGGATAAACTGTGAAGGTTTGTAGAAATAGTGTGAGAATTAACTGTTTTTTTAGTAAAACAAACGTGTGTTATTTTTTTTCCAACTAGAACTTTCTAAAACAATGGAAACGCACGCACGCACGCACGCACACACACATTCATACATATATATTTATTTTGGGTGTGGAATGGGGAGGGGATGGTCAAATTGGTGGGCGGAGGGTGGTGTCAAATATTCTTTAAGAAAAATCAAAACTGATAAAGAAGAAAAAATTGTTTTGGTTGATGTTTTGGAGTGTACATGTATTTTATTTTACTTTATCCCTAACCTCATTCCCACTCCCCTCCCATGTTTTGTCCTCGATTGCTCAGCCTATAGGCATATTAATTGCAAAGTACATGTTTTACCTACTGCTATCTGCTGCTACTGCAAAATAGTCTTACTGCCAGCTTCACGTTTTACCTACTTCCACTGCCAACAACTGCTACTGTCAGCTTAATGTTTCACCTACTTCTACTGCCAACAACTGCTACTTCCAACTAGTCCTACAGCCAGCCTCACGCTTTACCTACTTCTACTACTAACAACTGCTACTGCCAACTTCAAGTTTCACCTACTGCCAACAAGTCCTACTGCCAAATTCACGTTTTACCTACAGCCGACAACTGTTACTGCCAGTTTCATGTTTTTCTACTTCTACTGCCAACAACTGCTACTGCCAGTTTCACGTTTTGCCTACTTCTACTGCCATCAACTGTTACTGCTATTTTCATGTTTTTTCTACTTCTACTGCAAACAACTGTTACTGCCAGATTCATGTTTTACCTACTTCTACTACCAATAACTGCGACTGCCAGTTTCACGTTTTACCAACTTCTACTGCCAACAACTGTTACTGCCAGTTTCATGTTTTTTCTACTTCTACTGACAACAACTGCTACTGACAGTCATTCTACTGCCAACAACTGCTACTGCAAACTTTACGTTCTGACTTCTGCTACTGCCAACAACTGCTACTGACAACTTCACGTTTTACCTATTGCTATTGCAAGCTACTGCTACTACAAGCTACTGCTACTGCCAAAAACACGTTTAACCTATTGCTGCTGCAAGCTACTGCTTCTGCCAACTTCACGTTCTGCATACTGCTACTGTTAGCTTCTGCTAGTGCCAACTTCACAGTTTACCTACTGCTACTTCTATCTAATGCTTCTGCTGACTTTACTTTCTACTGCACACTGCTACTGCTTACTGGCACTGACAACTTTCTATTAATATGTTTATCTTGTGGTGTGATTTCCGGACTAAAGGTAGTATGAGTTTGAAATCTAAAACAAAAACAATACATATCACCTTTTCAAGTGTTTACTAGTTGACAGCCACAATTCACTGTGTATATGTTGATTGGTAACTTTACTTGTTTATGCTCAGTATAACTGTTTATTTAATATCAGTATAATATAATATTAATATTCAATAACTATTTGTAGTCAGTATAAATTACTAGTTATGAACTGTATGTACTATTTATAATTAGTATAAAACTATAAATAGTTATAAATGGTCAGTAAAATATACTATTTATTTTCAAAATACTTTATTATTTATGGTCACTGTAATTTATTGTATATGGTAATAAAATATACTATCTATGGTCAGTATTAATTACTTTCTATTGTTAGTATACTTTGCTATTTCTGGTCAGTATAACTTACTATTTAAATTATTTATGGTCAGTCTAATTTATTATTTATGGTCAGAATGATTTATTATCAATGGTCAGAACAGAGTACTTTTTATAAATTAAATCTTTAATGTGAATCAAGATTTTAGTCGCGCATGCATGGACATATCGCTTAAGATATCAATTTTTACTGCAGCAATCGGATACTAGTTACGATTTACAAATACATGTTTGTTCATGTAAATCGTTAACAAGAAAATATCATCGTAACGGTCACTACAACATGTTTGTTTGTTCATTGAACTGAAATCCAGTCTATGTTCCTTCAAAACAAATCCTGTCCCGGATTTGTAAACGTGAGTTTCTTCGTTACGTCAGTTTCAACTTCTGCTTTGTCGTGTTTATATAAAAACAAACGCCACCTACTTTTCACACTCACCTGCTAAACCTACGTTCTTCTGAGTTTTCGTAATTCTACTTTTCCTTCTGGTTTTCGATTCTAGGGTCTGTATGTCGGCTGCTTATTGTTAAAGTAAAATTACAAATGTCTGAATTACCTGTAATCATGAAGTGCGAACACTGAACCACAAATTGAAGCAGTGAAATGAAATCTAATCTAATTAACATATCAACTACTGTGTTACTTCTTTTGTAGATGAACTATGTTCTGCACGGTTGCTATAACGACGACATAAATCACGTGACTGTCATTGACTGCAGATAGCCGTATGAGTACCAAGGAGGACATATCAAGGTAGGTAAAGTGTATAATTAAAAAGAAAATATAGAAATGTGAAGGGATAAATTCATACGTCATGCATTATCATTTACTTTCCAAATCTAAAAGGACCCGGATAATGTCATGGTATGTTAATCCAATTTGTCTTAAATTTTAAGGTTCAACGCACAAAATTAAGAAAATTAAATTTTATAGTTTCATATATTTTAACGAGGTATAAACTAAAAAAAAATCATAAAAAAACATAACATAACATTTTCTGACTTCTCGACATGAGAAAAAAGCTTGTTAATGTGTGTATTCTCTTTATAATTTCAGGAGCAGTGTTCACCGAAAGAGTACAAACCCATGTTGCACAAGGATCACAATGCTGAGTTACGTCACTTCCGCAGAAAGTCTAAGTCATAGAGAGACCTCAGCAAACAGGCACAAAGCTCAGGTTTTAGTACTTTTAAACCTAAAGTGCTCAAAGTAAAGGACACGAAAAACTTAAAAGAATATCTGTGATATCTTAGTGCTATATCTGTGATTGTTAAGTTGTCTGTTTTTATTCATTATCGATAATTGTTATATGTTTGTTGTATGCTTATTTACATGTATGTAAATTACGTTGAAACACTTAAAGCTTTGCTTAGGTCACATAAATTCTTATTCCTCTAATGTCCTTTTCTTTGTTCCCTTCTTTATTTCCTCTCTTATGTTTTTCAAATGTTAACAGTAAACTGGAAGCAAAGGACTACTACAATAAAAAAATCATATGTTCTTGTTTTATATAGAATTTACAAGTTCTCTCCTGTACAGTGTTGATATTCAAGAACGAGAACGCAAGGTGCTAATATGAAATAAGCGGTATGTCTGAGAACGTTATAAAGTTAATTCAGCGAAATCCCTGCCTGCTCTGATATTAAAATATGCACAGATAACAAATTCAATTCAGCTCTGAGGTGGATAGACATATTAATGAATTTCGAGATAGTATAAATAACAAGCTGTCTGTAAGATCGATATTCGAATAACTTATCATTGTTAATTTTGAGTTGGTGCAAATTTCGAGCAAGTTCTGAGATCAATATTCAATCAGAGCAAATTTCAAGCTGATGCAAATATCGAGCCAGCTTAGAGACTGATATTCGAAATATCCAATGTGAACTTTGGCTGCGAAGGATTTTAATTGTCAGTTACGAGCTGGTGTGATTATTGAGTCAGTTCTAGGGTCGTATTGAAATGAGAAATAGTGAATTTCGAGCTGAGGCGAATTTCGAGCCAGTTCTGCAATTGGGACATTAGTGGATTATCTACCCTGAATACTCTGATATTACATTGGTCCTTCCATTTTGATTACTGTGCTTTCATCGCTATTTTCGTTTTTGATATGGTGATAATTAAGCCTAATCATCTGCAGCAATAGTAGTCAGATTACACATTTAGTTAAGCAACATGTTTTGTCAACACCAATATGTTTGTTGTTTTGATAATATTTACTTTTTACTTAATATATAAATGACAATTTTCACAACTAAAAGTCAAGACTATCACAAAGGGAGACAAAGATAAAGTTAGAGGATTCCAGCTGAAAGGACCAATGGGCAATTTGGTCTACCTTTGATGTAATTTGAGTAGGGGAAATAATTTCTTATCAGAAATGTCCCTCATTGACATTCAGTTAAAGTGAAACTTGTGTTAGTGGGAAACTTGGCCCTGCTCTAAAAATCGATTTGGAAACAAATTTTTGCAAAAAGACAATTCAACTTCCAGAGTTCAAACCTTACTCGCACCGAAAGTGTGGACTGCGGAAAGAGACTGGAAACTTCGGTTGTTGCTATATTAAGGATATTTTCTTTCTGCAAAAATATAGCGTCGTTTAAGCTTTCATAAAATACCTAACTGTGTTGGACTCATTACTATGCACAGGGCCTTGGAAAGATTTTAAAAGACAATATTTTTTTATTTATTTTTTTTTGTAATTTCTACTCCATTCCGTTACAACTTTAAACATTATTTCGCATTTGGTGTAATACTATGATGCTATGATGTTATGATCTTTGAACTATTACTGTTATCTTGATAAATGAAATTTAATGTATCCTGTAAAAACAATTTCGATCCGATATAAAGGTGCCGTATATATTACTTTATCTAAGGCAACTGGTCACGTGACCTTGATATACCGTTACCTGATCATGTGATCAGTCAAATATTTAGTATAGATGTTTCATTGGATCTGTGGTCCAGTGGTAACGCGTTGGACTGGTATTCAAGGGGTCGCGAGTTCAATCCCCTGCTCCTGAACTTGCATTATTCATTGTCTTTCGGATGAGACTTTAAACCGAGGTCCCATGTATCAGTGCTGTACAATGAGCATGGAAAGAACAGAGGTGTCTCTGGAATAGGATGTTTTCTCTATCTGGCACTATTCCCCATAACTTAAAATAAAATAACTAACTTCTACAGGGAGCATCGGTCATATGGGCAACCGGTACCGACGATAAAAGAACTCAAATATATGGAGCTGTCCTTTTCTAAATTTTGTCGATTAAAAGCAGAAGAAACGATGTGACAGGATGGAACATGTTTATCTGGCTCGGGTCGGAAATTTATCGGGTTCGCCTTCGGTTCACCAGACAAGTACCTACGCCTTACCAGATAAACTTTCTCCATTTACGACACTAACTACTTATTCTTTATGTACAAAGTACACGTGAGTTCTTCCGAACAGAGTTAAACAAATGTTTTATTTATTTATTTATTTATCTATTTAATTGTTTGTTTTTGTTCGTTCGTTCGTTCTATCTTTTGTATATTCATTCATTCATTCATTCATATTTGCATATGCAATCGTAGACTACACGGTAATGGTTCCACAGATTACATGTTTGCCTATAAGTAAGTTTATTGCTGTTTTGAAAAAACTGTTTATGGGAATTCAATCAATAACATCATTTTTACTGTCATACTATCTGCTCTTTCGACCGCATTTTTTTGCCGAATCTAAACAATAACGATTTGCACAAGGGCAAATCCATGTAGTTTATCTTAGTGTGAGCAGTTTATATTTTTCTATAAGTGCAGCAGAAGATATATTCTTGTGCAGCTTATGTTTAGGGAACATATCCTGATTTTCATATTAAAGAAATACAGTGAATTAATAATTAATCAGTCAGCTTTTTTGGGCTGATAAATCGACGAATGTTTTTGACTGATTCACAACACTAAATGATGAAATCAAAACAGATTCATCCAAACACGCTGTTGTTGTTGTTGTGGTTGATTTTGTTATTAAAAAACAGATACATATTATGTTTAATACACGAGAGGCGTAAATATTAAGTAAAACACCGTGATGTTAAACATTCTCTTTATTTCAGATAAAATTATTTTTTTCTGAGTTTGTTTCTTTTCAAAACATGATTAAAAAAGTATCATCTGACATCTTTAACATCTTAATTTCTATAATTATTTTGCTTTGAGTTGAATATCGCTATTTGCTATTATAATATTTCTTCTTTTAGTCGAGCTGTGAGCAGTTTCCAGATTAATGTGTGTGCGTGTAGCTGTACCATATTGGAAAATAGGGTCCGGTGTGAAAGCTCGTCTTGCACCGCATCCTTGGTTTAGTCAGTCCACCATAACCAAACCCGAGAGTTGCAGAGCTCCAATTGTTCTTGCCACAACCTATGTCTTTCATTCTACAAAGATATCGATCGCATACGAGAGCCTTGCAACATATCTCCCTGTCCCCCCTGACCTGAATAGAGTACTGAATAGTTACACCAGCGCTGGCCTGAATAGCTGTGTCCGACCTGCAAAATAAGCAACACTTTATATTGTTTTTATTTTAAATATTCAGATGTTGAACGAAAAGATTTGGTTGTATTTGCACTGCAAATGGACCTAGCAGAGGATTGATCAATTCATGTCCTTATATTTAAACATTAATCCCATGTTTAAAATATATTTAGAATTAGAAAGCTTACATTAACCGCTTACAGAAGTAACTCATTCAAAATAAATATTGAAGGACCTAGACAACAGATAGTGTGTGTATGTTGATACAGTTTACGGACAAAATAAATTGCAAAATTAAGCACATACCCGGATGAGCAGATTTTAAATACAGCATGACATAAGTAAGAAATTAGTCATTAATCACGTCGATATTATGTGCAGTTGTTGTTGTTGGTGTTATTGTTGTTTTTCATATACAAAAACAATTCACAGTTCCATTTTCAAAATAAAAATGTGTCTTATTGATATTAGATTTATTTATTATTATTATTATTTGGCACTTTGTTATGGTTCAGGGCACACTAGCCTATAATTGTATAAATACAACATCTAGCAACTGCGTCAGACCCTTTGGTTCAGTGGTTAGAGTGTTAATCGTCGATACCAGAGAGCCAGTGTTCAAATCCCGTTCTGGATGGTCTTTTCCAAAAAGCATTGCATCTTTCTTTTACGGAATTTCATGTTCGTAAGACACTGGAAAAGGCCTTTTGCAGAAAATTCAATGATAAATGTACTTTGTCCCTTCTTATAGAAGATGGTAGATTCATATCAATTACTTCACTCACCAACATACGGGTCCATACGACATATACGGTGCCTGGCAATTATTTCCTCCATATTGCACTGTTCTTGCAGAATGGAGGAGTAAGGCCAAGATGAAAACTAGCAACATAGCTGTTCCTAAAACTTCGCAAAACAAGTAGATTAAAAATAAATGATTTAGCTGAAATTTAAACTTTAAGATAAGTTAATATACAATGGGGAAAAAACATAATATATGCTTCTATATTCCATAAAAACTGATTTTTATTATTATTATTATTATTATTTTCACCAGGTTTCGAACCCAGTCCTTTCGGTCAGTAAAATGAAAAAGCGACTATCTACACCACTGAGCCACAGAGTCTAGTTATTGGGATATGTCAATATTAAAAATTTAAGTATAGTACCTAACCCATGACTAACCGGGTAAATATGTAGCCATAGAAGTGTGTAAAACTTTATAGTATGTTGTGTTTCTGTAACAAAATATGAGACTCGGTAACTTAGTTTAAATTTGTTCTTCAGAATTACAGCTAGAATTTCTAGATGTATAAACTTTTTATTTGGGCATTGTCGACCCATCTGTGAGTCAGTCGCTTTAAATTATAAATTTTAATCTTTAAACAATGTGTTTCAGTACACTCGCAATTTATGGACTCGAAACGCCGTACAGACAAATAAGATATGTTATGTTCAAAATAGATTTTACGTGCGCTCATATAAAAAAAAATATAGTGTACAAGTTATAGTCAAATAGTCGGAAAACAATATAACATATGGTAGGTTTTAACACATGTGTTGACTGTTTACACACTGGACCACTTGAAAATAACCAGGAGAAGGGAGCCGGTGATGTATAATATCTGCTGACCAAAACAAATAATTTATTAAGACATGCGTTCGTTTATATTTCCTTAATTTACACATACTTTCAATAACAATGTTATATCTACAACAGTCATCACATGAAAAACAATATATGAAAAATACATTTACTTACCTTAGTGTAGATATCAGAGCTTTGAATGAGTTTTCTTAGTAAAGGATCGTCTTTATATATCTTCTTAATGTTGTGGCAAACACAATACTTAAACAGACAACAACAAAAAAAATGGCGGCAATCACGTTCAAAGACGTAGTTTTTTGTCCTTTTCAGGATCTATTTAAATTGAAACATAAATAGGATTTTAATAAAAATACTGAAACAATCTTGATATATTTTCTTTGGTGATATTTTCATGTCAGCTCTATTATCATTGGAACTAGTTTTTGTCGGCCATGGCCAGCATGTGACAACTTTTTAAAACAATTTGTTGTTCGGCGATATCTCCATTACAAGTGTGACTGACAGTCTATATCTGACCTTGAGGCTGTGGATTTTTTCATATTCTCAGTAATCAACATCTCTTTACGTCATATTTTTATATTTGTGGATTGTGTTAAGCCAGAGTACACACACTATCACGTTGTTACTTTCTCTAAATAGATACGTAGGAGAATATCTACGTCGATAAAAATCAACTTCGATCATAAAATCGACGAGGCTATTATTTTCCCTATAACGCATACAGAATTATATCGGTCGAATGAATTAACAAATTAAAAAAAAAATCAGTAGAAATAATATCAACAACAACGAGAATAAATTCAAACACGGTATTATTTTTCTTATTCGAGCAGAAAAAAATCCATTTCTTTGTAATCATCAACTTCGTTCATAAAATCGACGATCTTATATTTAAGTTAGACGACCCCATTGTCATAAATTTCGAGCATTTTCTCAACGACGTTCTTATTGTTAAATTGTTTCCTAAAATCGACGATTTCGATTAAGACGGGGTTCTGTTTGTTCCAATTTGAACAGTAGCTATTTAAAGCTTCGCAACCAGATGACAGCGATAAGAAAGGGGATTAGAGACGACAAAATTAAAGTGAAAGGGGTACGATATTTTTACGCCAGCTTTAGTGTCATTACTTGCACAAAATTTTTTGGCCACTTTCTTGAGGCTTTTCATAGTTTTCTTGGTAAAAATATTTCAAAAGCTATGGAGGATAGATAATATTTCCGCACAATCAACTTGACACACCTCTCAAAACATCCAAGAAAAACAACTGGAAGCTCTATTTTGTCCTTTACGTAATGTTTCCGGTCGTATAGCAAACCTTCCAAATGGTAAAACAAATTGTGCAGTCATGATATACTTTTAGAATTTCTAGACACAATTTTCTGCCATGAAATGATGCATTTGCTCTGCATACCACATTAGATCTGTATTTAAAGGACCCCTTATTTCTTTATACACGCCTAAAAACTTACTTTAAAATCATATTTATTACTAATGCCCAAAATTTACCTGCCTACAGCAAGCTACTGCCAACTTCAATTTTTATGTACTTCTACTGCCAACAGCTGCTACTGCAAACTTCACGTTTTACCAACTGCTACTGGCAACAACTGCTACTGCCAACTTCACGTTTTACCTACTTCTACTGCAAACACTTGCTACTGCCAGCCTCATGTTTTACCTACTTCTACTGCCAACAACTACTACTGCCAACTTCACGATTTACCTACTGCTACTACCAACAGCTGCTACTGCCAACTTCACTTTTTACCTACTGCAACTGCAAACCGCTGCTACTGCCAATTTCACGTTTTACCTACTGCTACTGAAAACAACAACTACTGCCAACTTCACGTTTTACCTACTGCTACTGCATATGACTGCTACTGCCAACTTCACGTTCTGCCTACTCCTAGTGCAGAACAAAGATTGAACATTTTGTAATTGTCTGAAGTTTATTATTTATAACATGAGAACTTTGATTTAGGACTGAATGCTCTGTGATCATGATTGATTATTTTTTTCTACAAGTACCGTCATCTACGTAGTCAGGACCGTGCCATCAACAGTGACAACTACCCTCGCCTCAACTTCCCAGAGATTTACCTCTTAGAGGGCGGTTATAAGGCGTTTTTTCTACAAATTTATGGTATGTTAAAAATTATCATTAATAAATAACAGATAAGCTTATAAGCAAAATTCATTTTTTTACAAACAAAATCTAAACAGCAACGCAAACTTGCAAAAAGAGTAAAAACAAATATTGTCTCTTTGAGATTTCACAATTGATGATAAGCTTTGTCTTAAATTTTAAGGTCCAACGCACCAAATTTAGAAAATTCAATTTTATAGTTTCATAAATTTTAACGATGAATGAATTAAAAATAAAAATAAAAAACACCTTTTCTTACTTCTCGAAATGAGAAAGGAGCTTGTTAATGTGTGCATTCTCTTTATAATTTCAGGAGCAGTGCTCACCGAAAGAGTACAAACCCATGTTGCACAAGGATCACAATGCTGAGTTACGTCACTTCCGCTGGAGAGAGACTTCAGCAAACAGGCACAAAGCTCAAGTTTTAGTACTTTTAAACCTAAAGTGCTCTAAGTAAAGGACACGAAAAACTTAAAAGCATATCTGTGATATCTTAGTGCTATATCTGTGATTGTTAAGTTGTTTGTTTTTTATTCATTATCGATAATTGTTATATGTTTGTTGTATGTTTATGTATATGTGTGTAAATTACGTTGAAACACTTAAAGCTTTGCTCACATAAATTCTTTTTCCTCTAATGTCTCCGATGGTTTGTTTACTTCTCTTTTCTTTGTTCCCTTCTTTATTTCCTCTCTTATGTTTTTCAAATGTTAACAGTAAACTGGAAGCAAAGGAACAATACAAAAATAAAGAGAAAACAATCACATGTTCTTGTTTTATATAGAAATTACAAACTCTCTCCTGTACAGTGTTGATATTCAAGAACGAGAACGCAATGTGCTAAGATGAAATTAGCGGTATGTCTGAGAACGTTATTTAGCTAATTCAGCTAATTCCCTGCCTGCTCTGATATTAAAATATGAACAGAATACGAATTCAAGCCAGCTAATTCCCCGCCTGCTCTGATATTAAAATATGCACAGATAATGAATTGAAGCCCGTTCTGAGATGGATAGTCTGATTATTAAATTTCGAGATGGTATTAATAACAAGCTGTCTGTAAGAACGATATTCGAATTACTAAACATAGTTCATTTTGAGTTGATGCAAATTTCGAGCAAGTTCTGAGACCACTATTCAGTCAGGGCAAGTTTCAAACTGTTGCAAATATCGAGCCAGCTCTGAGACTGATATCAACAATACCTAATGTTGGCGTGTCACGCTGCAGATCGGAGTTCGAAGCCCGCTCTGGGCTGTGTACTCTAAGACGTATTGCATCTTTCTGTTACGGACTTTAATGTTCGTATGACAATGAATTTTTTGTATCATTTTCTCCATTCCGTTACAACTTTAAACAACCTTCTCGCATTTGGTGTAATCCTATGATGTTATGATGTTTGAACTATATCTGTTATCTCGAAATGTTATTTCGATAATAATTTAATTTATCCTGTCACTAAAAAACATTTCGAACCGATAACATGGTGCCATGTTAGATTATCTAAGGCAGTTGGTCACGTGACCTTGATAAACGGTTACCTGATCATATATGATCAGTTGGATTACATTAAATGCGTTGTACCATTGGATCAGTGGTCCAGTGGTAACACGTTTGACTGGTTTTCAAGGGGTAGTGAGTACGATCCCCTGCTCTTCCACTAACATTACTAATTAGTATTCGGTGAGAACCAAGGCCACATGTATCAATGCTATACACTGAGCATTGAAAAGAACCAGAGGGGGTGGGGGGGGGGGGGTTGGAGTGGGGTGGTTTCTGTGTCTTGCATTATTTCCCACAACCAGTAACTAACATCTGCAGGGAGCGTCGATCATATAGGCAACCGATGCCGACGATAAATGAACTCAAATAGATAGATAGCTTGCACTTTTTCATATTTTGTCGGTTAAAAGCAAAAGAAAGAATGTGACAGGATGGAAAATGTTTATGTGGCTCGGCTCGGAAATTTATCGGGTTCGCCTTCGGTTCACCAGACAAGAACATACACCTTACCAGATATTCTTTCTCCATGTACGGCACTAACCATTTATTTTCTATGTTCCAAGTACACGTGACTTCTTTCAAAGCAGAGTAAACAAATGTTTTATTTATTCATTTGCTTGTTTGTTTCTTTGATTTTTTTCTTCGTTCGTTCGTTTGTATGTTCATTCGTTCTTTCTTTCTTTTTTTGTTCATTCATTCATTCATTCATTCATTTATTCATTCAAACGTTCATTAATTCATTCAAACTTTCATTCATTCAAACGTTCATTCAAACGTTCATTTATTCATTCATTCATATTTGCATATGCAATCGTAGACTACACGTTCATGGTACCACAGATTATGTCATGACATCTAGCATAACCTGCATGTTTTGCTGTTTTGAAAACAAACTGCTTACTTACGGAAATTCAATCAATAACATCACTTTTTACTGTCATACTATTTGCTCTTTCGATCGCATTTTATTCCGAATCTAAACAATAATAATTTGCACAAGGCAAAATCCATGTAGTTCATCTCAGTATGAGCAGTTTATATTTTTCTGTAAGTGCAGCAGAAGATATATTCTTGTACAGCTTATGTTTAGGGAATATATCCTGATTTCCATAATTAAGAAATACAGTTGGTTAATCATTAATCAGTCAGCTTTTTGGGCCGATAAATCGACGAATGTTTTTGACTGATTCACAACACTAAATGGTGGACACAAAACAGATTCGTCCAAACACGCTGTTGTTGTTGTTGTGGTTGATGTTGTTATTATATGTTATGTTTAATACACGAGAGGCGTAAATATTCAGTAAAACACCGTGAAGTTAGACATTCTCTTTATTTCACATAAAATTACATTTTTTCTGAGTTTGTTTCTTTTCAGCACAGGATTAAAAAAGTATCATCTGACATCTTTAACATCTTAATTTCTATAATTATTTTGCTTTGAGTTGAATATATCCGGGATGAAATCGCTACTTGCTATTATAATATTTCTTCTTTTAGTCGAGCTGTGAACAGTTTCCAGATTAATGTGTGTGCGTATAGCTGTACCATATTGGAAAATGGGGTCCGGTGTGAAAGCTCGCCTTGCACCGCATCCTTGGTTTAGTCAGTCCACCATAACCAAACCCGAGAGTTGCAGAGCTCCAGTTGTTCTGGCCACAACCTATGTCTTTCATTCTACAAGGATATCGATCGCAGACGAGAGCCTTGCAACATATCTGCCTGTTCCCACTGACCTGAATAGAGTACTGGATAGTGACACCAGCGCTGGCCTGAATTGCTGTGTCCGACCTTCAAAATAAGCAACACTTTATTTTGTTTTTATTTTAAATATTCAGATGTTGAACGAAAAGGTTCGAGAATTGGTTGTAATTGTACTACAGATGGACCTAGCAGAGGATTGGTCAATTCATGACCTTATATTAAAACATTCATCCCATGTTTGAAATGTATTCAGAATTAGAAAGCTTACATTGACCGCTTACAGAAGGAACTCATTCAAAATAAATATGAAGGACATAGGCAACAGATAGTGTGTGTATGTTGATACAGTTTACGGACAAAATAAATTGCAAAATTAAGCACATACTCAGATGAACAGATTTTAAATACAGCATGGCCTAGATAAGAAATTAGTCATTAATCACGTAATATGTGCAGTTGTTGTTGTTGGTTTTCATAGACAAAAACAATTCACGTAAACGTTCCATTTTCAAAATAAAAAAAGTGTCTTATTGATATTAGATTTATTTGTTATTATTATTTGGCACTTTGGTATGGTTCAGGGAAAACTATCCTATAATTGTATAAATACAACATCTGACAACTGCGTCAGACCCTTTGGTTCAGTGATTAGAGTGTTGATCGTCGATACCAGAGAGCCAGTGTTCAAATCCCGTTCTGGATGCTCTTTTCCAAAAAGCATTGCATCTTTCTTTGCAGAAAATTCAATGATAAATGTACTTTGTCCCTTCTTATAGAAAATGGTAGATTCATATCAATTACTGCACTCACCAACATACAGGTCCATACGTGATATACAGTGCCTTGCAATCAGTTCCTCCATATTGCACTGTTCTTGCTGAATGGAGGAGTAAGGCCAAGATGAACACAATCAACATTTAGCTGAAATTTAAAATTTAAATGAAGTTAATATACTATGGGGGGGGGGTGGAAAACATAGAGTCTTGTTATTGGGATATGTCAATATTAATAATTTAAACGCCGGGTCCTACCTGGCTGATACAGCGGTAGTAAAGCCATTAGATATAAAAGGAGAGTAGGCTGGGCTTATCTGACACATGATGAATGGAACTGAACCCTTATCTCTTGTAAACAAAACCACGTGTAGTTTCAGATACAACAGTTTACACCAAGAAATAATTTTCAGCTCTTAGTTAAACTAGAGTAATTTATTTACTGATTTGTGAAGTTAGCGGCCTAGCGGCCTGGCGGCGTGAAGTTAGCGGCCTGACGGCCTAGCGGCCTGGCGGCGTGAAGTTAGCAACATTAGTTATAAACATAAATTATGGTAAATATTTAGTTTAGGCCGCTAGGCCGCCAGACTTCGAAAACTTTAAAAAAAATCAAAGCTAGTTCTTGTTGATATTTTACTTAATCATCTTTGAAATGTACATTGCATGCTGTAAAAATCGAATTCAAGCCGTTTTTAAGATAAACATAAATTATGATAAATATTAAGTTTAGGCCGCTAGGCCGCCAGGCCGCCAGGCCGCTAGGCCGCCAGACTTCGAAAATTTAAAAAAAATCAAAGCTAGTTCTTGTTGATATTTTACTTAATCATCCCTGAAATGTACATTGCATGCTGTAAAAATCGAATTCAAGCCGTTTTTAAGATAAACATAAATTATGATAAATATTCAGTTTAGGCCGCTAGGCCGCCAGGCCGCCAGGCCGCTAGGCCGCCAGACTTCGAAAATTTAAAAAAAATCAAAGCTAGTTCTTGTTGATATTTTACTTAATCATCCCTGAAATGTACATTGCATGCTGTAAAAATCGAATTCAAGCCGTTTTTAAGATAAACATAAATTATGATAAATATTAAGTTTAGGCCGCTAGGCCGCCAGGCCGCTAACTTTACGCCGCCAGGCCGCTAGGCCGCTAGGCCGCTAACTTCACAAATCTTTTATTTACTCATTGTTAATTACTGAAAAATTTATTATTTCATAATCATTATTTCAAAGAGCTGATTTAATCTTTTGCCTTTTGTACAAGAAATAACTGCTATATAAAATGAATGAATAAACTTACAAATGCCCTTTTAGTTTGAATATTTTGATTTTACTTTACATCTCCAGGAAGCTGAATTCTGAAATTATTTGCTCTGCTATCCATTTTTTTAAAAATTATACTTAGTTACACCGAAAATCATATAACCACTAATTATTCTTATGAAGATTCGTAGTAGGTTTATCAAAGCTCTTGTTTTTTTAGCAAAGATGTGCTCATTCCATCAATAGGTACCGTACATCAGTGTGGCCAATAAACTATATATTTGAAGTAATAGTTTAATTTGCTAAAATTATTGACTCATTATATCATGATATATATAAATCTATGTTTTCCATGTTATTGCAGTGTGCGTAGTCCATTTATCTTTTTATCTCTGTAATGTGTTTTATAATATTATGGAATCTGGGCGAATACATGTAACCTAACATTTTTGTTCAAATGGGTCAGTTCACAACAGAACAAGATATAAATCACTTTTATCTTCAGCTTTCAAGTGGCTGGTCTGTTAGTTTTCACTAATTAACTGTAAAGTGTGAACTACAGAGATGCAATCAAGACTTTCACTTACACTGATTATAATGTGCAACCTCTGGAATTTAGTCATTTGCATTGATTTCATTTATTACACTTCAACAGAGAGCAGTAAAAGTTATATGGAATTATTAACATAGTGAACTGATCATTTACTATTTTACACTCTGATGATAAATATACCTTTTTGAACATCACTGTAAGTGTCAGACTTACAGTTGAATACAGTAACACAATTATTTCATCACTATGATGGGAATGGGAAAATAGAAAATGTTATAATGGAGTATAGTTCAAAATCAAAGTTAGATTTAAATACTGGGCCTTTAGAACAACAAAAACAACAACAACCATAAAATAAAAAGAGCAGGATTATTCTGATTATAGAATTGAAGAAGGTAACACAAGTGAGAAAGGGTCTTCTAAAGTTTGAATGACACAGGCATGAGATTGTACAAAGTGTGTGTTATTGTTAGTTAGACAATGGCTTTCAAATCCAGCTAATATCCCATGTATGGGCCATTATTTGGAAAAAACTTTATAGTAAATATCTTTATCTAAAGAATATGTAAGTAATAATAGTGCATCTTTGACCCAAATAAACTTTAAAATATTGTGTGAAAACACTTTACTTCTCCCGCCATCTGTCAGTGATAGAATGTAAACAAAAACTCAGTGAATCAGTAGTATTTTATTGGATGTTTGAAGTTCATGACCTCAAAGTGGGCTTATGAAATGGTTGATGTTAATGGTATTATTGAAAATAGATGGTCTTTGGAAGTTAAAGAATTATTAGATGATCTTGGTTTCTCGTATATGTGGAACTATCTTGTTATTTCAAATGTACAATTGCAACAATTAATACAAAGAGTAAAAGATCAATACATTCAAATGTGGTTTAACGATATACATAGTATTTCAAAATTAGATACATATTGCTTGTTTAAAAGTGAATTTTTCGTAGAGAAATATCTTAATTGTATTAACAATGTAAATTACAGAAATGCACTTTGTAGATTTAGATGCTCTGCTCATGACTTGTTGATTGAAGAAGGCCGACATCGTAATATTGATAGAAATAATAGAAAATGCACTAAATGTAACATGAATGTGGTTGAAAACGAATACCATTTTTTGATGGTATGTCCATATTATAGAACAATAAGAATGAAACATCTGCCTAAATATTACAATTCTTGGCCAAGTATACAGAAATTTAAAAATTTGTTGAAATGTGAACATAAATGCACACTTAACGAACTTGCCAAATATATATATATTGCTAATTGCAAACGTAGAAATGTACGATTAAACGATGAAATATAGTAATGTTATATAATATGTAATAATTTAATTTATGTAAAGTAAACACTTGCAAATATGTATTCGTACAGTCTTTCCCACATGTATTTTCTTAACTTTCTTAACTTTATTTCTTTTTGTTGTGAAATTGCCCACACGTATTGAACTCTTAAAGTACGATTAACATGTCAGTCAATCTGTTTAAAATATACACAAAAAGCCTACAAGTATATGTTGTGTAAGATGTGTATTTATATGTATGCATATGTGTATATGTATATGTATATACATATGTGTGTGTGTGTGTGTGTGTGTGTGTGTGTGTGTGTTATTAGTGTATATCTGTAACTTTTTGAATGTATTGTAAATATGTTTATGTGATTAATTATGTCATACTTTTCTCATGATTGTTAATCTCTACCGCCGTTCATTGTAACAACGTATTGGCGTTGAACATGTATATGTTTGTGCCAAATAAAATATTGAATTGAATTGAATTGAATTGTTTTTGCAAACCATGAATAATGATGAAAGAAAAATACAGCATTGGCTGGAAGATGAAACTATGGCACTTATTGATAAAATCTTTGTTTTATGAAAGGAAAAGTATAAGAGATTTTGGACAATGGTGCACCACAGAAATATATGGACTGATCAACATTATATAGCAAAAAAGAACGATTCTTTGAAGTGGGATCCAAGTTGTAAAAAGTTTGAATGACACAGGCATGAGATTGTACAAAGTGTGTGTTATTGTTAGTTAGACAATGGCTTTCAAATCCAGCTAATATCCCATGTATGGGCCATTATTTGGAAAAAACTTTATAGTAAATATCTTTATCTAAAGAATATGTAAGTAATAATAGTGCATCTTTGACCCAAATAAACTTTAAAATATTGTGTGAAAACACTTTACTTCTCCCGCCATCTGTCAGTGATAGAATGTAAACAAAAACTCAGTGAATCAGTAGTATTTTATTGGATGTTTGAAGTTCATGACCTCAAAGTGGGCTTGGTTTATCAGTTACAGGGAAATTTGAATTTTCTAGCAGACAACAATTTTTTTTGAAAAACATGATTTATATACAACAAACAACTAACATTTTTAAGAGTTATATTAAAAGTGTTATAAAGAATCTATATGCTAAATTTCAAAGAAAATGATTGAATAAAACTAGAGAAAATCCAGATTTTATTTCAAATTCTGAGCTCTAAACTGGCCTGTGTGTAAGTGAAAAGTAGACATTTTCTCACTCTTTGTCCCTTTTACCTGTGACTAACGGAGTAAATTTCTTGCGATAGAAGTGTGTAAAACATAATAATTATGTTGTGTTTCTGTAACAAAATATGAGACAGAGTCGGTAACTTAGTTAGAATATGTTTTTCAGAATTACAGCTACGATTTCTAGCTTTAAACAATGTGATTTTTTACAAAAGTCATGAGAAGACAAAGAATATATGAAATACATTTACATACCTCCGTGTAGATATCAGAGCTTTGAATGAGTTTTCATAGTAAAGAATCGTCTTTATATATCTTCTTATGTTGTGGCAAACACATCACTTCTAAAGACAACAGCAACAAAAAAATGGAGACAAGCACGTTCACAAAACGCAGTTTTTGTCCTCTTCAGGATCTATTTAAATTGAAACATATATAGGATTTTAATAAAAATACTGAAACAATCTTGATATATACTTTTTGATGATATTTTCATGTTAGGTTTATTATTATTGGAACAAGTTTTTGTCGGTCATGGCCAGCATCTGACAGCTTAAAACGATTTGTTTTTCGGCGATATCTCCATAACAAGTGTGACTGATAGTCTATATCTAATCTTGAGTCTGCTGATTTTTCTCATATCCTACATTTTTGATTTTCTCGTGCATGTTGAAAATGATAAATTGTGAAATCAGACATTGTAAAATCACAAAACTTAAGTTCAATCTTGTAGCTCAGAACAAGAAAATATTCTCATTTTAATCAACATCTCTTTACGTCGTATTTTTACTGTGTGGCGTTTTTATTTCTTTACTCGTGGATTGTGTTCATTACGTATTTTCTCTAAATAAATACATAGGAAAATATCTACGTCGATAAAAATCAACTTCGCATAAAATCGACGACGCTATTATTTTCCCTAACATACATACAGAATTATCTCCATCGAGTGAATAAACAAATAAAAGAAAACATCAATAAAATAATATTAACAGTAACGAGGATAAATGTAGGCGACGCTATGATTATAATCTTCGAGCAAAAAGATCAATTTTGTTGTTATTACCAACTGCGTTCATAAAATCGACGATCTAATATTTGTTAGATGGCATCATTGTCATAAATTTCGAGCATTTACTCAACTTCGTTCTTAAAATCGACAACTTCGACCAAGACGGGTATTATACATGTACTAGTCTGAATGCTTTTCTGGGAAAAAATATTTCAGAAACTATGAAGGATAAATAATATTTCTGTACATTCAGCTTGACACCTCTCACAACATCTAAAAATAACAACTGGAAGTTTTATTATTTCCCCTAATTAATGTGTCCGCTCGTTTATATAGTAAACTTTAGAAAAGGAAACAAACCGTGATGATATACCTTGAGGATTTCTTAACACAATATTCTGACATAAAAATTATGCATGCATTTGCTCTTCAGACAACAGTAGCTCAGTACTTTGAGGGAATCCATTTTTTACCCCCCCCCCCCTCCAAAAAAAGACAGAAAGAAAAAAAGTACTTTATAATTTTATTCATTTCTAATGCCCCCCGCCTTGTAAAAAAAGACAGACATTTCTATTTTAACCACCATTTTGTTCATTTCTAAAGAACATTTTGTCATTAAATCATATATTTTTTTTATTCTTGAAATCTTGGTAGTATTAACCCCCTCTAACGGGTTCAAGTATTACCGAGTTTTTATTCTATCAGCCTTAAACAATTTGTGCTTCACTATCTGGTCCTCTTCGAAGCAGATAGTCACATACGTGTTCTTTAACCTGTCATTTTACATAATATTGCTGAATGCTGCTCTTATAGATCTATTTTACCGAGCATTATCACTGGAATATCCTTTAATGGACATCAAAAAAGTACTGGACAAACTTCAAAGGTTTGTGGAATTAATGTGAAAATTAAATGTTTGGTCAGAAAAATAAATATGTGTTACTTTTTTTTCCAAATGAATTATCATTTAAAACTTTCTAAAAAAGGGATATACGTGCGTGCGTGCGGCGTGTGTGCGTACGCGTGCTCGTGCGCATGTGTGTGTGTGTTTGTGTGGAGGGGTGGGATTGTGTTGTTCAGATTGGTGGGGGAAGGGTAGGGTCAAATATTCTTTAGGAAAAATAGAAAAATGTTAAAGAAAAAAGTTTGTTGTTGTTGTGTGGGTATATTTCATCCTACTTTATCTCTAACCACACCCCTACTCCTCTCACATGTTTTGTACTTAGTTAACCAGTCTATAGTCATGATAATTGTAGAGTGTACATGTTTGACCTACTGATAATGCTATCTACTGCTACAGGCAACTACTTCCACTGCCAACAAATGCTACTGCCAATTTCACGTTTTACCTACTGCTACTTTCAAAAACTGCTACTGTCAGCTTTACATTTTGTCTAGTTCTGCTGCCAACAACTGCAACAGCCAGCTTCACGTTTTACCTACTGCAACTGTTAACAACTGCTACAGACAACATCACGTTTTACCTACTGCAAAAGCCAACTTCACGTTTTGCCTACTGCAACAGCCAACTTTACGTTTTACCTACTGCAACAGTCAACTTCACGTTTTACCTACTGCAACAGTCAACTTCACGTTTTACCTACTGCAACAGCCAACTTTACGTTTAACCTACTGCAACAGCCAACTTTACGTTTTGCCAACTGCTTCTGCTAACAATTGCTACAGCAATCTTTACGTTTTACCTACTGCAACAGCCAACTTCACATTTTACCTACTGCTACTGTTAACAACTGCAACAGCCAACTTCACGTTTTAACTACTGCAACAGTCAACTTCACGTTTTACCTACTGCAACAGCCAACTTCACGTTTTACCTACTACTACTGCTAACAACTGCTGCAGCCAACTTTACGTTTTATCTAGTGCTACTGCAAACCACTGGTACAGCAAACTTCACGTTTTTCCTACTGCAACAGTCAACTTCACGTTTTACCTACTGCTACAGCCAACTTTACGTTCTACCTACTGCTACTGCTAACAACTGCTGCAGCAAACTTCATGTTTTTCTACTGCAACAGTCAACTTCACGTTTGGCCTACTGCTACTGTTAACAACTGCTTAAGCCAACTTAACGTTTTACCTACTGCAACAGCCAACTTCACGTTTTAACTACTCAACGGCCAACTTCACGTTTTAACTACTGCTAACAACTGCAACAGCAAACTTCACGTTTTACCTACTGCAACGGCCAACTTCACGTTTTACCTACTGTTAACAACTGCTACAGCCAACTTCACGTTTTACCTACTGCAACAGTCAACTTCACGTTTTACCTACTGCAACGGCCAACTTCACGTTTTAACTACTGCTAACAACTGCAACAGCAAACTTCACGTTTTACTTACTGCAACGGCCAACTTCACGTTTTACCTACTGTTAACAACTGCTACAGCCAACTTCACGTTTTATCTAGTCCTTCTGCTGACCACTGCTACAGCGCACTTCGCGTTCTGCCTACTGCAACAGCCAACTTCACGTTTTACCTCCTGCTATTGTTAACAACTCCTACAGCCATCTTCACGTTGTATCTTCTGCTACTGCTAACAACTGCTGCTGCCAACTATTTCAAGTGTTTACTGGTGCATGACTACAATTCACGGTTTATATATTGAGTGGTAACTTTACATTTTTATGGTCAGTATAACTGATTATTTTTGATCTGTATAATGTAATATTAACGATCAGTATAAAAAAAAACTAGCTGTAGTCAGTATAAATTACTAGTTATGGACTATAAAATTTACTATTTATAGTCAGATTAAATTGCTATGTATGGTCAGTATAATTTACAATTTAAAGTCAGTGTTGTTACTATATTTGGTCAATATAACTTACAATTTATCGTCCAGAATATTTTGCTATTTACAATCAGTATAATTTACTATTTAAGGTCGATTTAATTTACTATTCAAGGTCAGTATAATTTATTATTTAAGGTCGGTTTAATTTACTATTTAAGGTAGGTATAATTTACTAACTAAGGTCGGTATAATTTACTATTTAAGGTCGGTATAATTTACTAATTAAGGTCGGTATAATTTACTATTTAAGATCGGTATAATTTACTATTTAAGGTCGGTATAATTTACTATTTAAGGTCGGTATATTTTACTAATTAAGGTCGGTATAATTGACTATTCAAGGTCGGTATAATTTACTACTTAAGGTCGGTTTAATTTACTATTTAAGGTCGGTATAATTTACTATTTAAGTTCGATTTAATTTACTATTTAAGGTCGGTATAATTTACTGTTCAAGGTCAGTATATTTTTACGATGTAAGGTCGGTACAATTTACTATTTAAGGTCGGTATAATTTACTATTTAAAGTCGGTATAATTTACTATTTAAAGTCGGTATAATTTACTATTCAAGGTCAGTATATTTTTACGATGTAAGGTCGGTACAATTTACTATTTAGCTTGGTATAATTTACTATTAAAGTCGGTATAATTTACTTTTTAAGGTCGGTATAATTTACTATTCAAGGTCAGTATATTTTTACGATGTATGGTCAGTACAATTTACTATTTAAGGTCGGTATAATTTACTATTTAAGGTCGGTTTAATGTACTATTTAAGGTCGGTATAGTTTACTATTTAAAGTCGGTATAATTTACTATTTAAGGTCGGTATAATTTACTATTTTAGGTCGGTATAATTTAATATTTAAGGTCGGTATAATTTACTATTTAAGGTCGGTATAATTTACTATTTAAGGTCGGTATAATTTACTATTTAGGGTCAGTATAATTTACTATCTAAGGTCGGTATAATTGACTATTCAAGGTCGGTATAATATACTATTTAAGGTCGGAATAATTTACTACTTAAGATCGGTATAATTTACTTATTAAGGTCGGTATAATTTACTATTTAAGGTCGGTATAATTTACTAATTAAGGTCGGTATAATTTAATCTTTAAGGTCGGTATAATGTACTACCTAAGGTCGGTTTTATTTACTTTTTAAAGTCGGTTTAATTTACTATTTAAGGTCGGTATAATTTACTATTTAAGGTCGGTATATTTTTACTATTTAAGGTCGGTATAATTTACTATTTAAGGTCGGTATAATTTACTATTTAAGGTCGGTTTAATTTACTATTTAAGGTCGGTATAATTTACTATTTAAGGAAGGTATAATTTGCTATTTAAGGTCGGTATAATTTACTATTTAAGGTCAGTGTAATTTACTAATTAAGGTCGTTTTAATTTACTTAATAAGGTCGGTATAATTTTCTTATTAAGGTCGGTATAATTTACTATTTAAGGTTGGTATAATTTACTATTTAGGGTCAGTATAATTGCTATTTAGGGTCAGTATACTTTGCTATTTAGGGTCAGTATAAGTTACTATATGATTTATTAATTATCAGTTTAATTTACCATTTATGATCAGAATTATATTAATGATCAGATAAAATTACTATTTATAAATTAAATCTTCAGTGTGAATCAAGACATTTCGTCGTGCATGCATGGAAATATCGCTTAAGATATCAGTTTTAACTGCAGCAATCGGATACTAGTTACGAAGTACAAATACTTGTATATTCATCTAAATCATTAACAAAAAAATGTCACCGAATCTGTCTTTACTTCTGTTTGTGTGTTATTTGAATTGAAAATCCGGTCTATATTTCTTCAAAACATATCTGTCCCGGACGGATTTGTTTTCAAAACGTGAGTTACTTCGTTACGTCAGTTTCAACTCTGCTTTGTCGTATTTATATAAAGACAAACGCCACCTACTTTTCACACTCACCGGCTATAACTAAGTTTATCTAAGATTTCGTAATTCTACCGTTTCTTTTTATTTTCTTAGATCCTAGCGGCTGTATGTCAGCTGCTTATTGTTGGAATATAGCATTTTTTCTATGCAAAATTTTACCAAACTAATTCTTGCTACATTCTTTGATTATTGCTACTTTATTGTCTCGCTTTCGCATACTTATGTACGGCTTAACTACAAGATAAAGTCCAAAAGGAAGTTACCGAGCGACTAGATGGAATTATGTTGTTAGATAAAAACAGAAAGTGACGAGCTACAAACAGAAAATAACAAACTACTAAAATGAATTGGAATTTGAAGAAGTACAGTTAAATAACAGTAAGTCGAGATCGATTTTCTGAATACCTGGTGTAATCCGAACTAAGTAACGATTACACTACCTGATTTTTTTTTCCATGTGATTTTTGGAATCTTGGCGAACTGTTTATACAGGCCTGTGTGTCGGTCTCCTTTTTTCATATTGATTTCTTGCACTTAACTTATATTTTAATCCGAGGTTTAAAGAAGGTTTTAAAGAGGTTTACACACTTTTAATGTCAAGACCGGTGTTTAGTTATAGAAAAGGTATTGAAATAAATGATTTGGAAAAAAACTCGCTTATTTATTAATTAATTAATTTATTTATTTATTTATTGCATGCACAATCATGCGAAGGAGCCTTAAAGAGATTACTAAAATAGTATGCCACTTGGGTCATTATTTCGCCTACCAAAAGGTCTATGATCTATGTATACATAAGAGGAAATATACGAAAATGCTCTTGTGAGCAGATGTTCTCGGATGAGCAGTCAACTAGTTTCATCTTCTGCTTATCCATCGCAAGCTCAAGCAAGTTCAAAAGGTAAAACAAAATAAATGCCTTATTCCTATGTTGGCTAAGTACCAGTAAAAAGGAGGGATTTAACACAAACCAATGATTTGTTTCTTTATTTTTGTATTCTTTTTTTCATTTTAAATTTACAGTTACTAAATTTATGTGTTGTCAACAATATTAAAGAATAAGAGAGGAAATAGAGAAAGAACAAAGAAGAAAGATGGAGTGAAACATTATTTAAGACACTGAAGGAGATCAAAGCAACAAAACAACAACAATAATTCAACATAATTTACACGGACAGAGAAACACACACTAACAATTATAACGAGTGAAGATATATCTACAAGTCATGTTGCACGTGAACATTTGTTTTACTGGGCTTATAGCTAGGAAAAGGCCAACTTGCATTTTCAAATACAATAATTTACCAATAAATTAACTCTCCTTTAAGCATATTGAACATTACAAGCGATAACTTTCAGCATTTTCAACATTGAATATGTTTTATTACCAGGAAGGACTAAATGAAGAAAAAAAACTTTCTACTCTTTTCAGATGTGAGAATAATCTTCCCATATTTTTATCTCAAAAATGTTACAGGTAAACATAAAGAAGGAAATTTACTAGCATACTATCTTTGGAAGAAGAAAAACAACAAACAAACAGAAAGTGGTCTATGATGATTAGAAACAGACGACTTAACAATCACAGATATAGCACTAATATATCACAGATACGCTCCTTAGTCTATTGTGTCATTTATTTTTAGCACTTCAGATGAACAGCACTAAAACCTGAGCTTTGTGCCTGTTTGACGAGGTCTCTCTCCAGCGGTCCAGGATTTAGACTTTCTGCGGAAGTGACGTAAATCAGCATTGTGATATTTGTGCAACATGGGTTTGTAGGCTTGGGGTGAACACTGCTCCTGAAATTATAAAGAGTATACACATGTTAACAAGCTTCCTTCTCATTTCAAGGCAGTAAGAAACGGTTTAAAAATGAATAATTTCTTTCATTTGCACCTCGTTAACATATTTGAAACTATAGCATATTCTCAGTTTAGTGCGCTGAACATTAGTACAAATATTTTAAAAGACAGCTTAGAGATAAAACAGGTTTTCTTTTTAATACTAAAAGACTCTTCTTGTAAGATGGCGGCGTTTAACCAAGCATGCGTTTATTTATTTATTTATTTATTTAGTATCAGTCATCCTATATGGCGAAGCAATGATTTTTCAACTTACCATATACTTGTAGAAAAACGCCTTATAGCCGCCCTCTAGTAAATAAATTTCAGGGAAGTTGAGGCGGGGGTAGTGGTCACTGTTGATGGCACGGTCCTTACTACGAAGATGACGATACCTGAAAAAGATATATTATTCATGATTACAGCGTGTTCTTTCTTACATTATTTCTCTACTTCTCTTATTTGATAATACATAAACTCCAGACATCTAAAATGTATTATTTCCTGTACTGGTTTCTACCGTACATTGTGTAAGGATAAATATATACATCAATAAATAATTTCAACTCTTTCCTAGGTTCTTACAATTTTTACCAAGCATTCAAACTTCCATTTCATAGTTATACTTGAAGTTAACACACGATGAGAGAACATATGTCGATATGTAAAATTATGCCTATCACTTACATCTTAGGGCCTCTTTCTGACGAGAACTCGCAGTGGAAGATGAGCACGTGCTTCTTAGGAGACGCGTGAGAAGAACTGTGTCGTGACAAAAACTCTTCTATGGCGCCGCATGTGTACAAGTTTACTGCATTCTAGAAAATAAACAAATAGTTTAAATTACACACCTTCATCTCATTATATTGCATAATGTAGAGAAATGCAGCTATGTTGAATACAAAAGAATCTTTTTAGTGTCAAGCTCATACTATGACATAATTTGGGTCCTTCTTTATATTCTAAATAACTAATAGATCTTAAATGAAAGTAGATTTTGACGACAAAATTCATCACTTCTTCACCGTTTAAGTTATCCTTATAAATAAATTAATTTTACCTACCTTGATATGTCCTCCTTGGTACTCATATGGGTATCTGCAGTCAATGACAGTCACGTGATCTATCTCATCTTCATAGCAACCATGTAGAACATCGTTCATCTGCAAAAATAATAAACAGTAATTTATATGATAATTATATTAGGACAAATCTTCAAATAATATTCACACTGTCAAAGTGCATGACAAGATCCGACGTCTCTAATCTTACAGAATCGGAAAATTTTAAAGGAACCTCTTAATATCTTCAAATATTATTTAAGGCTAAATTTGTTACTGTGCCTATAAAACCTTTTACAGAGGGTGAGGTTAAAATATAATTTAGGCGATTCTAAAACAAAGTTATCCTTATACCACGTTTGCTTCCATTCAAATGGAAGTCTACTGTTTCCGAAACAGACAACAATTATAATCGAAACAGACAACAATTATAATCATGTTTGAAAATAAACTTACTGTTTCCGGAGTTATAGCCTTCAAGTCACTGTGTTTACCGGCGACGGTCGGCAATATGTATGGACGAGATCCGTCGGCAACCACGGCGTTGTCGGTTGATAGTCTGTGAACAACAGACTTAACGCTGTCAGCCTGTGGCGTATGGGAGAGACTCTGAACAAAAAGAAAATACACACTTTGTCACAAAAATAACAAATGTGACATTTTGTGATCTGTAAATTTCCTATTTTGGTTACTGATGTTAAGAAAATGTGTGTGCTTTCATTCATTATGCAAGCAACTCAATAATGAGTGGTAATTTAAAGGCGAAACCACCATAAGTACTGCTCTTATATACTATTTCGTAGTTTGCTTTTTATATTTTTATAGCCTCGTTGCGGGAGAATCGGCCATAAGGGGGGTTTGTTGTTGTTGTTGTTTTAACGATAATCGATGATTGATGAGATATTTACTTTTTCAATATAAAATACAAGTGATAACATTAAAGGATGTGTTTTCAGTGAAAAAGGTCTAAATGGTGATAAGTCTTGCAATAAAATCATTAATAATAAAGAAATACCTGCGAAGTTGTATCACTGCTTCCAGTCTCGACTTCCCGCAGTTTCTTCGTTGTATGAGTGTCGTCTGCTCCATCAGAAAGACGCTTGCGGGAAAACAAGCTTCTCTTCACATCGAACGACAAGAAGCGTCCAAGTGGTTTACGGCAAATCTGATAAAGAAGAAAAAATCAAGGTTTAACGCTGACGTTGTTAGTGTAGCAGAAGACTATATATTTTTGTTTTTATTTCTTAGAAAAAAAAAACATAACTTTTTTTCGAAATTAATTTAAGGTTTCGTCACTTTTCGTCTTGACAAAACATTAACGAATTTCACATTCACATTATGCTTTTTGTCTGTCTGTCTGTATCAATAAACCTATAACAAGCAATAAAGTATACCTCAGTAAAAGATCCGTTATGGTCTACGTTGTCTGTTGCTGTTGGAGTATCGTTGGAGAACCAGCTTTCCCTTTTACCTGGCGGCGTGACGATGGAGTCAATATTGTTGTCGTCAGTAGCCATTTCGGGGGTGAATCTCAACATCTTGGGAATCTGGAATTAGCGGTTAATTTTTGTGACAGAAGATATAAGACATTGGCACTTGAAAAACATTTTACTACCTTCTGCAAAATACAAACTGTCGAACATATTTACATATTGCTGTATGATTATCAATTATACAGTTGTTGACATTTTAGAATATTAATCTATATCATTGTAGCGTTTGCATTTTTGCAACGCCCATTTGCTACACTACATTTTAAAACATAATAAGTTGTTTTGTATGCACATGAAAAAAAGAATGAAATTAAAAGTTATAGCTTTCTAAATTGCAATTTTAAAACATTAACCTATTACTGCACAACATTTGAGCCGGTACTGTTACAACTGCAACTTTTACAGTATTAGAATATTCTTTTCAGCTTTATACCTTTCACGATTTTGTAAAAATTAAAAATAACAAATACAAATTATGTAAACTTACCTTTAAGTTAGGTCCGTCACTTCCACTTTCCGCACACAACTTTCTCCTGTAATGAAGAAATTACATTGCACAGTGAAAATTTACCCATAATCCATCGTAATTAGAATTACCCATAATGCACCACCCACAGTCATAGATCATCTGTCAAGATCAATTAACAGCTTGATCTCCCGATTAATTGACAATAAAATTAATTGATTACATAATGGAAATGGATATTTAAGATCGCGGGTACAGTACCAGGTGTTTTCAAATTATAAAGAGTTTTAAATGAATTTTAGTCACAAAAACAGAAAGTACCTTTCTTTAAAAACAAAATTCAGAACTATCAGAACTATCAGTTTTCATAACAAAATGAAAAAAGGTCAATTTATAGTCACATTTCGTAGTTGCTAGTTTAACAAAAAAAAAAAAAAAACAAAAAAAAAACACCTATTTCTTTACTTCGAATCCATACTATAAGGAACAAAATATACGTACTACTGTACTTTATTAACTGCTACAATTTAAGGTTGTTATAAAGTGTTTGTTTTGTTTTCCTTTGTGATAAAAAAAAGAATGTCTGAATGATGTTTCAAATTTCATGGATTCTGTCTAACAATATATAACATCACACTGATAACGGTATTAGGTATTATCCCCTACCATTTAATACCTACATTAATGTATATTACCACGTGGAAATAAAGCAAGAAAGAAGCTCGTGGGAGCTGAGCTACTCTGCTCAACATTAACTCAAACATGTCTAGGAGCTTGTGGCTTTAATGAGACGGATACAATATGTTGTTCTTTAATCACTATATCTACAAAAAGTGTGTTTTATAGAAACAGTACGTAACTGGTGCTAAAACATCATGATGCGGAGGTATTTCTAATTGTAAAAATGTGTAAAATAAACCGAACATTGTCATCATTGAAAATAGAATGCAGTGTGTTAAGAACTGATATAATGTAAATCCTAATCAATTCTTGATACAGTTTTTATGAAGAAAAAGAAGAAAAAGAAAAAAAACATACAAAATTTCTCGCCTTACTTTTATTCGCGGATGGTTAACAAAAGTCACCATAAGTTACGAGAAGACGATGTATATAACGTAATCCACAACTTTCTTTGTAATAATTCCGTTTATAATGTATCTAAAACATTTTCTTATTATAGAACTGCAGCGTTTGCAGTTTCGAGCTAAATTTATACCGATTAGGCATGTTATACCGATTCATGCAAAATACGGCTTTCTCAGATATCCGACGAAAGAAAAGCTGAAATCATTCAGTACATGATTTATTTACTGTACATTATTACACTTTGTTACTTTTATGTTTTCACAGTTTATGTTTTGTGTGTAATCATAAAATAGCAAAAGCCTATTTTTTTTAAAAAACAATAACGGCTACTATCAATGTCAGTTAGCTATCCTAATTGGCAGATATCATTTTATTGTTTTTATTAAAGCCTTATTATCTCACCTTTATTAATATATCCTCTATTTTTGTTTCCCTAACTGGACCTAATATATCGCTCCCAGATACAGATCGTCAAAGTTTCTCACCGGCACAAAATATACTATTTCCATTAGACTATATTGCAGATATTGTCAAATACATTATCTTGTGACTGGTTAAGTGATAAAATACTTGTTATTTGTCAAAATCATAATTTTCTTAAAATGACAAATCCCTGGAATAAGGATTAAAAGTCAACAGTTGACCGGAAAGTTTTACGTCAATTTAAACATTCCCAGTTACCGGTTCGAGATATTAGCATTCCATTAATATTTTGGGGCCGCGACAGAACTGCAATTTACTTATGACATACTATATATCTATAAGTTCGTTAGCCACTAAATGAAAACAAGTTTGATGATATAAAGAACATATGTGCATTTTCCCATTTGTCATTTTCGGCACTTATACAATAGTCGTTTGAAATAAATGGCTGTCCGCCCAAAAACTGGTACGACAACAACTCTTTATAAAAGACTAATACAATACGCTGATATAACCCGGCGTATTTTAAAAAATTCTGATAACAATTCCAGGGGCGGACCGGGATTTCAGGTTGCGGGGGGGGGGGGGGTCCGCTAGTGAATTCATTCAGTTTCATGTTTACATGCTCTTTAAGAAAATTGTACACTGGAGTTTAGGGTATGTCTCTTTTAGCATTAAATTGAATAAAAATAATACAAATAAAATCAGATTTCTATCCCAAAAAATAAAAGAATACTCACTTCATAATTAGATGATCAGTTAAATCCTGTCCGAAATAACTTATGAATTAAACTGACTTAAAATATCCACTGTTGGAATGAAATCGTTTTACTCGAAATCTAATTCTATAATGCTGAATTGTCTAAAAATGTTGTTTTAAAATGTATTCACCATTTCACTCACTTAACAGTTTGTCAATTTTGAAAAATGTTGTTTGTCAAAATACAATGGCATCAAATATATAATTGATTAGTTTTATATACAATGCTTCAAAGAGAAAATATAGCGGTCTACAATTGTAATTGTTTCATCAAACATATATCTACGTGCAATGATTAAAGTGATGGTTTTGCAAATGAACTAATTAACACCGTCTGAGTGGTAATAACTTAAACGTCGTGAAAAATATGCTTTCAACCGACGGAGTTGTCTGAAAAGTGTAGGTAAATTCTTGACAATACTAGTAATGACAAATGAGTAAAACGTCTTATCGTTCTAAACATAACATTATGGGGGGGGGGGGGGGGGGGGGGGGCGGGGGGAAGCGGGGGAAGTCACATTATTAATTTATTAATTCAGATTTTAAATTCAGCACATGGGGCGGGGGGAAGCGGGGGAAGTCACATTATTAATTTATTAATTCAGATTTTAAATTCAGCACATTTTCAAACCTTCGATATTTAGACATAGTTTACATGTTTTCACAGAGCACAGCAGGACAGGGTTACTATACGTGTAGTTGTGGACTAGTTGTTATTGACGATTAATCTTTTATTATTGTTATCGCTTCACTTAATAAAAGTTATTTAAATTGAACCAAAGTATTAACCTGAAACAATAATGAAATATTTCATCGGTATGAAAATGAAACGTCATGTTTGATAATGATCAACATTTTCTTAACATTCGATTCTTTAATAGGGAGTTCGATCTTACCTCTCCTTCATTCAGGGGAGTAACTGCTAGGTGGTGAGGCGCTACATGGGGGCAAATTAGGACTCAATAAATATCAGCTTATATGATTCTGGCCCATATGATTCTGCTTGCTTCCGGTTTCTTTTGAAGATACTTATTGATTAATGACCTGGAGAGCAAGTGTATTACAATTTAGTTGTTGTGTACAGACCTGTGTTTCTACAGATAGGATATTGGATGTTATCTACCTTTCAGTTTTTTATCTATAGAAACTAATCAAACTGAAGTTAAAGCCCAAGATTTGATGTCAATATCTTTAGAACCAGTCTAAAAACACTTGAGTGAAAAACGAAAGCAAGTTGTCAAAATTTTCGTCTAGATGGTCTTTCACCTTTTTAAGCTTTGAAATCTGCATATTGAAATAGCTGCGATTTTTTGGAGGTTGGGGGTGTGGGGGGGGGGGGGGGGGGGGGGGTGATCTATTGGGACTGCTTCGGGAACTGCCTTTTTTCATTCATGAGGGTTTTAAAAACAGATATACCGTTCCCAACTTATTATTTTCGAAGCATTATCCGATTACTTGCATTTTCCTGGAAGGTCTTTCCCTCATCATAAGACAGGCCAGCCCGGCTAGTTCAATCGGTAGAGCATCCATGTCTAGTGTCTATCCTGGGGTTCCCGGTTCAATCCCCTTAAGGGCCGGCAAAAGTTCTCCGTGATAATTGATCTCTGATATCGGTCTCTGAATCAAGTGAGGAAGTAGTCAGTCGCATGTGGGAACAGCGGTTAATAAAATGGTTGAATACCCAGGAAAACTTGTTAGGTGGAGTGACCGCCGGGATATAACCTTAGCTGTTATTACCGGCGTTAAACGCCATTAAAGATATATTATGCTCAAGTTTCATAACTACTACACCTATTCTATGTGAATATAAAATAAACATGTTTGAGTACACACAGATTAGATATGTTGCATTTAAAACTCTACACATTATAGGTAATCACAGCATAAATACATAGTGTCATTAAAAAACTGGCACATTTTTTTAAGAAAACACCAACATAACATGACCTGTAATAGGGAATGCAGCTTCCCATGCATCATGTACATAGTGTGTGTATTCTAGCAGCCTAATTAGACATATTCAGTAAGAATTTCGTAGATTTCAATTAATTTCTGAAATAAAAATATTTTATGCAAAGATGGGTATAGTATATATTAAAACCAAACTAATCATCCTAAAATAACATCGTTTTTTTCATAAATGAAATTCTGTGGATAATTTTCAGGACTCGGATTAAACTTACTGGTGGTTACCGATCATTTCGAAAATAATATCTCTTGAAAATTCGATATATTCTGTATGGACTTAAAGTATGCGATTCGCTGCGTTCGGACAGAGGGTTGCCATTTTGGAGGTTTTCCTACTATTGAAGGGATAACACATCGATATCCGTGAGCTATCATCTGCTGATGCTCAAATGGATATTTTTGCATTTATAATTAGCAGAAAATTGGTGAAATTTTTATACCACATATCGATTCTCTCCGCCCTCTATACGTCGTTTAACATGTGCTAACGTGTTTCATGGCCTGAACGCATCTAGAGTTTTACTCTCCATATCGTGGTGCTAGTGTTTAAAATTCACAGTACAAATTTCGTCTTCGCCGCGAGCATCCAAGTTGAACTTGGTGCGAGCCTCAGGCCGAAAACGAACCATCAGCTACATTTTGTTGATATGCTCTGTAACCAGCATTAGAAAAATCATGATCAAATAGCACGTGAACGCAAACACGATTTCTGACCAGTTTGAACACACGATAAATGCAAGATTTTATGCAGGAATAAGGGATTTCCAAATGAAATGACTTTGGCAACGTGTGGTGTAAAACACTCAGAATCTTTAAATCTGAATAGAATCAAATTCTTGTGCAGTGAAGGTTCTTAAAATTGCGCCACTTGCGCCCCAGAGAAAGCTGTGATACAGATGAAAACCTGCGCTTTAGATTAAGTTTTAACATAAAATAATATTGAGAAATATTCAAAACGAAAGTAGAACAGATAAGAAACAAGATAAGTTGCCGCTTTATTTTTCATAACTCTCCTATTACTCACGTACATTATCCAGAGTACTATGGTTAGGTTATTGCACATTAAAACATAATTTTCAACAGCTGGCTGTTGAACCTCTCTTTGGCTTCCTTTTAAAGCTTATGTTTAACGTTTTGTACTGATAGATCTCCTGACTGGAGGTAAATGCTGGGTTTCCTGTTGTTTTGGCACAAGGTGATGAATAACATCTGATCCAAGACTTAGTTTCCTTTTTAAATAGGAGGAATTTCGATCACTATCCCCGTAAATATATAGACTCTTAACTTAGCAATAATTTTCCTAAGAATTGGTGAAACATCCAGGCAATGGTCGATGTAATGACATCATCTATGAAGCCATATCGCTCTTGACGTAATATACCATTCTCACTGAAAGTCAGGCGTATCAAAATCAAATGAGAGATGTACTTTGCTGTGAATGCAGTCACATGTACTTAATAAATAAAATAATTTTCAATATCTATAGTTCAAGAAACTAAAATCATAACTAAACACCAAATGCAAGATTAGCGATTTTATAGATGGCACAATAATCCCACTAGCTCGAAATTCATTCAGCTGAAAATCGATCGCAAATCTGAAATTTCACCACAGTTCAAAGTTCTTAATAAAATATCAACGCTGGCTCGGTTTTCGCACTTATACAAAATTTGCTTATATAACTAAATATCTCAGAGATAGCTCAAAATTCGATATTCACGTTGTCTTTCATAAATATTTGCATAATTTGGATATCAGTATAGACGAAAGATTTCGTAAATTCAATAAAAAAAAAACAAAAAAACACATGAACATTTTTTTCTGTATTTTGTAGTATTTCTTTATACATAGTTAACTTTAAATAAATTAATACATGAGTTGTAATCAATTAGAAAGAATAAGAGAGGGAACGGAGGAAGAAACAAAGAAGAGAGATAAACGAATCTGAGACGTAAAAGGAGAAAGAAATACTGAGACCAAAGCAAATACATTGTATCAACATAACTAACATACATAGAAGACAGACAGACAGACAGACACGCATGCACGCCCACATACAAACACACGCGCGCGCACGCACACAACAATTAAAATAAATTAACATATATTTACTAGACATGTAACTGAACATTTGTTTTACTAGGCTTTAAGCAAAAACAAAGTCCACTTTCAAATACACTTAATAAGCTGTAAGTTCATTAAGGCGAACTAAACAAAACTAGCAATGGTTACAATACTTGCTAAAAAGGATTTTTTATTTCAACATAAGAAATGTTTTATAACCACAAGGCAACACATGAAAAGGAACTCTCCACTAGGTTAAGATGTAACTTATTTTTCCCTATGTGTTTTATCTCAGAAATGTTATTGGTAATTATAAAACACGAATTTCCGAAATTTACTCTTTCGGGAAGAAATTATCTATGATGATGACTAAAAACAAACAACAACAACAATCACAGATACAGCACTAATATATCACAGATACGCTTTTCAGTCTTTTGTGTCCTTTACTTTCGGTTTTAACAGCACTAAAACCTGAGCTTCATGCCTGTTTGACGAGGTCTCTCTCCAGCGGTCCAGGATTTAGACTTTCTGCGGAAGTGACGTAAATCAGCATTGTGATCCTTGTGCAACATGGGTTTGTAGGCTTGGGGTGAACACTGCTCCTGAAATTTTTAAGAATATACACATGTAACAACCTTCTTTCTCATTTCAAGGAAACGGTAAAAAAATGAATTTGTTTACGTGTTTAAACCTATAGCATTTTCTAAATTTAGTGCGTTGAACCCTTGCAAATTTATTGAAAGTTATATTTAGCAATAGGGAAACCTCAACAAAGAGGCAATATTGTTTTCAGTTTAATACTACTAGTTAAACTTTTTTTTGAAAGCTTGCGTTACCGTTTTACTTCGCTTTCGTTTATAAGTAAATTTGTTTACTGATAAGCCATTCAATGTGGCGTATTAATGATATTTAAGACATACCATATATTTGTAGAAAAATGCCTTATATCCGCCCTCTAGTAAGTAGATTTCAGGGAAGCTGAGGCGGGGGTAGTGGTCACTGTTGGTTTCACGGTCCTTACTACGCAGATGACGGTACCTGTAAAATATACAATTCATGATTTCAGCGCGTTCTGTCTTTTATCATAGCCCTTGTTTGATCAGAAATAAACTTCAGAATACTTTACTGATTTGTAGGAATCGTTGGTTTAGAATAGATAAAATATGTCAATAATAAATTAGTAACTCAGTTTCCTTATTAGAGTTCTTAAAATTATTTTTATCACGCATTCAAACTTGCATTCGCTTGTAACAAAGAAATAATCACACACAGACGGACACATTAACATTTACTTATATGTCAATACGTAAAACAATGCCTAGTACTTACATCTTAGGGCCTCTTTCTGATGAGAACTCGCAGTGGAAGATGAGCACGTGCTTCTTAGTAGACTCGTGAGAATGACTGTGTCGTGACAAAAACTCTTCTATGGCGCTGGGCGTGTACAGATTGACTGCATTCTATAAATTAAAAAAAAAATAATAACAATTATTCAAATTAATCTTACGTTATTGTATAACATGTAGAAATAGAGCTGTGATGAATAAAAGCATTTTTTTCATTGTAAGTCTCAGCCGTTGGATTAGTTTACTTTGACATATTTCAGGTACTTCCAAATAAGGAAAGTAAATGATTAAATGATACCTTAAATGAAAGTAGACTTTGACCGTATAAATTACTCCCTTTTCAATTCTCTTATTTTTCCTAACACATAGACTTAACCTACCTTGATATGTCCACCTTGGTACTCATACGGGTATCTGCAGTCAATGACAGTCACGTGATCTATCTCGTCGTCATAGCAACCGTGCAGAACGTCGTTCATCTACAAAAAAATAAACAGAGATTTACATCATCATCATAATAAAAATAATAATAATTTTATTACACATCTTAAAGTCAGTCAGTACGTGGTGTTCGCACTTGCACAGGTTATGATTGTAGATAACTCCGACATTTAAAAGAACCTCTCTAGTTCAAATTTGCTGCTGTGTTCACATACAAGTTTGTCGTTTCCTAAAAAGATAAAAACCATTACAGTTTTGTTTTAAAAACTTACTGTTTCAGGAGTTATAGCCTTCAAGTCACTGTGTTTACCGGCGACCGTCGGCAATATGTATGGACGAGATCCGTCGGCAATCACGGCGTTGTCGGTAGATAGTTTGTGAACAACAGACTTAACGTTGTCAGCCACTGGCGTCTGGTACAGAGTCTGAAAAGTTAATAAAAAGAAATGTATTATGTGTTAGGAGTGTTATTTTTTGTTGTACAAATTTCATCTTTTTGAATAAATTAATCAGAAGATTTATATGCGTTTTCAATAATATGTGAGTTACTAATGAATGAAACGGTTGTTTCCTTCAAAATGCCCTGAGGAGATGTTCTTTCAATTCTTTTTCATCTATTTCATTTTTTATGATTCTTAAAGCATCGTTATAGTAACAAGGTAATAAAGTGCAGATTTTTTTTCAGAGATATTGCAAACCAAAATATATAAGAACAATTATTCCTGGAAAAAATGACTTAAATACGAAAGAAAAACGTATGTCGACATTTCATTACAAGGAAAAGAACATGGTTTCCTATCAGAACATTTATTCAGAGACCATATATAAGGTCTCTGATTTTTTTTTTCTATATCTGTAAAATCAATGTGATACTGGGACTTTAATGCAAAGTGATAACAAAAATAAACTACAAGCAATACCTGCAGGGTGACATCACTTGTACCAGTCTCGGCTTCCCGCAGTTTCTTCGTTGTAGGGGTGTCGTCTGCTCCATCGAAAAAACGCTTGCCAGAAAACAAGCTTCTCTTCACATCAAACGACAGGAAGCGTCCAAGTGGCTTACGGCACATCTGATGGAAATAAATACGATAAAAAATGATTCACATGTTGATGAGGACATTATCAAACATTTTGAATGCAACATTTTTTAAATACTGACGCTACTGTTATTGTATCTGATGACTGAGGGGGTTTTAAAAATAGGAATTTGCCAGACGTTTTTTGACTAGTGGGTAAAGCAAACACGATTTGAATAATATAATAATACGTTTTAACTCACTCTTATGGCTTAATAACAAATTAAAGTACCTATTAAGTGACGAGCAATATATATCTTTATCACATTTCATACTTTCTTTGAAAATGATAATCATAATATATACATATTTAGTTGTGAAATTTAATGTTAGAGTGAATATAGGGAATACATATTTTACAACATACTTTTTGTCATTCTTTATTTATGAACTTTGTTTCTCATACTTAATCATTGGAATGTCTGTCTGTCTGTCTGTCTGTCTGTCTGTCTGTCTGTCTGTCTGTCTGTCTGTCTGTCTCAATGAACCTATAAAGTAATAAAGTATACCTTAGTAAAAGATCCGTTAAGGTCCACGCTGTCTGTTGCTGTCGGAGTATCGTTAGAGAACCAGCTTTCACTTTTACCCAGCGGTGTGACAATGGAGTCAATATCTTCTTCGTCGGCAGCCTTACCGGGTGTGAATCTCAACATCTTGGGAATCTGAAAAAAAGCGTTTTATTTTTGTGAAAAGTGCTACACAAAACACCGATACCTAAGATATATGTAATCAAAATCTGCATACCATGACTCACATTATAGTCATGTGGATATGGATTTATGATAAGGAATAATAAATTATTTGACATTTATGTTATATTAACCTTTATAAATGATACCACTGCCATTTTTGGCACACTCACTTACGACACTACGTATTAAAATGCCGTAAGTTGTTTAGCATGGACAAAAAATGATATGAAAAAAAAAATAAAATTTTAAGGATTCTACAAATTTACATCTTAAAAACATTAAGTTTGAATACGCAACATTTGAAAACTGTCAATACTAAAACATTTGTACAACTCCAGAATACAGTTTTCAAGATAACATTACCTCTAACTAAAAATTAACAAACATTAATTATTTATACTTACCCTAGGTTCGTCACTTCCACTTGCCGCACAAAACTTTCTCCTGAAATGAAAAAAAAATGTAAGTAAACATTTGCCCACAACGCACAATAATGAAAATTACCCATAATGCACCGACATGAGTCACCAATCATATGTCACGCTCAGTTAACAGCTGACTCTCCCGATTAATTAGCAATAAAATTATTGATAAGATTATAGATAGAAAATACCGCGGAGAAAGGACAACGTGTTTTCAAAAAAAGAGATCTGGATGTTTTTTATATTTTTATTTTTCTATTTTATTTATTTATTTTAGTTTTTGTGTATGTGAGAACTTACAACAAGATTCCGAAATATCATATTACATTACAAATTTATCAAAATAATAGTTACAAAGATATTTACTAACTACTTTCTAACACACACCAGAAAAAAAAAGAAATATAAACATCAGTTTCTCTACTTACTTCGAGTCCATAGTATACTGAACAAAATAAATCTATGACTTTTCCGTTGTGTAAAAAATTATAAACCGATAAGGTTTTCTTTATGTTTTTGTTTCCTTATAAGAAATATCTTAGCTATTTTTATGAATTCATGAATTTTGTCTAACAATATATAACATCACACTGATAATGGTATTATGTTTTATCCCCTTCCATTAAATACCTATTTTGGTGTACATTAACACGTGAAAATAAAGTAAGAGAGAAGCTTGTGGGGGCAGAGTAACTCTGCTCAACTTTTACTCAAACGTGTCTAGAAGTTGGTGGCTTTCATGAGACTGATAAAAGTTACAACAATTCGTAGTTCTTTAATCACTTTAACTACAGCAAGTGTGCTCTAATAACAACAATACATAATTGGTGCTAAAACATTTTGATGCACTGGTATTTTTACTTTTTTACTGCTGTTTGGCAAAATAAGTCCATAAGTATCATCATTGAAATTTCAATGCAGTGATTTTACTTCTGGTTTGTCAATTCATTATTCAGTATTGCGAACAACATATTATGTTTCTCCAAATACATAAACATAGTAATTCCATTTTACAATGTATTTTCTAAATGGTTTATGTTTGAACACTCTGATGAGAGACATTTTCTCCGTGTCAACCAAAATACTGGTTTCTCTTTAGCCAGACAAAAAAAGCTGAAAATAAGAAATATGAAAACTAAAATTGAGTGGATAAATATATTTACCATATATTTTTAGCCATTTTTACACTGTGAATTTCGAGGTTACGTCTGAGTGTAAAATACAGAATGTCTATTTAAATAACGAATTAAATGGCTACTGGCAAATTTCCATTAACTTTCCTAATTGGCAGATATCATTTTGTCGTTTTTATTGACGCCTTATTATCCCGCCCTTATAAATATATCATTTCCTCAATGTTTTGTTTCCCTAACTGGACCTAATACATTGCATTAAGATACAGATCGTTTATTGTCAAAGTTTATCACCTACACTGGACTATATTACTGGTATAGTAATTCAGTTCGTGTTAGGTGTCAAAATTATAATTTCCCATAATGACAAATTACTGTACTAAAGATGCAAAATCAACAGTTGATCGGAAAGTTTTATATTAATTTAAATACTCTAAGATTAACTTGGCTGAATATCCGGTCCGGAATATTAACATTTTCCGTGTTGTTGTTTTTGTGTTACGATCAATGTTATCATGTTGAATCAATGACATTGTTTCTTGCTTTTTTGAATAATCATTTATGGAATATAAATATATCGTTTCTTACGCATTAAACTAAACATAAATGATATAAGAATAAGGATACAGAAAAAATGAATACTCACTTCATGTTTAGATGATCAGTAAAATCCTGTCCGATGAAGTATTTGAAATTGCTTATAAATAAAACTCGATTAGAAATTCACACTGTCCAAATGCTATCTTTTTCCGTTGAAATCTTATTCTAGAATGCAAGAAAGCCAAAACACATGTACGCTAAACGGGGGAAATGTTGTTTTAAAAAGTATTCACCCTTTCACTATCTCAACAGTTTGTCTTTATTAAAAACTGTTGTTTTTCAAATTACAATAGCATCAAATATATAATTGATATGTTTTATACACAGTGCTTCAAAGAGGAAATATAGCGGTCTACAATTGTAATTGTTCCATCAAACATATATCCACGTGCAATGATTAAAGTGATGGTTATGTAAATGAACTAATTAACACCGTCTGAGTGGTAATAACTTAAACGTCGTGAAAAACATGCTTACAACTAACAGAACTGTCTGAAAAGTTGACGCAAAGCCTTGACTTTACTGGTATTTTTTTAATTGAAATGACAAGTGAGTAAACCCATTTCTCTGTTCGAAACGAAAACACATCCGAAAAGCGTGTAAAAGAACGAATAATTCTCACTCATTATGTAAGCATTAATTCAGCACATTCTCAGTACTTTGATAGTTAGGCATGATATACATTTATTGAAAGGACAGGAAAGAACAGAACGGAATATAGCACTGAAAGGAAAATAGATCGGAACGGCACGAAACGGCATTTTATTTACCATCGGTCTATAATCATACATAATATAGGAATATAACAGAAAAAGTACGCAATATCTTGACTGAAAAAAACAACAACAACAACAATAACAGTTAATTTAATAATGTATAAAGTAGATGATTATTACAAGACCATGCCATTCTAAAGGTCTGGTAGTTGTTGACTTAATGACCTGGTTATAACCAACTTCTTCTCAAAGTGGATCAAAGGTACGGTGGTCACAGATATGATTGTTATCCAGGGATTGCGAATTCGATCTATTTTTTCTATTTGAGTTTATTTATCGTCCGTACCGGTTTCGAATATGACCAACGCTCCCTGCAGAGATTGTTTTTAATGTCATGGGGGACAGTGCAAGATACAGAAAGCATCCCGTTCCAGAGACACCTCTGGTTCTTTTACATGCTCAGAATACAGCACTGATGCATGGGACCTCGGTTTAACGTTTCATCCGAGATACACTCTAGACCAATAAACTGGCATATTTTGACTTTTCAAAACCCAAACAATCATCAGCTAAAAAACAATAACTTTAGCATTAGTTAATTCAAGTCTTCATTGGAATCAGGGCCTTAATTGAGGCCCTGTTGGAACGTATATTATAAATGTGTATTACCAATTATTGCATGTTTTCTGCACCAGATGTGCCATAAACCACTTGTACGCTTCCTGTCGTTTGATGTGAAGAGACGTTTGTTTTCCGACAAGCGTTTTTCTGATAGAGCAGACGACAGTCAAACTACGAAGAAACTGTGGGAAGCCGACACTGGAACCAGTGACAAAAAAAAAAAAATAAAGAAATGGCGTAGCTATAAGTATCTTTTAAGGAGTAAGCATTTAGTCTTTCCCCCATGTAGAATGTTGATTAATTAAAATATATATCCGAACATTTAGTGACGTTCTTGCACTATATTATATTATATCGTTTTGCTATGTCCCATGCTGTATCATTATACCTGGGAGAAATTAAGTACTGTTCTGTTCTGTTCTGACAACACTCTACAGGTATTGCTTGTTGTTATCACTTTTCCTTAATTACATATGAACATCTTCAAGTGTTTTAATGATATACAATATTTAATAACGTCAAATATTCAGATAGTACGAAGCTCTTACAATATAAATAAAAAGATGAAAAAGAATAAAAACAACACTACCATATTTTGATAAAAGACTTAGTTTCCTTTTTTAAATTTGCAGAATTTCGATCACTATCCCCGTAAATATGTAGACTCTTAACTTAGCAATAATTTTCTTAAGTATTGGTGAAACAGTCAAGCAATGGTCTATATAATGACATCATCTATGAAGCCATATCACTCTTGACGTAATATACCATTCTCACTGAAGGTCATGCGTATTAAAATCAAATGAAAGATGTATTTTGCTGTGAATGCAGTCACATGTACTTAAAGAGGCTGTACTCCAGATTTGACATAAAAAAATTTTTTTCATAAATTATATATTTAGATGCCGTGAAATTATAACAACATTATATTTTACTTCAAAACTGATTATAAAAGTCAAAATAGAATAAAAAAAAATATTTTCGCTCCAGCCTGATTTGAACTCTGGTCCCTTTATGTTAACAAAATATTTCCAACGCTTTTACTGTCACCACTATCGCCGTATATGATTTTACAGATATTTACTTTAAATCTTATACGATATAGTTATACCGTCGCGTTACGGTATAGCACTTTGAAAGGGGAAAAAAATCAATTTATAATGTAATTATTTGACTTATTTTTTGTCAGTAAGTTATTTTTTAAGCATTAGTCATAAATATCACAAGAAATTTATAATACAAGAAAACTTTCTTGTTTTTGTCATCTGGAGCACAGCCCCTTTAATAAATAAAATAATTATCAATATCTATAGTTCAAGAAACATAAAATCATAACTTAACACCAAATGCAAGATTAGCGATTTTACAGATGGCACAATAAACACACGAGCTCGAAATTCATTCAGCTGAAAATCGATCGCAAATTTGAAATTTCGCCACAGTCCAAAGTTCATATTAAAATATCAACGCTGGCTCGGTTTTCGCACTTACACAAAATTTGCTTATATAACTAACTATCTCAGAGATAGCTCTGATTTTGAAATTCACGTTGTCTCTCATAAACATTTGCATAATTTGGATATCAGTAAAGACGAAAGATTTCGTAAATACCATAAAAAAAACAAGAACACATGAACATTTTTTTCTGTATTTTGTATTTTTTCTTTATACATAGTTAACTTTAAATAAATTAATACATGAGTTGTAATAAATTAGAAAGAATAAGAGAGGGAACAGAGGAAGAAACAAAGAAGAGAGATAAACGAATCTGAGACGTAAAGGGAGGAAGAAATACTGAGACCAAAGCAAATACATTGTATCAACATAACTAACATACATAGAAGACAGACAGACAGACAGACAGACAGACACGCATGCACGCCCACACACACACACACGCGCGCGCACGCACACAACAATTGAAATAAATTAACATATATTTACTAAACATGTAACTGAACATTAGTTTTACTAGGCTTTAAGCAAGAACAAATTCAACTTTCAAATACACTTAATAAGCTGTAAGTTCATTAAGGCGAACTAAACAAAACTAGCAATGGTTACAATACTTGCTAAAAAGGATTTTTTTTTTCAACATTAGAAATGTTTTATAACCACAAGGCAACACATGAAAAGGAACTCTCTAATTGTTAAGATGTAAGTTTTTTTTTTCCTGTGTGTTTTATCTCAGAAATGTATAAAACACGAATTTCCTAAAATTACTCTTTCGGGAAGAAAAGCATAAAGGAAGTTATCTATGATGATGACTTAAAACAAACAACAACAACAATTACAGATATAGCACTAATATATCACAGATACGCTTTTCAGTCTTTTGTGTTCTTTACTTTCGGTTTTAACAGCACTAAAACCTGAGCTTCATGCCTGTTTGACGAGGTCTCTCTCCAGCGGTCCATGACTTAGACTTTCTGCGGAAGTGACGTAAATCAGCATTGTGATCCTTGTGCAACATGGGTTTGTAGGCTTGGGGTGAACACTGCTCCTGAAATTATAAAGAGTATACACATGTTAACAAGCTTCTTTCCCATTTCAAGGAAACGGTAAAAAAATGAATTTGTTTACGTGTTTAAACCTATAGCATTTTCTAAATTTAGTGCGTTGAACCCTCGCAAAGTTATTGAAAGCTTATATTTAGCAATAGGGAAACCTCAACAAAGAGGCAAGATTGTTTTCAGTTTAATACTACTAGTTAAACTTTTTTTGAAAGCTTGCGTTACCGTTTTACTTCGCTTTCGTTTATAAGAAAATATGTTTACTCATAAGCCATTCTATATGGCGTATTAATGATATTTAAGACATACCATATATTTGTAGAAAAATGCCTTATATCCGCCCTCTAGTAAGTAGATTTCAGGGAAGTTGAGGCTGGGGTAGTGGTCGCTGTTGGTTTCACGGTCCTTACTACGCAGATGACGGTACCTGTAAAAGATACAATTCATGATTTCAGCGCGTTCTGTCTTTTATCATTTCCCTTGTTTGATCAGAAATAAACTTCAGAATACTTTACTGATTCGTAGGAATCGTTGGTTTAGAATAGATAAAATATGTCAATAATAAATTAGTAACTCAGTTTCCTTACTCTAGTTCTTAAAATTATTTTTATCACGCATTCAAACTTGCATTCGTTTGTAACAATGAAATAATCACACACAGACGGACACATTTACATTTACTTATATGTCAATACGTAAAACTATGCCTATCACTTACATCTTAGGGCCTCTTTCTGATGAGAACTCGCAGTGGAAGATGAGCACGTGCTTCTTAGTAGACTCGTGAGAATGACTGTGTCGTGACAAAAACTCTTCTATGGCGCTGGGCGTGTACAGATTGACTGCATTCTATAAATTAAAAAAAATAATAATAACAATTATTCAAATTAATCTTACGTTATTGTATAACATGTAGAAATAGAGCTGTGATGAATAAAAGCATTTTTTTCATTGTTATTCTCAGCCGTTGGATTAGTTTACTTCGACTTATTTCAGGTACTTCCAGATAGGGAAAGTAAATGATTAAATGATACCTTAAATGAAAGTAGACTTTGACGTATAAATTACTCCCTTTTCAATTCTCTTATTTTTCCTAACACATAGACTTAACCTACCTTGATATGTCCACCTTGGTACTCATACGGGTATCTGCAGTCAATAACAGTCACGTGATCTATCTCGTCGTCATAGCAACCATGCAGAACGTCGTTCATCTACAAAAAAATAAACAGCGATTTACATCATCATCATCATCAACATCATCATAATAAAAATAATAATAATTTTATTACACATCTTAAAGTCAGTCAGTACGTGGTGTTCGCACTTGCACAGGTTATGATTGTAGATAACTCCGACATTTAAAAGAACCTCTCTAGTTCAAATTTGCTGCTGTGTTCACATACAAGTTTGTCGTTTCCTAAAAAGATAAAAACCATTACAGTTTTGTTTTAAAAACTTACTGTTTCAGGAGTTATAGCCTTCAAGTCACTGTGTTTACCGGCGACCGTCGGCAATATGTATGGACGAGATCCGTCGGCAATCACGGCGTTGTCGGTAGATAGTTTGTGAACAACAGACTTAACGTTGTCAGCCACTGGCGTCTGGTACAGAGTCTGAAAAGTTAATAAAAAGAAATGTATTATGTGTTAGGAGTGTTATTTTTTGTTGTACAAATTTCATCTTTTTGAATAAATTAATCAGAAGATTTATATGCGTTTTCAATAATATGTGAGTTACTAATGAATGAAACGGTTGTTTCCTTCAAAATGCCCTGAGGAGATGTTCTTTCAATTCTTTTTCATCTATTTCATTTTTTATGATTCTTAAAGCATCGTTATAGTAACAAGGTAATAAAGTGCAGATTTTTTTTCAGAGATATTGCAAACCAAAATATATAAGAACAATTATTCCTGGAAAAAATGACTTAAATACGAAAGAAAAACGTATGTCGACATTTCATTACAAGGAAAAGAACATGGTTTCCTATCAGAACATTTATTCAGAGACCATATATAAGGTCTCTGATTTTTTTTTTCTATATCTGTAAAATCAATGTGATACTGGGACTTTAATGCAAAGTGATAACAAAAATAAACTACAAGCAATACCTGCAGGGTGACATCACTTGTACCAGTCTCGGCTTCCCGCAGTTTCTTCGTTGTAGGGGTGTCGTCTGCTCCATCGAAAAAACGCTTGCCAGAAAACAAGCTTCTCTTCACATCAAACGACAGGAAGCGTCCAAGTGGCTTACGGCACATCTGATGGAAATAAATACGATAAAAAATGATTCACATGTTGATGAGGACATTATCAAACATTTTGAATGCAACATTTTTTAAATACTGACGCTACTGTTATTGTATCTGATGACTGAGGGGGTTTTAAAAATAGGAATTTGCCAGACGTTTTTTGACTAGTGGGTAAAGCAAACACGATTTGAATAATATAATAATACGTTTTAACTCACTCTTATGGCTTAATAACAAATTAAAGTACCTATTAAGTGACGAGCAATATATATCTTTATCACATTTCATACTTTCTTTGAAAATGATAATCATAATATATACATATTTAGTTGTGAAATTTAATGTTAGAGTGAATATAGGGAATACATATTTTACAACATACTTTTTGTCATTCTTTATTTATGAACTTTGTTTCTCATACTTAATCATTGGAATGTCTGTCTGTCTGTCTGTCTGTCTGTCTCAATGAACCTATAAAGTAATAAAGTATACCTTAGTAAAAGATCCGTTAAGGTCCACGCTGTCTGTTGCTGTCGGAGTATCGTTAGAGAACCAGCTTTCACTTTTACCCAGCGGTGTGACAATGGAGTCAATATCTTCTTCGTCGGCAGCCTTACCGGGTGTGAATCTCAACATCTTGGGAATCTGAAAAAAAGCGTTTTATTTTTGTGAAAAGTGCTACACAAAACACCGATACCTAAGATATATGTAATCAAAATCTGCATACCATGACTCACATTATAGTCATGTGGATATGGATTTATGATAAGGAATAATAAATTATTTGACATTTATGTTATATTAACCTTTATAAATGATACCACTGCCATTTTTGGCACACTCACTTACGACACTACGTATTAAAATGCCGTAAGTTGTTTAGCATGGACAAAAAATGATATGAAAAAAAAAATAAAATTTTAAGGATTCTACAAATTTACATCTTAAAAACATTAAGTTTGAATACGCAACATTTGAAAACTGTCAATACTAAAACATTTGTACAACTCCAGAATACAGTTTTCAAGATAACATTACCTCTAACTAAAAATTAACAAACATTAATTATTTATACTTACCCTAGGTTCGTCACTTCCACTTGCCGCACAAAACTTTCTCCTGAAATGAAAAAAAAATGTAAGTAAACATTTGCCCACAACGCACAATAATGAAAATTACCCATAATGCACCGACATGAGTCACCAATCATATGTCACGCTCAGTTAACAGCTGACTCTCCCGATTAATTAGCAATAAAATTATTGATAAGATTATAGATAGAAAATACCGCGGAGAAAGGACAACGTGTTTTCAAAAAAAGGATCTGGATGTTTTTTATATTTTTATTTTTCTATTTTATTTATTTATTTTAGTTTTTGTGTATGTGAGAACTTACAACAAGATTCCGAAATATCATATTACATTACAAATTTATCAAAATAATAGTTACAAAGATATTTACTAACTACTTTCTAACACACACCAGAAAAAAAAAGAAATATAAACATCAGTTTCTCTACTTACCTTGAGTCCATAGTATACTGAACAAAATAAATCTATGACTTTTCCGTTGTGTAAAAAATTATAAACCGATAAGGTTTTCTTTATGTTTTTGTTTCCTTATAAGAAATATCTTAGCTATTTTTATGAATTCATGAATTTTGTCTAACAATATATAACATCACACTGATAATGGTATTATGTTTTATCCCCTTCCATTAAATACCTATTTTGGTGTACATTAACACGTGAAAATAAAGTAAGAGAGAAGCTTGTGGGGGCAGAGTAACTCTGCTCAACTTTTACTCAAACGTGTCTAGAAGTTGGTGGCTTTCATGAGACTGATAAAAGTTACAACAATTCGTAGTTCTTTAATCACTTTAACTACAGCAAGTGTGCTCTAATAACAACAATACATAATTGGTGCTAAAACATTTTGATGCACTGGTATTTTTACTTTTTTACTGCTGTTTGGCAAAATAAGTCCATAAGTATCATCATTGAAATTTCAATGCAGTGATTTTACTTCTGGTTTGTCAATTCATTATTCAGTATTGCGAACAACATATTATGTTTCTCCAAATACATAAACATAGTAATTCCATTTTACAATGTATTTTCTAAATGGTTTATGTTTGAACACTCTGATGAGAGACATTTTCTCCGTGTCAACCAAAATACTGGTTTCTCTTTAGCCAGACAAAAAAAGCTGAAAATAAGAAATATGAAAACTAAAATTGAGTGGATAAATATATTTACCATATATTTTTAGCCATTTTTACACTGTGAATTTCGAGGTTACGTCTGAGTGTAAAATACAGAATGTCTATTTAAATAACGAATTAAATGGCTACTGGCAAATTTCCATTAACTTTCCTAATTGGCAGATATCATTTTGTCGTTTTTATTGACGCCTTATTATCCCGCCCTTATAAATATATCCTCAATGTTTTGTTTCCTTAACTGGACCTAATATATTGCTTCAAGATACAGATCGTTTATTGTCAAAGTTTCTCACCTACACAGGACTATATTACTGGTATAGTAATTCAGTTCGTGTTAGGTGTCAAAATTATAATTTCCCATAATGACAAATTAATGTACTAAAGATGCAAAATCAACAGTTGACCGGAAAGTTTTATATTAATTTAAATACTCTAAGATTAACTTGGCTGAATATCCGGTCCGGAATATTAACATTTTCCGTGGTTTTTTTTTTTTTTTGTGTGTTATGATCAGTGTTATCGTGTTGAATCAATGACATTGTTTCATGCTTTTTTAAATAATCATTGTATGGAATATAAATATATTGTTTCTTACGCATTGAACAAAACATAAATGATATAAGATTAAGGGTACAGAAAAAATGAATACTCACTTCATGTTTAGATGATCAGTAAAATCCTGTCCGACGAAGTATATGAAATTGCTGATAAATAAAACTCGATTAGAAATTCACACTGTCCAAATGTTATATTTTTCAGTTGAAATCTTATTCTAGAATGCAAGAAAGTGACAGCATATGTTCGCTAAACGGGGGAAATGTTGTTTTAAAAAGTATTCACCCTTTTACTAACTCAACAGTTTGTCTTTATTGAAAACTGTTGTTTGTCAAAATACAATAGCATCAAATATATAATTGATTAGTTTTATACACAGTGCTTCAAAGAGGAAATATAGCGGTCTACAATTGTAATTGTTCCATCAAACATATTTACACGTGCAATGATTAAATTGATGGTTGTGCAAATGAACTAATTAACACCGTCTGAGTGGTAATAACTTAAACGTCGTGAAAAACATGCTTTTAACCGATGGTGTTGTCTAAAAAGTTGACGTAAATCCTTGACAATACTAGTAATGACAAATGAGTACTGAAAAGTTGATGCAAGGCCTTGACCATACTTTTTTTTAATTGAAATGACAAGTGAGTAAACCCATTTCTCTTTTCGAAACAAAAACCAATCCGAAAAGCGAGTAAAAGGACGAACAATTCTCACTCATTATGTAGGTTTTAATTTAGCACATTCTCACGCTATATATAAATCATACCAGAATATGTTCTAATAAGTATTATTATAATCATTTTATTGAAAATGAATGAGCCTCGTTGTTTGTATGTATTTATGTTGTTGTCCTCATTTTTATCATGCACGCATGATATGAGAGAAATAAAAGGTTTTTGATTTGACTTGACTTGACTCAGTGGATCAAAGGTACTGTGGTCACAGATATGATTTATTATCCAGGGATTGCGAATTCGATCTATTTTTTCTATTTGATTTTTCATCGTCTGTACCGGTTTCGCATATGACCAACGCCCCTGCAGAGATTGTTTTTAATGTTATGGGGGATTGTGCAAGATACAGAAAGCATCCCGTTCCAGAGACACCTCTGGTTCTTTTACATGCTCAGAATACAGCACTGATGCATGGGACCTCGGATTCACGTCTCATCCGAGATACACTCTAGACCAATAAACTGGTATATTTTGACTTTTCAAAACCCAAACAATCATCAGCTACAAAACAATAACTTTAGCATTAGTCAGTTCAAGTCTTCATTGGAACCAGGGCCTTAATTGAGGCCCTGTTGGGACGTACATTAGAATGTGTACCACCAATTAGTGCATGTTTTCTGCACCAGATGCGCCGTAAACCACTTGGACGCTTCCTGTCGTTTGATGTGAAGAGACGTTTGTTTTCCGACAAGCGTTTTTCTGATGGAGCAGACGACATTCATACAACGAAGAAACTGCGGGAAGCCGAGACTGGAACCAGTGACAACACTCTGAAAGTATTGCTTGTTGTTATCACTTTCCCTTAATTACTTATGAACATCTTCAACTGTTAACATTTTAATATTATACAATACTTAAAAACGTTAAAATTGCAGACAGTACGAGGCTTTTAAGATAGCATAAATAAAAAAGATGAAAAAGAATAAAAACAACACTACCACATTTCGCTTTATGGTTACTTACATACTGATTTTTCGTGCTAAGTATGAAATTTGTAGACCAAAAAACAAAATAACAACAACAATTTTAATACATATAAATACGTTTCCTTGTCTTCACTTTTTTTTTCAGACGCCAGAGGTCGACAACGTAAAGTCTGTTGTTCATAAACTATCTACCGACAACGCCGTGATTGCCGACGGATCTCGTCCATACATATTGCCGACCGTCGCCGGTAAACACAGTGACTTGAAGGCTATGACTCCTGCAACAGTAAGTTGTTTTTAAAGATATAACTGTTATAGGGTTGTCTTTCTCGACTAACATTTTTTTTTAAAGTTCGAAAACAATAGAAAATGTAGTATAAAGATAAAACTGGTAAACACAATGATTTAAAGGATTATTGCTCCTGAAACAGTTTTTTTTATTTCTTGTGTTATGTTTTGTTTTTCTGAAACGACAAACTTGTATGTTAAGTTCGAAAACAACAGCAAAAGTATAAACATAACTTTGTATTAGGAATATTTAATCTACTTTTTTTCCACCATTTCGATTGTAAAGTTGTTATTGTCAAGTTACAAATTTTGTCTTATTGAAAACTTGAAACTTGAGAGGTTCCTTTGAGATATTTGTGTCTGTAAGATAACAATTGTTGAATTTATCTGCAACCAGGAACTGCGCAAGTGCTGAACATTATTTGCAGATATGTCATGAAATTTGATTATCATATAATTTTCTGTTTATTATTTTTGGCAGACGAATGATGTTCTGCAGGGTTGCTATAACGACGGTATAGATCACGTGACTGTCATTGACTGCAGATACCCGTATGAGTACCATACTAAGGTAGGTAAAATTACTTTATGAGTAAGGGGAGCAGTGATTAATCTAGACGTCAAAGTCTACTTTCATTTAAGCTTCATCAGTTATTTACCTTATCTAGAACGACCCGAATTATGTCAGGGTATTCAAAGAATACCGTGGTCCAGCGGTAGAGCGCAGGGCTCCGGATCCGGAGGTCAAGGGTTCGAATCATGCCAGAGGCGAGATTCTTTCACGATCTTCACATTCCTCCACGCTGCGCGAATACTGGTATGAAACCCAGGAAGCAGTCATCGAGCGCGATGAATCTAAGTTGTAAGAACTTGTATCGCAATCGATGTAAAATTAATGAGTCTAAACTAAACTAAATCGAAAGAGTGAGCTTGACATTGAAAATAATATGCTTTAGTTTTCACCACAGCTCCATTTGTTTACGTTATGCAATGACGTTAGGTGAAGTTGTATACTTTCACTTTTTTCAATTTATAGAACGCAGTCAACTTGTACACACCTAGCGCCATAGAAGAGTTTTTGTCACGACACGACACAGTTCTTCTTAAGCGTCTCCTAAGAAGCACGTGCTCACCTCCCACTGTGAAACAAAAAAAAATCCAACAAAAAGTCAAATTGTTCATTTCAGATCTCAGTCTACTAATAAAACTGACTTCAGGTTTACTTGTGGTAATCATAATTTACAGGTAACAGATAAATATATGTATCTTGGATTGTTGTTGGATGAATTTTTGAATTATAATACTACTGCTAAATGTGTTGCACAAAGTGCTAGTAGAGCACTTGGACTCTTGATTGCCAAATACAAATCAGTAGGTGGTATGCCATATACAGTCTTTAAGAAGCTCTTTGATAGTACTGTCTGGCCTGTTATCTCATATGGTGCATCTATATGGGGAACACAATCTTACTCATGTATCAATTCTGTACAATTAAGAGCTATGCGCTTTATTTTAGGTACAGGTAGACATACACCGAATAATGCTATATATGGTGAACTTGCGTGGCATCCTCCACATAGGAGCGGATGTGGTCCAGTGGTAACGCGCTGGATTGGTATACCAGGGGTCCCGAGTTCGATCCCCCGCTCCTCCACTAACATTACTAATAGTCTTTCGGATGAGACTTTAAACCGAGGTCCCATGTAACAGTGCTATACACTGAGCATGTAAAAGAACCAGGAGTGTCTCTGGAATGGGATGCGTTCTGTATCTTGCACTACCCCCACAACATAAAATAACTAATCTCTCCAGGGGGCGTCGGTCATATGGGCAACCGGTACCGACGATAAATAAGCTTAAATAGATAGATAGACATCCTCCACATGTAAAACAGTGGAAGTCAGTTGCACAGCATTGGCATAGAATAAAAGCTATGGATAATAGAAGAGTAAACCATAGATTATTTATGTACTGTCATAGTAAGAGTAATAATGTATGTAAAAACTGGCAGTTTAGATTTATAAAATATATGAATGATATAAAACAGTGGAAGTCAGTTGCACAGCATTGGCATAGAATAAAAGCTATGGATAATAGTAGAGTAAACCATAGAATATTTATGTACTGTCATAGTAAGAGTAATAATGTATGTAAAAACTGGCAGTTTAGATTTATAAAATATATGAATGATATAAGACTTTCAGATACTCTTTTTACTTGTAATTTATTAACCTCCAAAATCTTCTGAGAAAAAGTGTTAAGATTTTCATTACAACAGTTTGTAAGCAAATGGAGAAATGATGTTAATAGTGATGTTGGTCCATCAGGAAGAGGAAGAAACAAGCTCAGAACTTATAAAACTTTTAAACATGATTTTATTTTAGAAAAGTATGTTAGTTCCCACATTCCTGTGAAACATAGAGCTGCTTATGCAAAATTCAGATGTGGTGTTGCTCCTCTGAAATTAGAGACTGGTAGATTTGAAAATCTTGCAGAAAACCATCGCCTATGTCCGATCTGTAGAAATAATGTTGAAAACGAGATACATGTTTTATTTCATTGTAGTGCTTATCATTGCCTCAGACATGAACTTACTGAAAAAGCTTGTGAATTAAATAGTAATTTTAATAATCTATGTGATGAAGATAAACTGATATTTGTACTATCAAATGAAAACATGATTAAAATTAGTGCCAAAACCTGCTTCATGATCTTGAAAAGTAGATCAAATATATTGTATAGTTAATGCATAGTTGATTTATGAGCATTAACCAAAAGATACCTGTGATAATCTGTAAATGTGATTTGTATGTACATGTCTTAATATTTATTTTAAATGTCCCTTAATAATGTATAGTTATGTTCTACATGTATATTTCAACATGAATACAGCATGTGAAAGCATCATCTTGTCTTTTATTGAGAGGCTTTTATTAATCAGTTTATATCAGATCTGATCTGATGTAATATCTGATTTTCTAAAACTATTTTTTAATAATACACATTAGTGTTTGTATTCTCTTCAGTTTTTTACTTAGTAATTCCTTGTATTGTAGTTTTTAGGCTAATATTGATAAGCCTAGATTAATGCCAGCTTCTCAGTTCTTAAGGTCTGTAGCATTAATTAATTTTTTATTTACCTTTTACTTAGAAGTAGAAAGGTGAATTATTTTAAGTTATATGTGATTGTATATGTACATATATTTCATGTCTCATATAATTCTGTATAGAATGGTCTTGCATGATTTTTACTTATGTACTATGATAAATATTATTTGTAAATGCAAGAATGAGACTTAAATAAAGAATTAAATACTGTGAGTTCTCGCCAGAAAGAGGTCCAAAGATATAAGTGCTAGGCATTGTTTTACATATCGACATTTTAGTAAATGTTAATGTTGTTTCCGTCTATGTGTGCAGATTTCATTGTTACAATAGCATGCAATTTTAAAGCGACTGACTCACAGTTGGGCCGAAGATAAAAAAAAACAGAGGATGTTCTTAAATCTTGAAATTTTTACTGCAGTTGTGAAGAACATATTAAAACTAAGTTACTGATTCATTTTTTGATACTGAAAATTATCAAAATGTAAAGTTTTACACACTTTTATCGGTAAAAAATTTACCCCGTCAGTCACGGGGTAGATACTTTAGGTATAACATTAATTTTGACACGACTGAACAAGCAGGCGCTGTGGCTCAATGGTCAAGATCGTCGCTCTATATTTTACTGACCGAAAGGTCGTGGGTTCGAATCCTGGTTAAGTCAAAACTTTTTTTTTCAGTTTTCATGGTGTTTAGAAGCATAATATTATGTATTTTTTCCATAGTATATTAAAATCTCCTAGATTTTAAAGAAAAAAAATTCTGCAAAATTCTGTGAGTCAGTCGCTTTAAATGCTTTGAACTAAAGAATAAGAAAACAGAGTTATATTTTTTTTTTTTTACTTTTATCTTTATTGATGATTAAATGGCAAATTCTTCGTCAGCAACCAAATTTGCAAAAATAAATGATGAAGATGTTGGTTCGGTATGATAAAAAATAACACATGTCTCTCAGGGTAATAGTGCATATTAGCAACCCACCTCGGGTGTTATTTCAGTTCTCGGGTTGCTAATATGCACTTTTACCCTGAGAGACATGTGTTATTTTTATAATATTACCGAATTTCGTGTAAGTACGAATACCAGTCAGTACATGTGACTGCATTCTCAGTAAAGTACAACAACTCATTTCTAAATACGAAAATCATATACTAACATCAAGGGTGATAAGGCATCGAGTTACAATAAAGTAGATTTTCAGCGTACAATCCGTTTCAGAAACGAATTTTCCATCCACTTATCATCATGTTGACTTTTACGTTCTAACAATTATGTTGAACCCAATTATTTGAAACTTTAACGAAACGAAACACAAGGGACTATTCTTTAGTACTTAGTAAATTTAATAACTGAAAACTGATAGCGTGACATTTTCCTTTTTGTACAATATGCGGATTGAAACGATGTTTATCCTTCCTTTGGAGGCTGCAACTGCAGACGCGTTAAGAGCTATTTAACTATTTGAGACATTGCTTCTCTTGACATAAAACGCTTAGAACAGTTATGTCCTGAAAAACGTTAAACATTGGACAACAGAGACCTCTTAGTTATCATTTTCCATACAATATAATACTGCATGCAATGTCACATGGTCACGGTTTACAGACGGAATCATGTCGAGCTAGCGCACCTAATGCATAGTAACATTTGACTTTCAAAGCTGGAAATTGTCTAGCTTATTATAATCTGCGCAATTCGAACACCCTGGTTTGCCTCTCATCATTGTGGTGATGATTAAGTCTTTTAAAAAACATTTGTTTCTTGACGCGGACTAGCGACTCAACTGACCTAAAACTATATCTTTTTGTAGCAGTTAGAACCTCGTTTGACGTTACACCAAGACAATGCTAAGAAAAGTTCGTGTTTGCGAAGGATGAGTTTCACACAGCAACGACCGCTTCGTTCTAATTGTAGGGTACTAGATGGTGAAAGATTATTCAATAATTCACACAATAAAACCCCTTTGGTATTACTATTGTTCTGCAAATTGTAGCCCTAGACACTGGTCTGATTCTATTTTGCTTTATTGAGTTATTCATTATACTCTGCATGGGGCCACGCAGTCTTGTCGAGCAGTCATGGATACAACTAGACTAGATAAGCACATGAATTTATCGCTGCGTATGCTGTTCTTTTTGTAATATAGGGTCCGAACCTAAGTTTCGCACTCTTTTGACGCTCAGTCATTTTTACATGATTCTGTTTTTTTTTTTTTGTTTTTTTTTTTTTTTTTTTTTTTTTGGGGGGGGGGGGGGTTGTCAAGAAATGTCAATTTTCTGGAATAGTTAAAACAAATTTAAATCATTTTTATTTTTTCCAGTCCAGATTTAGTATTCGACATCAGTAGCATGTCATCGGCAATGGTGGAGCAAGTTATATTCATATTATAAGCACAGGTTTCGTTATCACAACGCTGAAATTCAAGGATATGTCCAATTAGGGAAAGGAGGTATAACAATGGTGAGCTTTTACCACCTTGTCTGGTTGCTTGCGCTACACTGAACCAGAGTTCGGACAGGAATAAACGGTTGCGAACACGACTACACAATGTGACATTGAGCGGTATATAACCTGAAATGCTTATTACGAGTACCGTCAATGTTTACCTGAAGGACTTTATACAGAAGTTCGACATGCCACACGATTTCGAAAGCTTGTCGGGCGTCAAGAAAACATACAAATACCTTGCTTTGATTTTCTTTTGCGTACCGTAAAAATTTTAACAGAAGAAATGCAGTCAATGAAGCACCTTGCTGAATGTATATATCAAGTCAAGTCGATAAATTTGTTACCATAAACATTGCATGTTCATTACCATTAAACATTTTTACAATGACAAATATGGCATCTGAAAAATGTATGAAAAGTATGTAGTCTTCGATTCACACCTCTCCAGTATAGCACATTCAAAAAGCTCAATACACATGACGACAGCGATATGGCTCTGTAATTATTTGGGTCTCTTTTTCCTCTTTGCCACCCTTATGTGTTGTCACTGTTGTAGCTTTGTTAAGATGGGGCGAAAACATTCAGTTGTCCATTGGTATTGCGCTGGACAGGTAAACATTGGCTCGCGAGTTAGATCCACCGCTCCTCCACTAACATTACTAATCTAATTGTCTTTTGAGTGAGACGTTAAACCGAGGTATCATGCATCAATTCTAGACACTGAGCATTAAAAACAACCAGTGGTACATCTGGAAGGGAATGCTTTCTGTATCTTACCCCCACAATCTAAAGTTATTATTCTCTGCAGGGGGCGTTGGTCATATGGGCAACCGGTACGGACGATACATAACCTCAAATAAATAAATTTGTTAATATCTGCTGGTGCGTAATCGATATAAAGAGACTAGATATCACTGTTAAAACAATAGGTCCATTATGAATAAGGTTTTCAAATATTGCCATGTCCGTGTTTGTTCCGTGTGTGTTTGTTTTACCCATGAAAATTGTGGAGACTTCAATATTCTTAGCCGGTACTTAAAAATATTATTTCTTCTGTAGACTGACAATGGTTCATGGCCGAGAAGTTGGTGGCTTTTTTTAAATTTTGAAACCTGTTGCCGTGTTTAGATATTTTTGATTTATCGATACTTTTGTAACTGAGAGTAAGGTTTTACATCTTAAGAAGGAAACGATAAAAAACAAACTGAAGAAATAAACTATGTTCTGTTCTGTTCTATGAAAACATGTATGCAATGTCTGAATATCGAAATAATGAAAATGTGCTGCAATAAACCCTGAACTGAAAGTGTGAATTTTACAAAACAAAAAAAAAATCTCAGTTTTCGATTTCTGGAAGTATTTTCGTTTAATACGATAAAACTGTTTGCTCAATTACCCTAACATTTCAATTCATTGCCACAATTGTCAAGAATTTGCCTAAATTTTTAGACAGCTCTGTCGGTTGAAAGCATGTTTTTCACGACGTTTAAGTTATTACCACTCAGACGGTGTTAATTAGTTCATTTGCAAAAACCATCACTTTAATCATTGCACGTGCATATATGTTTGATGAAGCAATTACAATTGTAGACCGCTATATTTCCTCTTTATAGCATTGTATATAAAACAAATCAATTATACAGTTGATGCCATTGTATTTTGACAAACAACAGTTTTAAATAAAGACAAACTGTTGAGTTAGTGAAAGGGTGAATACTTTTTCATTGACATTTTCCGGTTGACCGTAAAAATGTTTTGACTATCCTGCATTATAGAATCAGATTTTAACTAAAAGGGTTGCATTTCAGAAGTGAAAATTTTCATTCGAGTTTCATTTATAAGCAACACTTCATATCGGATAGGATTTAACAGATCTCTAATAATGAAGTGAGTATCCATTTCGTTTCTCTATTTTAAGGTATTAGATTCCTAATACCCTACCTCCACTATAAAGAGTATTCAATTCCATTAATTTGTCTAGGATTGAGACATTTTCACTGAAGGCCGTGGGTTCAAACCCATTTTGTTCTCTTGTTTTTGGCAGCTCTATACTGTTTTGGTATTTGCGACAGTAACTTTTATAGAAGTTAAATTCAATTTCTTTGATCTATATTTTAATTGTTGCAAAGCTTTTCAACTTGGTAAATCGATGAAAATTGGGTATCTGTAATTTCAATTATTAATTTCTCCAAACCCAGAAGGTAAAAATAATTGATATTTTGTCTATTATTTTGTTCAGAACAGTACATGAAAAAAAATAATTGTAGCTTATTTGAAGCCCCTAAGATTTATGTTGAGGTTTACGTTCATAACATCCCCTCATCATGAGGTTCTTGGGGTAAATTCGTGCCATGTTAATAATCATGTTCCGTTAGTTCACACTTTGGGCTGTCTTTTGTTTTGCTTTTTGTCAGCAGTCAATAGAATGTGAATGACAATTGTTTTTATGGTCAGGCTAAGAATAAAACAGTTTTACTATACCTTACAAACCTATAAGTCGGGTGAGATTTGAAGTGAATATAGGTCATTTCTTGAAATTGCCATGGTAAAAGGGTCTTGTATTATCTATATTTTGTCCTAAGATAGTACATTTCTTAAAAAAGCTCAATTCACTGAGGGCTTACAAAATGTTTATTAGTAGTCTAATACCTTAAATCTGATATGATTTGTATTCACTAATGCATCAAAAGGCAAACCTTAAAATCCAAGATGTACCATTTTCTGTAAGGTTATGTAAATGTTGATGAAACTGAATTAATTATTACCCGATGTCAAGGTAGCGGAAAAAAATCTAAAAACACCAGGTAAACTTTTATATTAATATTAGTCTTTTAAGAGAGTTGTCGTTCTTGTACCATTTTTTGGGGTGGGCAGTCATTTCTTCCAAAGGAGCAAGTTATTAGTGATTAAATGACAAAAGGGGTAAATGAACATATGTTCTTTAGATTATCAATCTTTTCTTTTTTTCATTTTGTAGCGAAGACACTTATAAAATGGATATACAGTATTTCATCAGATGACTATATCTCTTCAAGCTACAGTATGCTATATTTGTCAAAGAGTAATTACATATAAATACATTATGCCAATATCTGGAAAACAGACATACTAAAAGTATTGAAATTACAAACTTATGTTACTCTGAAAGACAACTTGATAACAGAACAGTATGTACACTTTAATTAGAGTAAGAACGAGAAATGATTGTTAGCTCAATTTAGAATTGACATCCTCCCGTTAAGGATTGAAACGGGACGTTATGTCAGTGAATCACCAGAGAAGAGACTTTGTTTGTTTTGTAATGATCAGAAAGTCGAAGATGAAATTCACTTCTTAACCCAAAGTTCATTTTACAGTATTATCAGAGTACTCATTTTCAGTGAGCAATTAATTTTGAAATACAGATTTTATGAACATGAACGATAATAATAAAATGAAATATCTTGTCACAGACTTCCCACGAAAGGTAGCTAGATATCTTGCCAAGGCTTATCTAATAAGATGAAATTCTCTGCTTAATCGCTAAAATACTGTTTATATAACAAATGACAGTCCACTATATCGTAGCATTGAGTTTCTTTAAATTCCATCTTTGGTTTAAATAAATATTTCAGTTCATATACATATGTACATTGTTTTTGTATTATTCACTGGGCAGTTTATATTACAATATTGATGATATGTATAGTATAATCATAATTTCATGTGAAATATTAATGTATATATGCTTAAGGTGACTTATAGGTACATTGGGCCAGGTGTAATGTTAGATTATTTATCACTGTTATTTGTAAATTGTCATACACATGTCACTATAATAAAATATTTACTTCTATCTATCTATTTGAGCTTATTTATCGTCGGTACCGGTTGCCAATATGACCGACGTCTCCTGAAGTGATTAGTTATTTTATGTGATGGGGGTAGTGCAATATACAGAAAGCAACCCATTCCAGAGACACTCCTGGTTCTTCTGCATGCTCATTGAATTGTACTGATACACGGAACCTCGGTTTAACGTCTCATCCGAAAGAGTATTAGTAAATGTTAGTGGAGGAGCATCGTGCTCGGGACCCCTGGTTTACTAGTCCAGTGCATTTACTTACCTACTTACTTAAAAGCCACACCATTCATGCGACACCGTCCGTAACTACCCAAAATAGTACAGAAATGCTAATATTAGGTACCGGATATGCAGCAAAGGAGTGACTTAGTTGACATATAGCTTTCCGGTCAACTGTTGATTTTTAATCTTTATTCCAGGAATTTGTCATTATGGGAAAACTATTATTTTGACACATAACAAGTAGTTTATCACTTAACCAGTCACAAGATAATGTATTTGACATTATCTGCAACATAGTCCAATGGAAATAGTATATTTCTGTGTAGGTGAGAAACTTTGACAATAAGCGATCTGTATCTTGGAGCGATACATTAGTTTCAGTTAGGGAAACTAAAGATGGAGGAAATGATATAATAAGGGTGGGATAATAAGGTGTCAATAAAAACAACAAAATAATATCTCAATAAGGATAGTAAAAGGACTTTGCCAGTAACCAATACATTTTTTTCCTGAAAAAGAATTATTTTTAAGACCACACATTACATCGAAACATTCAAAGTAACAATGGCGAAATATTTATGGTAAATATATTTATCTTCTCAATGTTTGTCCAACAACAGAGAAACCAGTATTTTCCATGAAATGGAGAAAATTACATAGGTCAAATAACGTTCAAACACTTGGGGTTAAACATGCATACGACAAACGCTGCAGTCATACATTTAGAGAATGTCATTAAATACGTTGTTCAATGCAATTATAATAAACAATGTTGTGGTTTACTTTTTTTCATACTCTTCTCGTACCATAGAGTTTACTGCTACTGTTGTCTACCACCCGTCTATATATGTTAAAGGAGGAACTGTGTATATGTATATTATTTATACATTGTTTATATAACTGTATCCAGAATTAATTTGAATTTACATTATATTAAATGTTAAACACACTACATTTTAATTTTTCAATGATGACAATGCTGGGTTAATTTTCCCCGTATCATCTAGAAATACCATCGCATCATGATGTTTTAACACCAGTTACGCACTGTTTTGAGAAGAACACACTTTTTGTAGTTAAAGTGATTAAAGAACAACAAATCATATCCGTCTCATGAAAGCCACAAGCTCCTAGACATGTTTGAGTTAATGTTGAGCAGAGTAACTCAGCTCCCTCGAGCTTCTCTCTTGCTCTGTTTCCACGTGGTAATGTGCATTAATGTAGGTATTTAATGGTAGGGGATAATACCTAATACCGTTATCAGTGTGATGTTATATATTGTTAGACAGAATCCATGAAATCTGAAACATCATTTAGACATTTTTTATCACAAGAGAAAACAAAACAAACACTTTAAGAAAACTGTAGCCGTTTATAAATTTGTACACTACGGTACAGTCATAAAGATATTTGACTCAATAAAGCATGGATTCAAAGTAAGTAAAGAAGTTAATGTTGATATTCCTTTATTTTGTATATCTACTATTTACAAGACGTTGCCATTTAATTGCGATTTTAATTTATTTATAAAAAATGGTAGTTTTGAATCTTATATTTTAAGAAAGTAAGTCGTTGTTAGGTGTGACGAAAATTCATTTAAATTTCTATATTAAGTGAAAAACACTTGGTTCTGTACCCGCGGTATTTAATTTCCATTATGTAATCAGATAACTTTATTGTCAATTAATCGGGATGACAAGCTGTTAATTGAGCCTGACAGATGATCTATGACTGTGGGCGGTGCATTATTGGTCATTTTAATGACGATGCATTATGGGTAAATTTTCACTGAGCCATGTAATAACATAATTTCTTCATTACAGGAGAAAGATTTGCGCGGAAAGTGAGAGTGACGGACCTAACTCAAAGGTAATGGTACATACTTATTTTTTTTTTTTTTTTTTTTTATTTTAACACAATCAGCTAAGAACAAAATTATGGTACTGTCACAATAGTTAACCTTGGCAGCTCTCGAGTGTTGCGCATAATTAAGTTGATCTTTTAAAATTGCGATTTTGAATTTTACGATTTTTTGTTTCAATTTCTTTTCATGTCCGTACAAAGTCTATGACGTTTTAGAATGTAGTGTCGCTATTAAAGAGTGTGTCAAAAATGCAAACACCACGATTATATAGGTTTATATACTTAAATGTCAACTGACATAAAAAAATCAATATACGCAAGTTTTATATATTTAGAATGCTATAAAGGATGGTTCATGTACTAATATTTCGTATATCTTCTGTCACAAAAATGGAACTATACTTTCAGATTCCCAAGATGTTGAGATTCACCCCCGATAAGACTGCCGACGCCACCGATATTGACTCCATCGTCACGCCGTCGGGTGAAAGTGAAATCTGGTTCTCTAACAATACTCACGGTACTCCGACAGCAACAGACAGCGTCGACCAAGACGGATCTTTTACTGAGGTATACTTCATTGCTTGTTTTAGTTCAGTTTTGAATGACGGACAATCAGATTGTTCATAAGTGTAGATTGAAATTAAGTCTAATGTGAATTCGTTAATGATAATTCAGAACGAAATATATTTGAAAAAATATACACGATATAGATTTTTTTTTTAAGGAAGTCTATAAAACAATCATCAGCTACAACAACAACAACGGCAGCAGAAGTCAACTTGTCATTCAATTCAATTGTATCTATCGTGTTTAGTAATGTCTTCATTGTAACTAACATCAAACATCGTACCATTGTATTATAAAAAAAATGTATTTTTGTTTTCATCAGATCTGCCGTAAGCCACTTGGACGCTTCCTGTCGTTCGATGTGAAGAGAAGCTTGTTTTCCTGCAAACGTTTTTCTGATGGAGCAGACGACACTCCTTCAACGAAGAAACTTCGGGAAGCCGAGACTTGCACCAGTGATACCACTTTGCAGGTATTTCTTCTTTTTATTAATGAATTTATTGCGAGATTTCTCATCACTTTGCTTTTTACACTAAATACACCCTATAATATAATCGCTTGAGCTGAAAAAGGTAAATATTTCAGTAATCATCAACGTCGAAGCAACGTTTGACCGGTTCTCCTACGATTTTTTATTATAAAATAGTATGAAAGAGCATCACATCATGGCGTTTGTGGTTGTTGTTTTTTTGTAATTTTCATATTGAATGAAAACACCCCCATTTTCTGGAAAGTCTTCGTGCAAAAAAATAAATTTAGATCAAGAATCTACACATTTTTTATTTTGTAACAACATCTGTATTTTGTTTTTGTTCAGGGTATCTCCCAGATGCCTCATGCTGACAACGTAAAGTCTGTTGTTCACAAACTATCTACTGACAACGCCGTGATTGCCGACGGATCTCGTCCATACATATTGCCGACCGTCGCCGGTAAACACAGTGACTTGAAGGCTATAACTCCTGAAACAGTAAGTTTATTTTCTTTTTAAAACATGATTCTTATTAATTGTTGTCTGTTTCGAAAAAAGCAAACTTCAATTTGAAAAGCAATAGCAAATATGGTTTAAGTATAACTTTGTATTAGGATCGCTCAAATTTACTTTTTCACCAACACCTTCTGTAAAGTTATTATAGTCACAGGAATAAATAAGGCCTTAATGACAACTTGAAGTTAGAGAGGTTTCTGTAAAGATATTTGATTTACTTTTCCGATTCTATAAGATTACATATGTCGGATCTGCAGTCATGAACTGTGGCAGTGCGAACACCAAGCTCTGATATTTTGAAGATTTTAGTATAATTATCATATAAATCACTTATTATTTTTAGATGAATGATGTTCTGCTCGGTTGTTATGACGACAAGATAGATCACGTGACTGTCATTGACTGCAGATACCCGTATGAGTACCAAGGTGGACATATCAAGGTAGGTAGAATAAGTCTATGAGTAAGGAGAACTTTAGAGATGGAGAAGTGATTAACTTAGACGTCAAAGACTACTTTCATTTAAGTTTTATCAGTTATTTACCATATGTGGCAAACTCGAATTATGTCAAGGTATTAACACAACGGGTGAGCTTGACTTTTAAAAAAGTTGCTTTTGTATTCACACAGCTACATTTCATTAAGTTATGCAATAACATAAAGTCAAGTTGTATAATTGTCACTGTTTTATCTTCTAGAATGCAGTCAACATGTACACACGCAGCACCATTGAAGAGTTTTTGTCACGGCACAGTTCTTCTCACGCGTCACCGAAGAAGCACGTGCTCATCTTCCACTGCGAGTTCTCGTCAGAAAGAGGCCCTAAGATGTAAGTGCTAGGCATAGTAAAGACATATAAATGTAAATGTTCCGCTCATTTGATTGTTACAGTAAAATGCAAGTTTAAATGCTTGACAAAAACTGTAAAAACTAGAATAAGGAAACTGAGTTAAAATTATTTATTGATGCCTATATTTATTCTAACGCAGCATCTTGTAGAAACCAGTAATGGAAAATAATACAGCTGCTAGCTGTCTGGAGTTAAACCATTATCAAAGGTGAAAAAATAAGAGAAATGATTAAAGACAGAAAGTGCTGTATTCATGAATGATGATATTTTACAGGTACCGTCATCTGCGTAGTAAGGACCGTGCTATCAACAGTGACCACTACCCTTGCCTCAACTTCCCAGAAATCTACTTACTAGAGGGCGGATATAAGGCATTTTTCTACAAATTTATGGTAAGTCTAAAATATCATTAATACGCCACATAGAATGACTGATCAGTAAATATATATTATTTTATAAATACGGCTCTGTTAAACAACAACACAAACTTACAAGAAGGGTGATTTAGTATTAAAAAGAAAACCTGTTTTATCTCTTTGTTGAGGTTTCACAACTGATAAATAAGCTATCTTTAAATAAACTGTACTAATGTTTAGCGCACTAGGATGAGAATATGCTATAGTTTCAAATATGTTAACGAGGTGTAAATGGAAGAAGTATTTTTTTTCGTTTCTTATTGCCTTGAAATGGGAAAGAAGCTTGTTAACATGTGTATACTCTTTATAATTTCAGGAGCAGTGTTCACCCCAAGCCTACAAACCCATGTTGCACAAGGATCACAATGCTGATTTACGTCACTTCCGCAGAAAGTCTAAATCCTGGACGGCTGGAGAGAGACCTCAGCAAACAGGCACAAAGCTCAGGTTTTAGTGCTGTTAAGCCTAAAGTGCTAAACATGAAAGCCACGAAAGCGTTTCTGTGATATCTTAGTGCTATATCTGTGATTGTTAAGTAGTCTGTTTGTAATCATTATCATAGACTTCTTCCTGTTTGTGTGTTGTTGTGTTTCTCCTTCCAAAGATAACATGTTAGAACATTTCCTTTTATATGACTACCAATTACATTTCTGAGATGAAAATATAAGAAGACATATGTCACATTTTAACATTGTTGGAATATGTTCCAGGTGGTCCTTTTTGGTATCAATACATTTCTAATGTTGAAATGTTGTAACCATCGCTTGTAATGTTCAAATGTAAATATAGCTTTACTTATTTTAATTGTTATGTGTGTGTCTCATGTATGTAAGTTACGTTAAAAGACTAAATGTCATTGCTTTGCTCTCCTTCAATGTCTTATATAATTTTCTACACTCTGTCTTTCCTCTTTGTTCTTTTCTCTATTTTCTCTCTTTTTCTTAAACAATGTTTACAACACATGTATTAATAAACAGTAAATTATAAATAAAAAGACTACAAAATAAGGGAGAAAAATCGTTGTTTTTTAAATCCCTTCTCCGTACTGTTACCCAGCTTCAGTTGAAATAGAGCTATTTAGCTTGTTTTCCTCTTCAGGTGTTCGCTTGTTTCTGCAGAATAAACTGACAATCTGGCTTTAATGAATCTGGCTGACTGTTCTGCCGATCACAACATTTACGTATTTATCCTCTTATATATACATAGATCATGGACCTTTGGGTAGTGCAAATAATGACTCAGGAGCATATAATTTTAGCATTCTCTTTAAAGGTCCTTAGTATAATTGTACATGCAAAAAATAAATAAATAAATAAATAAGTAAGTAAATAAATAAATGAATGAATGAATGAATGAATGAATGAATGAATGAATGAATGAAGACCTGAAGACAATGCTAGATAAGCACTAGGTCTTTTGTATGAGACAGCAAGAACGGTCAGTATCACACGATTTTCCTATGATAAGCAACCACAAGCAAAGGCTATTAGCTCACCTTGAACATTTTGTGGTCAGATGAGCTGAAAATGCATATTTCAAAATTTAGTACTTGGTATTTTGGTGTTGTATAACAGTTGAATTAGCATGGTTATAGCAGTAACGGTATTTTCCATAGACTTAAAAATCGCGGATGAGAAACCATGACCTCCACCTGAGAAACAAAGATGGCGATGCTGTTCAAATTATGCGGCGAACACAAACACGTGATGTCAAATATATGCTATTTCAAAACCGTTTTAAGATGTAAGAACCAGAATGACGGGGATGCTCAAACAGAGCTGGATGTTGGGTTTAGAGTCCACGCGTTAAATACTAACCTGGGGATCAAAGTTTCTATCTCGCTTCATCAAAATCATAACTAAAAGTTTATATAAGGAATTACATTGAACCAAGCTTTTGTAAGTATATTTCTCAAAATTGTTTGTAAATTAAAATATGCAATAGTAATCTATATACGATATTGTTCATGTACATGAGTCGCATTTTATTAATTACAGTGATTATCTTGTGTCTGGAGCGCCTGCGCATACGTCAGCTACTGTGCATAGACGCTGGGATTATGCCAGTTGAGGACGCAGTAATGCTATCTACATGAGAAGTTTCCCCCTTTTTTCATTTAATGTTACAAATATTGTCTGATTTATCTAAACTCGGAATGCACAGTGTCAGTACGTTATCAGCATAAGCTTTTCAAGTGATTAAAAACATGTTTGTTTGTCAGTCTGTCTGTCCACGAGTAAAACTAAAACCTTACACAAAATACCAAGTCTTCTCAAAATCCAAATAAAACTACTCGTGTTTTATGCTCCACACAAAATTAATGCTGTCGTTGAACATTTTTGTGATGGTATACAACTGATAGGTTTTGGAGTAGCTGTCTAATCCATATGAGCCAAAAAAGAGAGCAACATAATTCCGAATGGATATTTACAACTATTCACTTGTATAAAAATGAAATTATTTTTGTTTCGAACAATACATAGTTTACAGTAAGTTATTTTTCAAATTGCAAATATTTATGACTGTACGGTAATGTTATTTATTTGTACACGCTCTTATATAGTTTGGGTCGTTTTTCTCGTGCGAATAGAATATAAAAGGGTGATTTGTGTTTGAATGTGTCACTCGAGGTCTGTATTTGACAGAGAACACAGTTATGACGGAAGAAAACAGTGTTTGTCTTACCCGCCCAGCCACCCTTTTTTGTTATTTGTACGTTTTGTACTTTCTGTAGTTTCATTTCAGATTGTATTTCTGGTCGTCTTCTTCCAAGCTTCTGCAGTTCGTGATGAACCCTCGTTCCAGACAGGTCTTTGTTTCAGCTTTGGAAGTCTAAAACACGTTGCTTGCTTTTGATTTGTAATAATTCTGTCAAATACAACGACCTATTCCTAACTCGTCTTTGTTGATTACATGTATTTGAGAATAGAAAATAATTGATTTACTCATGACTTAGTGAGTAACCACTAACTGCTTCAGAATATAACATATATTCTAGTGGTAAGGTATGACAATCAGTTGTGATACCATTACATTCATTCGCATATTTAGGGTACATAGTACCTGTGTTTCAAAGCTTGCTCCTCATGATAAGGTATGATGTGACATTGCTAGACATATTTAATACATACGTATTAAATACACAACAGTGGGGAGCGGTGGCCTAGTGGTAAAGGTGTCTACCCTACCGGCGTCACGACCATGTTTCCTCATATGAAACCAGTACTGGCTGGTTCCAGGAAGCGGACATGAGAACAATTTAGATAAACTGCAAGCTTTCTTCACGTTCGAGCTAAAATATATAACGTTTAAGCTAAATACACAAAAGCACCCTGCCCAATGAACCAATACGTCACTTAAGTATGATAAAATGCGAAGCATATTATGTATACGTTTTAACATCTGCTTTCAGTACACCAAGCAATATAAATATTCGTGATTTTTTATAATATGTTAAATTCCTGTAATTAAGACAACCTGGATTATTTCAAATTCATGCTCAAAATCGCTGTATAGATCAATTCGTTGTTAAAGCCACTTTTTGTATGATCATTTCAGTGGAACCTTGCTGTGTACAATATTATGGGGAGAAAGGGAATCTCTATATTTAATAACAACCGAGACTTTTTTGAAATGCGTGTATTTCAAATCAAATAAATTAAATTTCTCTATCGATTATGTTTCGAGTGCATAAATTGCATATTTCATCGGAAATGTTTCTTCTCAATACATAATAATAATAATAATAACAATAAAAATGATGCTGAAAACTAAACAACACGAAATCGTTGAATCATCATCATAATTTGAACATGACGTTGCTTTAATGTGTATGCCTGAAGCTGTACCAAACTGTATGAACAGTTGAGCCAGGGCTAAAGCGCGCCGTGCACTGCATTTTCGGTTTGGTCAGTCCTCCATAAGCAAACGTGAGAGTTCCAGAGCTCCAGCTGTTCCTCCCACAGCCTATGTATTTCATTCTACAAGGATACCTGTCGCAAACGAGGGCCTTGCAGCATATCTTGATGTTTCCGGTGACCGAAATGAAATACTGGATGGTCACACCAGGACTTGCATTAACAGCTGCATTGGACCTGCAAAGAATGGGACGAGAAAAGAATGTCAAATTTACGCCTGAGGAAAAATAAATTAAGCAATTTTGGCAGCAGAGGCAGCGTATATTTCTCTGTATAAACTAGATTAAAATGTATATGATAAATGTTGCCGTTATTTTCATTTATCAAAATTAATTAATTTAAATATTGTATACATGTTTTAATAACTGAAGGTAACGGCAAAAGTTCGAGCCATCTGAAAATCACGCTCGTAAACATAGTCGCTTGATAAGTTCTGTGGAGTGAAGTTACATCCATATTTGGGTATTGGGTACATTAGGTATATAAGTATTGTCAGATGAAAAGAAAACAACAGAGCAATGAAGACAAACATCTAGTCATTTTACGCAAATCAAACCGATCTCAGCTGTGACAGTTTTTGCGCAATGTGTTTATCTGACATTTTCCAAAATGTTAGTATTTTCGATATTAATGTCCAAATCACAGACTTGAAAAAGGTAATACTTATTAGAAATTACAGAATTGATATGAAATTAAGACACAATTTTAGTAAATCCGCTTAAGTATTTATAAAGTTAAACATTTGGTAGTCGTAATGTTTCACTCACCGACACTCGGGGCCATACCCAACTGCATAAGCCAAGCAGTTTGTCCCGCCGACATGTTCTGTCACCACTGACTGTAGTAGAACGGCCAAGATGAATACAAGCAACATGGCTCTTTTCAAAAAAAAATCTACAAATCAAATCAAAATTATAAAATATTTAGGAACTTGTTGTAAATAAGGCAGATAAAAATTAGTTTCGTAAGGTTATTGATTCAGTCAGTAATCATTGAGTCGGTTCTGATTTATGGACATAGAAGTACACATGGATGGATGAACGGAGAGGTTATGTATTCAAACAGTATAGAAATGTACTAACTGGCTCCATTACATGTTTAAGTGAGAAATAAGTAAACTATTACATTTGTAAATGAATCTATTTTACTAGTTAGTGATTCGTAGTACTTCTTTGATTAAATTGCAGACATACAGGATTACTTCTTTCTTTTCGATGTACATAATTTAAAGAAACATATTATTACTTCAAAACCACAGAGCCGTTTAAATCGACAAAAAGCGAACTGCTTACTGGTATTGGCCAAACATCTGATCTAACAGAAGGTTTGCGCAAATGAAGTACAGAGTGAGTACAGAGCATCGAAGAATTTAACCAACAAACGTTTGCATAGTTTTACCATTGTATATATACCAATTTGTTATCTAGAAATATCTACAATAAAGGTAAATTAACGAATACTTACATTAATACAGATATCAACGTTGTGTTTCAAGTGTAATTGTTTGTCTTGATTTATATATATATATATAGCAATGCAATAGAACCTGTTTTATATTTAATTTGAAAAACAAAGCCAAGGTTACGAAAACAATCACGTTTCTAAAACATCGATTTTTGTACAAAGCAGGATTTATTTCGAAGATTTATGAATATAATTTCATTTGAAAACAGCAAAATAAACTTGTAATGTCAATGTTGTAATGTTAATTTTTCTTTTTTTCTCTTTACCTCAAGATGGTTTTGTTATTTGTGGCTAGCATATGGTGACTGTGGTAAAAGTTTGTAATCTTCGGCGATATCTCTATGCAACTGTGATTTAAATAAGAGTGTGTTTTATATACATTTGAGGCTTTGTTTGCATGTGTAAGCTGTTATATACTTTTTTCTTAGCAGTCTTATGGTAGAATTAACATTGGTGGGAATTGAAACTATACTACAAATAAAGCCGAAACAAACTTTCTATTTAGATACTTACGTTCAAATTCTATTTATGCTTCAATGTAGTGTAGGGGTCCGACGATTGACTTGTATACAGTCATACAATTGTAGACACATTGCTTCCTTCACCAAACCTCTACAGTTAATCTCTTCGTGCAACACAGGTTTATTGTGGATTAAGGGGCCAGTTGGAATAGCACATGAAAAACTTACAATATATCCGACGATAGTCAGGGTGGACTAGTGATAAGGCACAGAACGTCGCGAGTTGACGAGTTCGATCCTATACTCATCCTATACTCATCCTATACTCATCCACACTACTTATTGTATTTCAAACCGAGGTCCTACGGGTGGGTACTATACACAGAGCATGAACCAGAAGTGTCAAGTATATAGTGAACTAGGTCAAACCGAGGTCCTACGGGTGGGTACTATACACTGTGCATGAACCAGAAGTGTCAAGTCCTACGGGTGGGTACTATACACAGAGCATGAACCAGAAGTGTCAAGTCCTACGGGTGGGTACTATACACAGAGCATGAACCAGAAGTGTCAGGTCCTACGGGTGGGTACTATACACAGAGCATGAACCAGAAGTGTCAAGTATATAGTAAACTAGGTTGATATCCTTTGCGTGTTAAAAGGTTAGTTAGTGGTATAGCATACGTTTTAAAATAAATCAGATCTCCAGACGTAAAGTAGATTAAGTTAGTTTACAGTGTGATGCTAAATGAGCAATACCCAGACAAAAACTCGGGCAAAATCTGTAAAATCATTACTCGAAAGCGCAGGGGTTTATTATGTATGATTGAACCAGAGAAATGCTGAATTGATTTTGTCTGTTTTTGAACAAAGACTAAAAGATTTTGTTTTAATAAGTTTGATATTTCTACTAGCGCAAGAACATATCAGTTGTTTAGTAATTTTACTTTTCAACTATACTTACAATGTGTTAAACTTCAGAAATTCAAAACAGCATTTAGTCGCTTTCGCCTTTCGGCACATAGATTATGTATTGAATCTAGAAATGGCATAAAACCAACAAAATTCCTTTTAATGAAAGAAAATGTCAACTCTGCAATAGTTTAGATTATTAATTTCACTATCTGTTAGAATGCCCCTAATATTTTAAAATTAGGGAAAATGCATATCAAACCTTATTACTGCAAACGACTGAATTTGTTAAAAGTTTATTAACTTATAAAGTCCGAAAATAAGAAAATGTTATAAGTAAGTAGATTCTTTATTATAGTGACATGTGTATGACAATTTACAAATGACGATGATAAATAATTTAGCATTACACCCGGCCCAATGGACCTATAAGTCACCTTAGATATTTATACATAAGAAATATTTCACATGAAATTATGGTTATGATATACATATCATCAGTATCCTAATATAAATAGTCCAATGAATTATACAAAAACAATGTACATATTGTGGAATTTAAACAAACTCAAACCTAAAATATAGTGATGTAAACAATGTTTTAACGGTTATACAAAGAATTCCTTCTAACTAAATAGGCTTTAACAAGATATCTAGCTACCTTTCGTGGAGAGTTTATGACAAGATAATTCATTTTATTATAATCGGTCATGTTAGTAAAATCTGTATTTGACAATTGTTGACTGAAAATGTCTACTCTGATATTATTATATAGAGTATATTTGTTTGTTTTGGTGTAAGATCGAAATTTATTTCATCGAGTGATGGCAAGGATTTATATATTTACGAGTGGCACAGCCACGAGTGAAAATATTTAATCCTTGTCATCACGAGATGAAATAAATTTCGATCTTACACCAAAAACAAACAAATTTTCTATTTATTTCATGCTTTTCAATGGATTATTTTAATTATTTCTCATTTTTAATGTTTTACCTATCCAAGTGTTCCCCGTCTGGTGCACCACTTTCCTTCTTCTTCACGTGCTAGCACATGTATATTTCGTAATAAAAATAGTTCCAGATAAACTCTCATTTTTAATATATAATTCACTAGACAGGGTCTTATTCATTTATTATTTTATGTCAAACAGAAAAAAGAAATCGTTTTGTAAATTTATTTAGAGTAAACAACAGTTTTAGGCTGATAAAGCTATTGAATTACTGCGCGTGAATCGAAGTCAGCTCAGTTCAATCCGCCATTTTTTTTTCATTCACAACGTGTGTGGGAATTATAAACAAAACAAGGATTTAAATCAAACTAGTGAACGAACATCATAACAGGTATATTATTTGCCTAATTCATATTAATTAGAATCAGTGTCACTGTCAGGTAGCATCCTGATACGTTTGTATGGCCTAATTATCGGCGAACTCAAGTTGTACTTTTGTACATGTATATGGGGTTCACTGAAGGGGAAAAAAGTAGTTCCGTAGCAGTGAAATTAATAAAATGATAATTTCACTGTTTGAAACAGTGAGATTATCAGGATTTAATCTACTGATATATTTCAATAATCCATTGAAAAGCATGAAATAAAAAGTGAACACTGTATTAGGAAGTGCATTTCATCTTCAATTTTCTGGTCATTACAAAACAAACAGAGTCTCTCCTCTTGAGATTCATTAACATAACGTCCTGTTTCAATCCTTAACGGGAAAATGCCACATCTAAATTGAGCTAACAGTGATCTTTCGTGTTTATCCAAATTTAACTCTACATACTGCTCGGTTATAAATTTGTCTTTAAATGTAACGTAAGTTCGTAATTTCGATATTTTTAGTACATCCGTTTTCCAAATATTGGCATAATGTTCAATTATCTTGCTCTTAGCGGTTTTCATACAAACAATGGTTTTGTTCTCAAAGTGATAGATTAAGTTCAATTTTGACATAACCGTTTTAACGTCACTGCACCAATTATTTCGACACTTATTATAATCCATGTTAAAAACACGTTTAGTTATTCTGTTGTCGCTGAATAAAATAAGTCTATTCCAATAACGTAATATTGATATCCAACGGCGATAGTTACTTGGTAGCCAACCAGTGTCTCCAGTGAGCGCTAGTTTGGGAGTAAAACGGTGAACACCTAGATGGTAACGTATAGCACGGTATTGTATATTCTCGATTGATTGGTAATGTTTGAATCCCCATACAGAAGCGCAATAGTCTAATATTGGTACCGCACACGATTCAAAAAGTTTTGTAAATGATTTATATCCACAATCTTTATAGTTATGTATTTTAGAGATAATGTTTCCCAATGCACGACCTGCACCTTTTGCCAAAGCTTCACAGTGAAAAGCAAAATCTCCCTTAGCATTGAAAACAACACCAAGATACTTTTACTGATCTACAGTTTCTAGGATATTTTCACCTACGTGGAAATGATAGTTTGTCTGCAATGCATGGGGTTTTCTAAAATGCACGCACTTGCTTTTTTCAGTGTTTATAAGCACTCGCCATTTCTTACACCAGCAATGTAGCACGTTTAACATGGCTTGTAAATTTTCTTCGTTATCAGCTATTAGGCATATATCATCCGCGTATAAGAGAATAGACAGTTTTGTTTCATTGTTTATAATAATACCAAGGTCAAGGGCATTTATCTCTTGCACCAGATCATTCGCAAATATTGCGAAAATTGTCGGAGACAAATTATCTCCTTGTTTTAGGCCAGTATCACATAAGAACCACTCTGTCAGTTTATTGTTTATACGAACACATGATGAGGATTGGGCGTATATACTTTTAATCGAGTTGTACATTTTACCGTCTATGTGATTAAGTAGTAATTTATAGAGCATCATATCTCTGTCGATAAAGTCAAAACACTTCCGCAAGTCAATATATTCTGTGAATACGTTGTCATTATTACTAACAATGCTATTCAACGTGAAAACGTGATCCTCACATGAACGATTTCTCCTGAACCCGTTTTGTTCATCGGCTAAGATGTCATTCTGCTCCAAAAACTTTGTTAAGCGTTTATTCATAAATGAACTGTACAACTTACTTACACATGACAATAAGCTAATACCCCTGTAATTCATCGGTAAACGTTTATCTGGAGAATAATCTTTTAATATTGGGCAAATAATAGATTATAACTTTTAGCTCAGTTCATTTACCAAAAGTTTTGATAAAAGGAATAAAACTTATTTTAATTGCATACCCCTCTCTCACAATGTACATACATGTATGGAAGTATATCTGTCTGTCATATTTAAATATACTCCATTTGTAGCATTAGATCTGTGCTTATTTCATCTAAGTACGATACAGTTGAAGGGAAGTTACCAAATGAATGTTTGCAATATGTAAATGAATTGTTTCCCTTGTTTTATATATAATCTAAATGATTATTTTGTTGTTATACATGTAGAATGATATTGCCTTATTTGCTGAATGAAATCTATCTATAAAGTTGAAGGATTAAACATTGATAACACTATTTTTGTAAAAAAAAAAAAAAAAGAATAAAAGTTTTACAGAAGGAATGACTTGATGTAGATGTTTTATTTCTATCAGTATCTGGAACGGGTTTCTGTAGTATCAACACAGTCTAGTGTAATATGTTGATGACCATTGGATACACCATGTTTTTTCTTCTTTGGTTAGCAATTGGAATTGTGTTTTACTCATCTGCTCTTTTGTTTGAAACAGGACAAAATACATTTATGACAATTTAATTATAGTCATTGCTCGATGGTTCGAAGTCGTTAATTCGAGCGATAAAATGAAACGTTAAAACTCGAATATTGCTTGGTCATGTCATAATTCTAAGTCTAATTATAAAGGATACGCGTAAATAAGTTTTTTTTCTGAATTACTGAATGGCAACACCAAGATTCACTCGTAAAGGAATATTGTAATAGTGTACGGTCACGATGCGTTTGTGTGATCTTGCCTGATAAAGCTTTTATAAATGGTCTTTGTGTAAGTTACAGTGCATTTTTTGCGTGGAACTCTTTTTACGCTGTACTGTGGGGTTGTAAATATTCATTTGAGTTGTTTTCTTTAAAAGACATGATCCGCCCATGTTATATCATTTCAAACAAAACCGTTTCAATATAAAACGTATTTTGCCGATTTCAACAGATTTGAAGTTAAAAAAGATCTAAAGCATTGCAACTATTAAAGCTAAAACTCGATTAACTGATCAAACCCGACATTTCACAGTTATGACAACCTGTGAGACAATTCACAACCCAGTTAGGAGTTCGACCCTGATATAGAAATACATGGACAAATTCGGGATTGAGCGTCAACTTCGAGTCATCTAGGAAATTGAGCGAAGCTAGTTCGAGCCATCGAGGAATGACTGTACTCGACGCCGAAGGCAAAATACATTTCCGGAAATAATCCGTCATTAGAAATGTTAGATTTTATTGCATAGCACGACCATTGCATTATTCTGGTACATCTCGAAGATCAGTTACTTCTATTTCAGTACAATCTTAATTTCCTGTTTATTCTAAAATAAAAAAACCATGAATTGTGCGTCAAACATGACTAATTTCAATTTGGTCTTCATTATATGAGTAAGTAAATGATTTTCAGGACAGCTTTGTCATCTTGTAGCTCCGCACAAACCCTACACAAAACTGGTTTCGGACACCGATTTGGTGAGTTTTGAACTGGTATGGTAATTCGTTAACGGTGGTAAGGTCATTTGTGCAACAAAAGTTGATTTAGTAAGCAAGTGGTACTTGGGAGATGGTTTGGTGATTTTCCGTATTTCAATGGATGGCGCAGTAAATTTTGGCCAACTAAAGTACAGACAGAGCAAAATAAAAAGTCAGCAATTATTTAATAAAATACTCAAAACAAGTACTTGATGCGTAATTTTATTCAACAACATTACACAGTAACAATTAAACAAAACATCCCGTTCTAACAAATCCACAACTTTGTTCAAAACAATGCGCAGAAAGGCCCGTTCGTTTCACTGGAATTAATTTTATGCGAGCATGTCATTTTATAGTTTATGCACCCCATTTCTCGACTAGTTCCAAGGCGATTTCTGTAGCAGTTAAGTGTGGGACTTGTACGTTGTATCTGTAAGCACTGGGGTATCTCACGACGCCGTCTGGTGTATTAGCTGTGACGTAAACACCGCTGCATGTGAATGTGTGGACGTCGCACGTAGCTTCGTCGTATTCGACCTGAATTATGGAAATAAACGAATCTGGGATTTTGCAAATGTGTTCCCATTCTACATGTTACCTGTTATTCATGTATGAGGCAAAGTGGGTTGAAACAGTTTAAACATGCGTCAGGAACCAACTAATAATTCATATGCGACCAGGACTTTTCCAAGGGAAGCAATTTTGACAAACGAGTATAGAAAATAATGACTGTAGGAGTATTAATGAATCGTAAATCTGCTCCTAAATTCGATTTAAATTTTTCCGATTTATACTATGGGCAAAATAGTGATGGAGATTTAAAACTTAGCCGCGTCTGTCAGTTCTGCTTCAAGTATATCAATATGCTTACCCTGGAGACCATAGGGGTCAAACCTTGCTCCGCACGTCTAGCTGCCTCAAATAACGCTTCCATTCTCCCGATTACTTCTGCCATAACTCTCTGGGCAGCCAAGACCTGCTCACCGCAGACTGGAAAATTGCAAGGGATTCAGTTACAGTAATGAAATATCAAAGAGTCCGCAATCAGTTGCAATAAAAGAAGTCAAATTTATTAAAGTCTACACCAATGGCGTCTGCAATTCATGCACGGTATTTTTTTTTATTTTGGACAGTTGTAGAACAATTTTAGAATAAAGGTTTTGCTACTTAAGATCATGCATATTTGTAGAAATCAATCATTAAAGAAGTCATTTCAGACTAGAAATTAACAAACACTAGTTATGTGGTGGCGTTTGCATTTTTAAGTGACAGTAGAAATTGAAGCACATAACGACATATGCTGAAATACAATAGTATTTAGAAGTGATTCAGGTCAGTAAAGAGCAAAATCAAGAAACAGCTATTCTATCTTGAATTATTAACCCTCGGTAGTCAAAGTTGTCCGGTCTAGGAACGGTGTACATTCGGCACACTTTTCCATGCATTCTCTGACTTCCTGTGAGAATCCTTCCATCCGTCTTGGCATGTAACGTCTTCTGATCATCTGAAGCCGTCTGGCAGTTAGATTAAGCTCGCGAACGTCACGGCGTTTACGTCCAAAAATGTCTGCAATGTTTAAAAATAGGTACAGATCACTTTCTACCTAAAAAGAAAGCCAAATTCAGTTTCTGTATACACTAAAAACATGCAGGTGAAGAAAATGTCTTTGTAATTTGAATTTTACTCGTTTTATGTAACTATTTTTTCAAGGAATGGCGTGACTTACAAGGTTTATGTCATACCAAATGAGGATGACAGTATACAATGTTAACGCAAAGTTAATGTAAACCGAGGCGTCAGACATTATGTATTATAACCCTTAATAGCGTCTGATATTCATTCAACAGAGCAAAGTGGACAGAAATAACCACCCAATATAGGGTGGCTTAGTATGAAAATAAGTACACCGATAAAAATCGGTAATGTGGTCGTAGTCATTTGTCATGTAGGAGCCATGAAACGAAGCGGTTGAAACAGCAAGAAGTTGAATTTACTTAACATTTCAATGAGCGCTTATCAATAAAAATTAAAAATCCCTAACAATCCTTTGGACGCTATAGTAGTTGGCTGAAACGTTATATCACACGGTTATGTAGTACACAAATTTAAACAGTAATTTTAAAAATTACCCGGAAGTTTTAAGCCACTGAACACGTTTCTGAAGATGTTGCCTGTGTTACCAAAAACATCTGAAAATTAAGTGAATAAAAACATATGTTAATCATATACGATGTGTAAGAATTGATTGACATTTATGTCAAGTATTACTGAAATATATACAGAAAGGTACCAAAATACGAATTGTTTTGCAGCATTTTCTGCCCTTTTAAAGTAAAAAAAAATAGTTACTTTTGAAGAAATTCCCCATGTCTGTCCAGCCGCTCCAGTTAATAAAGCTGTTTCCTGCATTTTTAAACCAACTGCCGATGCCGCGTACTTCCGGTGAAACTGGTGTGTTCATTGGTCTTTGAGCAGGTCCCTCAAACCAGTTTTTAGGACCGCTTAAGGGAACCTGTACGATTTGGATAATAGTTTATTATTTAATCGTTTTATAAATTGATATCAATATAAGAAAGTGGGGTACTGTCACATGTGGTGTCAAGGTCCTTTTAAGATCTGTATAAATTTCGACTGTCGCTAAAGCCATTTCCACGACGTTTTTGCCTTCTAAAAGAAATTTTTAGGCAGTTTTGAATTACAATACCTTGGTGAAAGGTGACTAACATTTTCAAATTGGCATAATATTTTCTTACGACTGAACCGTTTAACTACAAACAATTGGGGTTTAAGGAAAAAATTTACCTCATTCCACTCTAATGACTCCCTGTAAAAGATATAAAAATGCACTTTAAAGCATAAAGTCTTGAAGTAATTTGTAACGGCATAAACATGTTTAGCTTGAATTATGAATTATGGATAAGGACAAATTGCAACTCAGATGTAATTAGAAATACCGGGCATAGTCATAAGTGAGAGTATCGAAAGTCAGAATTCGACTAATTATCTTCAACTACCTCAAGTTTTTATTCGTATTCGAAAATGAAACGAGTATCTTCATGCTGCAAATATATTGAAGGAATTAGATTCCTAATATCCTACCTCCACTCAGTCTTAGAGAATATATGTTTCTCCATAAACCAATAAAGTCGTGTGGGGTTTGAAGCGAGTATTAGTGATTTTGTAAGCCACCATAGCAGGTGTTATAGGGTCTATATTTTACCCTTATCTTTAAAAAAAGCAATTCAATGAGGGCTGGCAATGTTTAGTATTTTAATACTCTTAAGATTAAAACAATTAAAAATCTAGCAGTGCTGCGCCATTGTTGCGAAAATGCACACGAGATTAACAGAGACCCTTAATTTCTTGACATTAAGTCATTACTTGATAATGGTGGAAGTTTTTCAATCTTGTAGAATTTGAACATTTTAGTATATAATGATTAAAGAGAACTGAAAATATAAATTTCGGATTTACCGTCTGCTATCGCGGTGAAATACTTTGTAGTAATTTTAAGCACTTGAAGTTTCGTAAAATGCAGTATTCATTTTGGCTTTAATGTTCGTAAATGTTTCTCTAGTAAAGAAACAGGTATGTTCATACATGTACTTTAACGAGATTCGAGACGCAGCTCTACTAATGTAAGTTAACTTGTTCACATACCCATCACATTTACTGCGAGCACATGACATACAAGTCTCTTGTCTAGTTTTTATCATTGATATACATTCGTTCATCGTCTCGTTCTGTTGTTTAATGGCAGGCTGTAGAAGTACGTATTCGGCATCTAAATGTTGCATGATCACTTCATAAACGGTCGTCTGGAATTCTGGTAGAAATCAAATTACAGTTGTATCTTAAGGCACAGTTAAAAATTTACTTTCCTACTTTTGTTTCAACGAATAGTAAGGCGTCTTTGTAAATGGAAAGTGTTTGAAAACAAACTGTAGTTGAAAGGAACCTACATGGACTTTAATTAGAAAGTGCAGCTTGAAATGCGTGACTAAATATTTAGTCTTTAAATTTAAAATTGAGTTAAGAATTGTTTATTAAGATATGTGACAATGAATTTATTACATATTCAGGAATATACATACATTTATATATTCTAGGCCACCGGAAGTTCGTGTCCGTGACCATAAGCATACAACAGACAATAAATAAAACAATGGCGTATTGTCAAAAGTTTTCACTTACCCGTTAAAAATATTTTTTCTCCTTCCAGATAAATTGATGGAAAGCAGCAGTCAACCAAAAAATCTCGATTAATTCAAAGCAGGTGATCATGCACAACATTGTACTTAGAGACATCTCCCCTAAGTTCGTGACATTAACAGTAGTCTCTTGTTAGGCCACAGTACACAAAATTCATAGTTTCAGTATTTGATTAAAATTGACAACACCGAAAAATAACCAGGAAAAAAATAAATGTTAAATAGTATGACCTTTTTTTCATCAATTCTCAGGTATTTACTCTCAAATACTGGGATCAGTGTGGACAGAAGAATTTGTTTTTTGCCTATACTTTATACTGGCAAAAACATTCCGAGTCCAGTGCTTTATGGGACATGGCTTTTAATGCTATCACTGTGCCCATTGAACTTATTTAGCAAAACCAACAAGCTGTAATCTAATGCAAACAGCAGAAAGAATAAGAAAACAACATTAAGAGGCACGGGTACAATTTACCAATATTTAGCATTAGAGTTAACCATAATTTGAACAAAGCAGACTAGTAACTTTGCAAACTAAATTATTTTGGGTATAAAATGTTACTTTTCACGAGGACTGTTTTTCGGAATAGCAGAAAATAACATGTTTAACTAGTGAGGGGTAGGAATAGTGGTATTTTGTTTAAAGCGCATTTTGGTTGAAAAATATTACAGTGACATTTGTGATGATATGACCTACTTTTCGGAAGTTGCTTTTATCTTGCAGGTTCACGCGAGATTTCAGGCGATGGGTTATAAAAAAGTCCCGAACTCGCGGTATTCACGAACTTAGGGGGATTGACGATATAAACTTAGTAACGGGGGATTTTAGAAAGTGACTTACTTTGAAACAAACTGGGCTCCAAATCCTTGGCACTGGCCGCAGCCAAAATCAAACAGACAGCTAAGAAGGTGTACATCTGAAGTACAAGAAATGACAATTTTGTAAAAAAGCAATGTACTACGTGATATACAGACTAAGAAGTCAAACGGTTCTGCCAAGAGTGATCAGATTCAAGCCGTGATGTATGAATCTGAATACTAGAGTATTGAGAATGCTCTTTATGTTTCAAGAAATTAATCGCCAAAGGAAAGAAAACACAAAAAATGACATCAAATCTACCCTAAAACGAAGTAGGTTATGTGTTAGCTGGAGGCCCTAGCAGTGAATTTAATGCATGCTTGACCAGTTTCTCATATTTCCCATAACCCCCTTCCACATTGAAATATTGCAGTTAAATATCAAAAGATCATTTTTTTTACTTGAAGACATTTTGCCAATTTAACCTGTCAGATAAAATATATTTAAATATACTCAAACTTCCGAAACTGCAGGTAACACACGACAGCTGAAAAAAAAGATATGAAAGTAATACTATGTTCTGTCTGAAAGCTGCTAAGTAATTAGAGTTAAAAGAACTTACCTTTTTTCTGATGAAACGTGGTTCTACGTTGTTCCCAAGCACAGTGGATCTGGTAAGGAATGGGCTCTGTCCTGGCTTTTATAGCCTTCATCAACGCATTTTCCCCAAAACCCACGCTAAATTCCTGCAGAATTTCCCGCTAAAAAGGCACGAACATTCCATGCTCAAAACCACGCCCGAAACGCTTGCTTTATTTGTGCATATCTTTGTTTTCTGAAGCATTTCCTGCCAAAAAGTTAGCCAGCGAGTTATTTTACCAACACTAATGCAAGCCTTTTTAATAAGCGAATTAATTCTGGGTATCACGGGATTTCAAAACTCACCAAACTACAGCACGAGTGCATTTATCATGGGTGTTGTGTTGCTTTTGTTACTTTTTTCTAGAAAGATGTACATACACCCTTCGTTTTTCACGTGCTGGTCCGTAAATTCACAATCGCAAACAGATTTAAGATATCTGTTCGTTAGACCGGTAATAAGTTAATTTTATTTGTATCAATATAGGAAAACAAATTTCATCAAAGGAATATTAAACTTTGATTTCTTTTTCTTTTCAAAACACATATCTTTGAAATATTTTTAATGGATAGTGTCACCTTTGCCTTTAAAACAGGAAAATACAAGTTTGTCTAGAACACAAGATTACTTTTATTTGTTTTGTTTTCTTTTCTTTTTTAAAGACAATTTGTACAATACTATGTATAAACATGTTTTCATTATTGCATCGTCCACCGATCTATGAGTCAGTCGTTTTAACTTTCGATCCCTTGAAACTGATAAAGGAAGATCGACCTTGCCCTACGCAGTAATTTCCCCTTCAGGGAAGTGTTGCGTGGTGTGGCGCTACATATCATATGGTGGCTGATTTACGCCATGCCGTATTGTTGCTTTTTCGCCACGAAAATGCGAAAATACGAAGATACGACAGTCGAATTTAGTCGTATTTTTGTGTTTTCGCATTTTCTATTCACGAGGCGAAAGGACGACAAAATTAGGCCATACCAAATCGTTCTTTCGTTTAGCGTCCGCGGACGGATAGGTTTGAGCATCTGAGGTAGGAAAAAACTACATTGTTTTGTCTTAAGACCTTACCGTACAAAGTATTAAATGCTCTCCGGTATGTTCGAGAATTTATACGTGACTAGTGTTGTTACCTCCCTTATAGCTTTACCCCATTTTGTATTTATTGAGTCGTGGTCAGAGACTACTAATTATTTTCCCATAGGGTTACATTGTAACCTTTTGCTCTGCCACTAATTCCCTAAAATTCATTCAGTACCAAGACCCACTTGCTTGCATAGAACAATCCTAGACACAAACTTCCATGTACTTTTTATATGGGGTTCACCAGCATTTAAGAGATCTATCCGGCCTCAATGACCTTCACCCTCAAAAATGCTAAAAATACAGCAGCAAATTTTGTTATGATACCTCATTCAATAAAGTCCATCAAAAATACCTTGAATATGCTTTGAAGTCTTTATAAAAATGTTTGTTTTATTATATAAGCATAGTCCTTCAATATTTATAACAAATATCACCAAAAGAATAACTACTAATCAAAATACAGCTTACAAGACATCTAAGTTAGCCCGTTATTCCCTAAACAAAATGTGCCAATCACGAGGGCCCTACCACAATTAGTAGACTCTGACCTCGTGTAAAAAAAATTCCATGCGTGTATAAAGTTGTTGGCGACGTCAGAAGAGGTTAGTTTCTGGTCAGTTATAATAAGATTTTAATGCCTTTTATTGTTTATTTAAGAGAATAGCAAGTAAATGATTGTTTTATGTAAATTTTATGCATTGAAGTATTTGTTATATGTTTTCGCTATCAGTCGAATTTCTCAAGTGTAGTGTTTACGCGAGCTGCAGCTAGAATTTGTTGATGAAGTTTAATGTAATTCAAATAGGTAGAGACATTATTTATGACACTTTGTTACTAAGCAGATATTCCTTTTGTAACATTTTTGCTGAGAATTCTTCTTTCATAAGGGAGCCAAATTCGTTTGAAGTATTTAACAGAATTGTGTTATCTTCACAGTGAAGCCAACAGACACCCAGACAAAACAGATAGAGAAAAACAAATACCAGTAAAAATAATATTTTAGTGTTCAGTATTAAATGTTTAAGTAGTGTTTACTTTAGTAATTTTTGTGTCGCCTGCTACGGAGTCTGTCCGTCTGTCCATCCGTCCGTCCATCACAAAACCTGTCCGGACTACTCCTCAGAAACTACTGGTGCGATTTCATCCAAACTTTACAGGAATGATCAGTACCGAGTCTAGTTGGGCATATCTTCAGCATTTTCCGGTTCAATGATTTTTGTCAGAGTTATGGCCCTTTAATGATTTTTATTTTTTTCAGGACTACTTCTCTTATACTACTAAAGCAATTTAAATGAAATTTTACAGGAGTGTTCTGTACCTCAAGTACTTGCGCATTTCTTACAGGTTTTATGGTTGAATGAGTTTTGGCTGAGTTATGGCCCTTGAATAAAAAAATGCGTTTTAGCCTACAAACTGTCCAATCACCTCTCAATACTACTGTTTAATTGGCTATCATCAGGCGACACATGTGATCACTGATCGCCCTTGTTTACAGTGATACCTCATTTGGATTTTAGTGGTATAGGATGGAAGGACCTGTCTAATAATATGAATGTGCATCAGTTCAGTTTTATAGATTGTTGAAACTGAGTAAATAAAGACTAAGTTGTAAATTTACCTATGCAGAAATATATTTTCAGTTGAATTTATAGGTGGTTTGATTGAAAATACTTTAAGAAATGCATTAAAGTATCACAAAGTGGAATATGAAACCTGATGATTATATCCTGGTGTAGATACTAGTCAGTATGACTTGTTTATTTTTTGGGGCTTCGTTTGTGTTTTCAGGATAGCTAGATAGGTTTTTGAACTTAGGGTGGACGCTAAACAAAAAAACAATTTGGTATGGCCTTAGACAAAATTACAACAAATAAAATGTGTCGTTTTTTCGCTTATTTGTCGTGTCTTTACATTTTCGCATATTTGCTTTTTCGCTTCTTCGCATTGTTGCATTGTCGCTTTTTTGCTTTTTCGCATTGTTGTGTTTTCGCTTTTTCACTTCTTTGCCGTCTGGCTTCGCATTCGCAGATTTATTTCACATATGTTGAATGTGTTGAAACTATACCTTTTAAATGTACTGGGCATTCGCGTTGTTTATAAAATACAAACCAGGAGGAAAACGATTACAATAGTATCACTGAAAAAGGATACTTTCGCGATCACTATATCCATCCATTGTTGTTTAGGCCATAAGTGTAATTGATGTGCACATGTACTTATACAACCGGAACACGAAAATGCGACAATGCAACAATACGAAAAAGCATAATGTAACAATGCAAAAATGCGAAAAAGCGAAAATGTAACAATGCAAAAATGCGAAAAAGCGAAAATGCAACAATGCAACAATGCGAAAAAGTGAAAATGTAACAATGCAAAAATGCGAAAAAGCGAAAATGCAACAATGCAAAAATACGAAAGAACGACAAAGTTTAACTTTGTCGTATCTTCGTGTTTTCGCATTTTTGCCACGAATAAGCAAAGACACGACAGATGAAATGCGAAAACTTGACACATTTTACGAGTCGTATTGTTGGCGTTCTTTTGTCGTTCTTTCTCATTGTCGCCTCGAAAATGCGAAAACACGAAACAACGACAAAGTTTGACATTGTCGTATCTTTGTGTTATCGCATTTTCGTGGCGAAAAAGCGAAAGTACGACATGGCGTAAATCAGCCACCACAATATTAAGAAATGAGTGCTCAGTAAATATCGTGGTTACGGCCTATGGACCAATTCAGTCTGTCAGAGCGTAAAAAATGATACCCGCATAATGGCGGCTTGAAATAGTTCTCGGTTTTCTTGCTTATTTTTAACATTTTTGCCCTAATCTGTGTATTTTTTAGCTGGAATAATTTTGTTTGACTATTTCTGATAGTGTGGTAGCGATTTTATGCTCAGAATAGAATTCACAATTTGAAATTGTTTCACATACCCCAATCTGAAAATTAGCTCAAATTTTTTGTTAATTTTATGGGTAAGTTCAGATGAGCAGAAATATCTTCCTTGTTTCAAACACAACCCCCTTTTTTTCTTGCTATTTTTCATGAGTACAGATAAAAATCTACAAGAATATGTAAGTTAAAGCTATTTAAAAAAGGTTTTGCTATGTTTTATTGCCCTGTGAACTTTATGAATTTTATATAGAATAAAGAAGGAATCTGTTTGGTGGTTTCACACCTATAAGAAAAATAACAAAAATTTCATTTGCTGTTGTTTGCATATGAAAACTTTTAAACTTGCCAGAATGTAGAATTTTGATGTTTTCATTGCTAAAACATTGTAAAATGCTGTAAAGAAGTATGCCAGGAGCTTATTTGGTGAGTTTTCAAACGTTTCATACTGAAGTTAAGCCATTATGATAAAATTGCAGGAAAACTGTCCTTGTAAAACTGTAAACATATATTTTGTGTACACAAACCTGATATTTTTGGCGAGGAGTAAGTTTTGTAACCTGCCAGAGTGCTCACAAGAGCCATTAAGTGTAGTTTAGCTTATTCAGTTAACATGAAACAGTTATCTGAGTTCAAAATTCGTGTGTATGATGAGAACAAGAAGTTTGGTGATGTCAGGTTTTACTGCACAGTAGGACTTAATCAGTCAGAAAATTTTTTTCTTATGGTCATTGAGCTTCTGTTTATGTTTTATATTAAACTATTTATGGATAAGAAGAAAGAGCATTAAGCTTGTTTCAAGTTTTCATGATATTTGATTAAAATGGTGAGGAGTTGAGGTTTTGGGTAGTCTTAAGCAAACAGCGGTATAATATTTGCGGCTAGTTCACAAAGACATGTACCTCAAAGCTAACAAAATAATATTACTCTTGGAATCTGTTTCCTGATTCTGTTAAGATAATCTAAGTTGAAAAATAAAAGACTGAAAAATCACTATATACTGTATATTCCATTTACCCTTCACTATCAAACATTCATGAAAATCCGCTTAAGTAATTATAAAGTTAAACATTTGGTAGTCGTAATGTTTCACTCACCGACACTCGGGGCCATACCCAACTGCATAAGCCAAGCAGTTTGTCCCGCCGACATGTTCTGTCACCACTGACTGTAGTAGAACGGCCAAGATAAATACAAGCAACATGGCTCTTTTCAAAAAAGAAAAATCTACAAAACAAATTAAAATCATAAAATATTTAGGAACTTGTTGTAAATAAGGCAGATAAAAATTAGTTTCGTAAGGTTATTGATTCAGTCAGTAATCATTGAGTCGGTTCTGATTTATGGACATAGAAGTACACATGGATGGATGAACAGAGAAGTTGCGTATTCAAACAGTATAGAAATGTACTAACTGGCTCCATTACATGGCTCCATTACATGTTTAAGTGAGAAATAAGTAAACTATTACATTTGTAAAGTGTTTCGTAATTACGTCTTTAATTAGAGGGCAGACATACAGGTTAACTTCTTTCTTTTCAATGTAGATAATTTAAAGAAATATATTATTACTTCAAAATCACAGAGCCGTTTAAATTGACAAAAGCTAACTGCTTACTGGTATTGGCCAAACATCTGATCTAACAGAAGGTTTGCGCAAATGAAGTACAGAGTGAGTACAGAGCATCGAAGAATTTAACGAGCAAACGTTTGCATAGCTTTACCATTGTATTAATACCAATTTGTTATCTACAAATATCTACAATAAAGGTAAATTAACGAATACTTACATTGATACAGATATCAACGTTGTGTTTCAAGTATAATTGTTTGTCTTGATTTATATATACAGCATTGCAGTTGAACATGCTTTATATTTAATTTGAAAAAACAAAGCCAAGGTAAAGAAAACAATCACGTTTGTAAAACATCGATTTTTGTACCGGATTTAGCAGGATTTATTTCGAAGATTTATGAATATAATTTCATTTGAAAACAGCAAAACAAACTTGTAATGTCAATGTTGTAATGTTAATTTTTCTTTTTTTCTCTTTACCTCAAGATGGTTTTGTTATTTGTGGCTAGCATATGGGGACTGTGGTAAAAGTTTGTAATCTTCGGCGATATCTCTATGCAACTGTGATTTAAATAAGAGTGTGTTTTATATACATTTGAGGCTTTGTTTGCATGTGTAAGCTGTTATATACTTTTTCCTTAGCAGTCTTATGGTAGAATTAACATTGGTGGGAATTGAAACTATACTACAAATAAAGCCGAAACAAACTTTCTATTTAGATACTCGCGTTCAAATTCTATGTATGCTTCAATGTAGTGTAGGGGTCCGACGATTGACTTGTATACAGTCATAAAATTGTAGACACATTGCTTCCTTCACCAAACCTCTACAATTAATCTCTTCGTGCAATACAGGTTTATTGTGGATTTAGGGGCCACTTATAGCACATGAAAAACTTACAATATATCCGACGATAGTCAGGGTGGACTAGTGATAAGGCACAGAACTTCGCGAGTTGACGAGTTCGATCCTATACTCATCCACACTGCTTATTGTAATTCAAACCGAGGTCCTACGGGTGGGTACTATACACAGAGCATGAACCAGAAGTGTCAAGTATATAGTAAACTAGGTTGATATCCTTTGCGTGTTAAAAGGTTAGTTAGTGGTATAGCATACGTTTTAAAATAAATCAGATCTCCAGACGTAAAGTAGATTAAGTTAGTTTACAGTGGGATGCTAAATGAGCAATACCCAGACAAAAACTCGGGCAAAATCTGTAAAAACATTACTCGAAAGCGCAGAGGTTTATTATGTATGATTGAACCAAGGAGTTGAAAATGCTGAATTGATTTTGTCTGTTTTTGAACAAAGACTAAAAGATAATTATCTACAGTTTTGTTTTAATAAGTTTGATATTTCTACTAGAGCAAGAACATATCAGTTGTTTAGTAATTTTACTCTTCAACTATACTTATAATGTGTTAAACTTCAGAAATTCAAAACAGCATTAAGTCGCTTTCGCCTTTCGGCACATAGATTATGTATTGAATCTGAAAATGGCATAAACCCAACAAAATTCCTTTTAATGAAAGAAAATGTCAACTCTGCAATAGTTTAGATTATTCATTTCACTATCTTTTAGAATGCCCCTAATATTTTAAAATTAGGGAAAATGCATATCAAACCTTATTACTGCAAACGACTGAATTTGTTAAAGTTTATTAACTAATGAAGTCCGAAAATGAGAAAATGTTATAACTTTTAGCTCAGTTCATTTACCAAAAGTTTTGATTAAAGGAATAAAACTTCTTATTTTAATTGCATACCCCTCTCTCACAATGTACATACATGTATGGAAGTATATCTATCAGTCATATTTAAATATACTCCATTTGTAGCATTAGATCTGTGCTTTTGATAAAATAGTTATTTCATCTAAGTACGATACAGTTGAAGGGAAGTTACCATATGAATGTTCGCAATATGTAGTGAATGAATTGTTTCCCTTGTTTTTATATATAATCTACTGCCGCATAATTGACCTGTAAATGATTATTTTGTTGTTATACATGTAGAATGATAGGCATATTGCCTTATTTCTTGAATGAAATCTATCTATAAAGTTGAAGGATTAAACATTGATAACACACTATTTTGTAAAAAAAGACTTTTTACATAAGAAAAGTTTTACAGAAGGAATGACTTGATGTAGAGGTTTTATTTCTATCAGTATCTGAAACGGGTTTCAGTAGTATCAACACAGTCTAGTTGAATACATTGTAATATCTTGATGACCATTGGATACACCATGGTTTTTCTTCTTTGGTTAGCAATTGGAATTGTGTTTTACACATCTGCTCTTTTGTTTGACACAGGACAAAGTTTCTTTTTGTGGAAAAAAGGTGCTAACAAATCACTGTTTAGCTTAGCATATCTGCCCACGTGCTTGGATGGAAAGACCTACACAGATAATTTGATTGTTAGTGTTGTTTACTCCAAAATACATAATCCAATGGCTTAGATTTTTTAGGAGGTAGATAAAAAGGTATAAAGGAAATGAAAATAGTCTCACTGTATACATTTACATTCGCTAGATTTAACAATTGAACCCTAAAATCTGAGAAAGATATGTCAGTGTCATCCACGAGCCCTTCGTGCACTCAATAATTATGCCTTTACATGATATTGCCCATAATTTATATTTTTAAAATAACGAAGTGGTGGATATGTCAAATGAAATACCCAATTCAGACGCTGTGTATAGTAAGCACATACGCCTGTGGTTTCATACTTTGTCATGTTAAAGCTTTAAAATTCAAGGATTATTTATTAATACACATTGGTTCCAAATTAATATGGAATAGTGCTACAGGCCATCGAAAACTTTTTATAATTAAAATAATGGATAGTCTTACTGAGATTTTCTGTCAACCTATGGCCAGACCCTCTACATGAAAGAAAAGTGCTATTAAAATTTATTTTCTAAAACATACTAGACCAATCATTAAACTTGCTATGGTGATTATTTAAGAGAGACAAAAACAAGAAAAATCTATGTAATATTAAATGAAGAAGTCAATCGATTTTTTCACTTTTACCCTAAATAATATAATGTTCCAAGCAAAATGAGCTTGGCTCACACTTGCATTGTTTTATATTTAATCAAATAACACTGTTTATGAAAGAGAATGTAGTCTGCTGCTATTTGTAGAAATTGAGAAATATCCATTTCTCTAAGTTGAAATGAAGATTACCCTACAAAATGTAGCCAGTTTTTTTGTCAGGGGTAAGTGTGTAAGCATTCATGCCATTTGGTGTTTGTAAATTAATAACTATCCAACTTGCCGAACAGGTTAACCAGGCGGATGTACGGACAATTTAATTATAGTCATTGCTCGATGGTTCGAAGTCGTTAATTCGAGCGATAAAATGAAACGTTAAAACTCGAATATTGCTTGGTCATGTCATAATTCCGAGTCTAATTATAAAGGATACGCGTAAATAAGTTTTTTTTCTGAATTACTGAATGGCAACACCAAGATTCACTCGTAAAGGAATATTGTAATAGTGTACGGTCACGATGCGTTTGTGTGATCTTTGCCTGATAAAGCTTTTATAAATGGTCTGTGTAAGTTGCAGTGCATTTTTTGCGTGGAACTCTTTTACGCTGTACTGTGGGGTTGTAAATTTTCATTTGAGTTTTTTTCTTTAAAAGACATGATCAGCCCATGTTATATCATTTCAAACAAAACCGTTTTAATATAAAACGTATTTTGCTGATTTCAACAGATTTGAAGTTAAAAAAGATCTAAAGCATTGCAACTATTAAAGCTAAAACTCGATTAACTGATCAAACCCGACATTTCACAGTTACGACAACCTGTGAGACAATTCACAACCCAGTTAGGAGTTCGACCCTGATATAGAAATACATGGACAAATTCGGGATTGAGCGTCAACTTCGAGTCATCTAGGAAATTGAGCGAAGCTAGTTCGAGCCATCGAGGAATGACTGTACTCGAAGCCGAAGGCATAATACATTTCCGGAAATAATCCGTCATGAGAAATGTTAGATTTTATTGCATAGCACGACCATTGCATTATTCTGGTGCACCTCGAAGATCAGTTTCTTCTATTTCATTACAATCTTAAAATTTCCTGTTTATTCTAAAAAAAAAACCATAAATTGTGCGTCAAACATGACTAATTTCAATTTGGTCTTCATTATGTGAGTAAGTAAATTATTTTCAGGACAGCTTTGTCATCTTGTAGCTCCGCACAAACCCTACATAAAACTGGTTTCGGACACCGATTTGGTGAGTTTTGAACTGGTATGGTAATTCGTTAACGGTGGTAAGGTCATTTGTGCAACAAAAGTTGATTTAGTAAGCAAGCGGTACTTGGGAGATGGTTTGGCGATTTTCCGTATTTCAATGGATGGCGCAGTAAATTTTGGCCAACTAAAGTACAGACAGAGCAAAATAAATAGTCAGCAATTATTTAATAAAATACTGAACAAGTACTTGATGCGTAATTTTATTCAACAACATTACACAGTAACAATTAAACAAAACATCCCGTTCTAACAAATCCACAACTTGTTCAAAACAATGCGCAGAAAGGCCCGTTCGTTTCACTGGAATTAACAATTTTATACGAGCATGTCATTTTATAGTTTATGCACCCCATTTCTCGACTAGTTCCAAGGCGATTTCTGTAGCAGTTAAGTGTGGGAATTGTACGTTGTATCTGTAAGCACTGGGGTATCTCACGACGCCGTCTGGTGTATTAGCTGTGACGTAAACACCGCTGCACGTGAATGTGTGGACGTCGCACGTAGTTTCGTCGTATTCGACCTGAATTATGGAAATAAACGAATCTGAGATTTTGCAAATGTGTTCCCATTTTACATGTTACCTGTTATTCATGTATGAGGCAGAGTGGGTTGAAACAGTTTAAACGTGCCTCAGGAACCAACTAATAATTCTTATGCGACCAGGACTTTTCCAAGGGAAGCTTTTTTGATTTAAATTTTTCCGATTTATACTATGGGCAAAATAGTGATGGAGATTTAAAACTTAGTCTGGTCTGTCAGTTCTGCTTAAAGTACATCAATATGCTTACCCTGGAGACCATAGGGGTCAAACCTTGCTCCGCACGTCTAGCTGCCTCAAATAACGCTTCCATTCTCCCGATTACTTCTGCCATAACTCTCTGGGCAGCCAAGACCTGCTCACCGCAGACTGGAAGATTGCAAGGGTTTCAATTACAATAATGAAATATCAATGAGTCCGCAATCAGTTGCAATAAAAGAAGTCAAATTTATCAAAGTCTACATCAATGGCGTTTGCAATTCATGCACGGTATTTTTTATTTTGAATAGCTGCAGAACAATTTTAGAATAAAGGTTTTGCCACTTAAGAACAAGCATCTTTGTAGAAATCAATCTTTAAAGAAGTCATTTCAGACTAGAAATTAACAAACACTAGTTATGTGGTGGCGTTTGTATTTTTGTTAAGTGACGGTAGAAACTGAAGCACATGGCGACATATGCTGAAATACAAGGAGTATTTCAGAAGTGATTCAGGTCAGTAAAGAGCAAAATCAAGAAACAGTTATTTTATCCTGTAATATTTACCCTCGGTAGTCAAAGTTGTCCGGTCTAGGAACGGTGTACATTCGGAACACCTTTCCATGCATTCTCTAGCTTCCTGTGAGAGTCCTTCCATGCGTCTTGGCATGTAACGTCTTCTGATCATCTGAAGCCGTCTGGCAGCTAGACTAAGCTGGCGCACGTCACGGCGTTTACGTCCAAAAATGTCTGCAATGTTTAAAAATAGGTACAGATCACTTTCTACCTAAAAGTCAGGCCAAATTCAGTTTCTGTATACACTAAAAACATGCAGGTGAAGAAAATGTCTTTGTAATTTGAATTTTTTTCGTTTTATGTAACTATTTTTTCACGGAATGACACGACTTACAAGGTTTATGTCATACCAAATGAGGATGAAAGTATATAAATAACACATCAGCGAGGGTGGAAGAGGATATTGACAACCCGAAAAAACAGTAACACCCGACGCGACAGCCGAGGGTGTTAATGTTTTTTGAGGGTTGTCAATATCCTCTATCACATTTGCTGATGTGTGTTATTTATTTTATTATACCGAACCATACATGTGATCATGTTATATATACCTTAGGACTGTTTTCGTTTGGTAACTAGTCGAATCAAACTCAGCTAAACGCTTACAGTCAATATATTCAATAAGCGCCTTCGACGTCATCAGACGCTTGAATTTTCTGCAGGGTTTGCAAAAAAACAGTAACACCCGGAGGGTTTTTGAAAAAAATGTTACCCTCTGAGCTGATGCAAAATGTAACATTAGTTTTAAAGGCCCGATCGCCTATGGGAATTTAGTATTGGCAGTTTACGTTAGGTATAATAATATATAATGTTAACGCAAAGTTAATGTCAACCGAGGCGTCAGACATTGTGTATTATAACCCTTAATGGCGTCTGATATTCATTCAACAGAGCAAAGTGGACAGAAATAACCACCCAATAAAGGGTGGCTTAGTATGAAAATAAGTACACCGATAAAAATCGGTAATGTGGTCGTAGTCATTTGTCATGTAGGAGCCATGAAACGAAGCGGTTGAAACAGCAAGAAGTTGAATTTACTTAACATTTCAATGAGCGCTTATCAATACAAATTGAAAATCCCTAACAATCCTTTGGACGCTATAGTAGTTGGCTGAAACGTTATATCACACGGTTATGTAGTACAAATTTAAACAGTAATTTTAAAAATTACCCGGAAGTTTTAAGCCACTGAACACGTTTCCGAAGATGTTGCCTGTGTTACCAAAAACATCTGAAAATTAAATGAATAAAAACATATGTTAATCATATACGATGTGTAAGAATTGATTGACATCTATGTCAAGTATTACTGAAATACATATAAAAAAGGTACCAAAATACGAATTACTTGTTTTGCAGCATTTTCTGCCCTTTTAAAGTAAAAAAAAAAATAGTTACTTTTGAAGAAATTCCCCATGTCTGTCCAGCCGCTCCAGTTAATAAAGCTGTTTCCGGCATTTTCAAACCAACTGCCGATGCCGCGTACTTCCGGTGAAACTGGTGTGTTCATTGGTCTTTGAGCAGGTCCCTCAAACCAGTTTTTAGGACCGCTTAAGGGAACCTGTACGATTTGGATAATAGTTTATTATTTAATCGTTTTATAAATTGATATCATCAATAGAAGAAAGTGGGGTACTGTCACATGTGGTGTCAAGGTCCTTTTAAGATCTGTATAAATTTCGACTGTCGCTAAAGCCAAGTTCATTGTGTGAGAAACATTTCCACGAGGTTTTTGCCTTCTAAAAAAAAATTTAGGCAGTTTTGAATTACAATACCTTGGCGAAAGGTGACTAACATTTTCAAATTGGCATAATATTTTCTTACGACTGAACTGTTTAACTACAAACAATTGGGGTTTAAGGAAAAAAATTTACCTCATTCCACTCTAATGACTCCCTGTAAAAGATATAAAAATGCACTTTAAAGCATAAAGTCTTGAAGTAATTTGTAACGGCATAAACATGTTTAGCCTGAATTATGAATTATGGATAAGGACAAATTGCAACTCAGATGTAATTAGAAATACCGGGCATAGTCATAAGTGAGAGTATCGAAAGTCAGAATTCGACTAATTATCTTCAACTACCTCAAGTTTTTATTCGAATTCGAAAATGAAACGAGTATCTTCATGCTGCGAATATATTGAAGGTATTAGATTCCTAATATCCTACCTCCACTCAGTCTTAGAGAAAATATTGTTTCTCCATAAACCAATCAAGTCGTGTGGGGTTTGAAGCGAGTATTAGTGATTTTGTAAGCCACCATAGCAAGTGTTATAGGGTCTATTTTACCCTGGATACTTTATCTTTAAAAAAAGCAATTCAATGAGGGCTGACATTATGTTTAGTATTTTAATACTCTTAAGATTAAAACAATTTTAAAATCTAGCAGTGCTGCGCCATTGTTGCGAAAATGCACACGAGATTAACAGAGACCCTTAATTTCTTGACATTAAGTCATTACTTGATAATGGTGGAAGTTTTTCAATCTTGTAGAATTTGAACATTTTAGTATATAATGACTAAAGAGAACTGAAAATATAAATTTCGGATTAACCGTCTGCTATCGCGGTGAAATACTTGTTTGTAGTAATTTTAAACACTTGAGTTTCGTAAAATGCAGTATTCATCTTGGCTTTAATGTTCGTAAATGTTTGTCTAGTAAAGAAACATGTAATTTCCTTACATGTACTTAAGGAGATTCGAGACGCAGCTCTACTAATGTAAGTTAACTTGTTCACATACCCATCACATTTACTGCGAGCACATGACATACAAGTCTCTTGTCTAGTTTTTATCATTGACATACATTCGTTCATCGTCTCGTTCTGTTGTTTAATGGCAGGCTGTAGCAGTACGTATTCGGCATCTAAATGTTGCATTATCACTTCATAAACGGTCGTCTGGAATTCTGGTAGAAATCAAATTTCAGTTGTATCTTGAGGCACAGTTAAAAAATCTACATTCCTACTTTTGTTTCAACGAATAGTAAGGTGTCTTTGTAAAGAAAAGAAACTCTGTAGCTGAAAGGAACCTACATGGACCTTAATTGGAAAGTGCAGCTTGAAATGCATGACAATATTTAGTCTTTAAATTTAAAATTGAGGAAATAATTGTTTATTTAGATATGCGCCAATGAATTTATTACATATTCAGGAATATGCATACATTTATATATCCTAGCCCACCGGAAGTTCGTGACCGTGACCATAAGCATATAACAGACAATAAATAAAACAATGGCGTATTGTCAAAAGTTCTCACTTACCCGTTAAAAATATTTGTTCTGCTTCCAGTTAAATTGATGGAAAGCAGCAGTCAACCAAAAAAATCAGAAGATTAATTCAAAGTAGGTCATCATGCACAATATTGTACTTAGAGACTTAGAGTCATCTCCCCCAAGTTCGTGACATTAACAGTAGTCTCTTGTTAGGCCACAGTACACAAAATTCATAGTTTATCAGTATTTGATTAAAATTTACAACACCGAAAAATAACCAGGAAAAATTAAATGTCAAAAAGTATGACCTTTTTTTCATCAATTATCTCTAGGTAATTACTCTTCAATATTGGGATCAGTGTGGAAAGAAGAATTTGTTTTTTGCCTATACTTTTTATACTGGCAAAACATTCCGAGTCCAGTGCTTTATGGGACATGGCTTTTAATGCTATCACTGTGCCCATTGAACTTATTTAGCAAAACCAACAAGCTGTAGGCTAATCTAAAGCAAACAGCAGAAGGAATAAGAAAACATTAAGAGGCACGGGTACAATTTACCAATATTTAGCATTAGAGTTAACCATAATTTGAACAAAGCAGACTAGTAACTTTGCAAACTAATTATTTTGGGTATAAAATGTTACTTTTTTTGGGAATAGCAGAAAATAACACGTTTAACTAGTGAGGGGTAGGAATAGTGGTATTTTGTTTAAAGCGCATTTTGGTTGAAAAATATTACAGTGACATTTGTGATGATATGACCTACTTTTAGGAAGCTGCCTTTATCTCGCAGGTTCACGCGAGATTTCAGGCGATGGGTTATACAAAAGTCCCGAACTCGCGGTATTCACGAACTTAGGGGGATTGACGATATAAACTTAGTAACGGGGGATTTTAGAAAGTGACTTACTTTGAAACAAACTGGGCTCCAAATCCTTGGCACTGGCCGCAGCCAAAATCAAACAGACAGCTAAGAAGGTGTACATCTGAGGTACAAGAAATGACAATTTTGTAAAAAGCAATGTACTACTTGAAATACAGAATAAGAAGTCAAACGGTTCTGCCAAGAGTGATCAGATTCAAGCCGTGATGTATGAATCTGAATACTAGAGTATTGAGAATGCTCTTTATGTTTCAAGAAATTAATCGCCAAAGGAAAGACAACACAAAAAATGACATCAAATCTACCCTAAAACGAAGTAGGGTATGTGTTAGCTGGAGGCCCTAGCAATGAATTTAATGCATGCTTGACTAGTTTCTCATATTTCCCATAACCCCCTTCCACATTGAAATATTGCAGTTAAATATCAAAGGTCATTTAACTTTTACTTGAAGACATTTTGCCAATTTAACCCGTCAGATAAAAATATATTTAAACACACTCAAACTTCCGAAACTGCAGGTAACACGACAGCTGAAAAAAAAGATATGAAAGTAATACTATGTTCTGTCTGAAAGCTGCTAAGTAATTAGAGTTAAAAAGAACTTACCTTTTTTCTGATGAAACGTGGTTCTACGTTGTTCCCAAGCACAGTGGATCTGGTAACGAATGGGCTCTGTCCTGGCTTTTATAGCCTTCTTCAACGCATTTTCAACAAAATCCACGCCAAATTCGTGCAGAATTTCCCGCTAAAAAGGCACGAACATTCCATGCTCAGAACCACGCCCAAAACGCTCGCTTTATTTGTGCATATCTTTGTTTTCTGAAGTATTTCCTGCCAAAAAGTTAGCCAGCGAGTTATTTTACCAACACTAATGCCAGCCTTTTTAATAAGCGAATTAATTCTGGGTATCACGGGATTTCAAAACTCACCAAACTACAGCACGATTGCATTTATCATGGGTGTGGTGTTGCTTTTGTTACTTTTTTCTAGAAAGATGTACACCCTTCGTTTTTCACGTGCTGGTCCGTAAATTCACAATCGCAAATAGATTTAAGATATCTGTTCGTTAGACCGGTAATAAGTTAATTTTATTTGTATCAATATAGGAAAACAAATTTCATCAAAGGAATATTAAACTTTGATTTCTTTTTCTTTTCAAAACACACATATCTTTGAAATATTTTTAATGGATAGTGTCACCTTTGCCTTTAAAACAGGAAAATACAAGTTTATCTAGAAGACAAGATTACTTTTATTTGTTTTGTTTTCTTTTTTTTAAAGACAATTTGTACAATACTAACAGTCGATCCCTTGAAACTGATAAAGAGAGATCGACCTTGCCCTACGCAGTAATTTCACCTTCAGGGAAGTGTTGCGTGGTGTGGCGCTACATATTATATGGTGGCTGATTTACGCCATGCCGTATTTTTGCTTTTTCGCCACAAAAATGCGAGAATACGAAGATACGACAGTCAAATTTAGTCGTATTTTTATGTTTTCGCATTTTCTATTCACGAAGCGAAAGGACGACAAAATTAGACAAAACTACAACAAATAAAATGTGTCGTGTTTTCGCTTATTTGTAGTGCCTTTACATTTTCGCATATTTGCTTTTTCGCTTCTTCGCATTGTTGCATTGTCGCTTTTTTGCTTTTTCGCATTTTTGTGTTTCGCTTTTTCACTTCTTTGCGTTCTGGTTACGCATGCGCCGATTTATTTCACATATGTTGAATGTGTTGAAACTATACCTTTTAAATGTACTGGACATTCGCGTTGTTTATAAAATATAAACCAGTAGGAAAACGATTACAATAGTATTACTGAAAAAGGATACTTTCGCGATCATATATATCCATCCATTGTTGTTTAGGCCATAAGTGTAATTGATGTGCGCATGCGCTTAAACAACCGGAACACGAAAATGCGACAATGCAACAAATTGATGTGAAAATGCAACAATGCAACAATGCGAAAAAGCGAAACTGTAACAATGCAAATATGCGAAAAAAGCAAAAATGCAACGATGCGAAAATACGTGTTTTCGCATTTTGCATTATTGCCACGAATAAGCAAAGACACGACAGATAAAATGCGAAAACACGACACATTTTATGTGTTGTATTGTTAGCGTTCTTTGGTCGTTCTTTCTCATTTTCGCCTCGTAAATGCGAAAATGTGAAAACACGAAAAAAACAAAGTTTGACTTTGTCATATCTTTGTGTTTTCGCACTTTCCTGGTAAAAATACGACATGGCGTAAATCAGCCACCATAATATTACGAAATGAGTGCTCAGTAAATATCGGCTAATATGGTTACGGCCTATATGTTTCTGACTTTTTCAAGTTTCTTTTATAGTTACTTATTGAATAATAACCTAAAGAGCATGAAAATAAAATACACACCTGTGTTTGTAAAGATACAGCCCTTTGGCGTCGGTCACATCAATACAAAGTTTTACACAATTTTATCAGTAAAAAATCACCGTGTTAGTCATAAGGGTAGATACTCGTTTTCTTACATGGTTTTAAAAGTCTCATTGGTAAAATTCGCTGTTCTTAAATCTATTAACCAGAAAGGCTTGGCTTCGAATCCTGCTGAAATCATTTTTTCTTTAGTTTTCATGGTGTATAGATGCATCAATTGCATTTTACATAGTATAATATTATAGACTTCTCTTTAATTTTAAAGAATATTTTAAGTTAAAGTCTTTAAGTCAGTAGATTTAGGAAAATGTTTTTTTTAAAAACATTGTAGGTTTCCCTCGCTACCATTATCTGAGCATTACAATCTGATTTATACTTGTAGGTTTTCATCGCTACCATAACCTGAGCATTACAACCTGATTTATACCTGTAGGTTTCCCTCGCTACCATTACCTGAGCATTACAACCTGATTTATACTTGTAGGTTTCCCTCGCTACCATAACCTGAGCAATACAACCTGATTTATACCTGTAGGTTTCCCTCGCTACCATTACCTGAGCATCACAACCTGATTTATAATACCTATTAGTTTTCCTCGCTACCATAACATGAACATTACAACCTGATTAATACCTATAGGTTTTCCTCGCGACCATTACCTGAGCATTACAACCTGATTTATACCTGTAGGTTTCCTCGCTCCAATTACCTGAGCATTAAAACCTGATTTATAACTGATTTATAATACTTATAGGTTTTCCTCGCTACCATTACCTCAGCATTACAACGTGATTTATAACTGTAGGTTTCTTTGCTATCATTACCTGAGCAATACAACCTGATTTATACCTGTAGGTTTCCTCGCTATCATAACCTGAGCAATACAACCTAATTTATAACTGTAGGTTTCCTCGCTATCATTACCTGAGCATTACAACCTGATTTATACCTGTAGGTTTCCTGCTATCATTACCTGAACAATACAACCTGATATATATCTGTAGGTTTCCTCGCTATCATTACCTGAGCAATACAATCTGATTTATAATACCTATAGGTTTTCCACGCTACCATTACATGAGCAATACAACCTGATTTATACCTGTAGGTTTCCTGCTATCATTACCTGAGCAATACAACCTGATATATATCTGTAGGTTTCCTCGCTATCATTACCTGAGCAATACAATCTGATTTATAATACCTATAGGTTTTCCACGCTACCATTACATGAGCAATACAACCTGATTTATATCTGTAGGTTTTCAATCAATTTGCTAAAACTTGCTGTGACACTGAATTCGACAAAATGCTATGCATGCAAATACATGTGTATGAAGCAACAATTTAGAAGTAAATAGTTGTTCTAAAATAGGAACGAACATTAATTAATTAAAAAAAAATAAAAAAGGGGAAAGAAGATAAGCAAAGAAACGGTCAAATCGCAACCAAAATCAAATAACCTATGTGCTAAAAGGTACCATATGTAGATAATGTGATGCGGAGATAAAGCAACGTTACGCTACGGGTTAAGCACAGTTTACATGATGCATGTTCAAGCTTACTCTACTAGTAAGTCTACTAATATGCCTTCTAAATATAAAGCTATAAAATGTGAAACGTTCTCAGACAGCCACCAAACTTAGTACATGGGTGCCTTATGGCTTCGCATTTGTGAAACAAGTACAATTTCTTTACCCCAAGTCTTACTCTACTAGTAAGTCGCACATTGCCACACAAAAAGACAGTAGACAATACAAATAAAAGATAATAAAGCTGGCGACACGACAACGCCAAATAATGAAAGGGGCCAATGCAAAAAGACGAATTAAGTTAGAATATGTGTCGTGTTTTCGTGTCGGCGTCTCGGCGTAACGGCGCTAGCGAAAAGACGAAATAACACCTAGTCTGGTTCCCTGCCTACTATACTGCGATAGTGTCAGGGACAGGTAATCCGGACTGAATAACGCCGACACGACAACAGCGCCTTATCGTGTTGGCGCCTTTTCGTGTTGTCGCGATCCTGTGGCGCACGCGTTCAATACAGGCAAAGTCCCGGAAAACATCGATTTTCATGTAACATAATCAAAGTTAAAAAATAAAAGACTGAATTATCACTATATATATATTTCATTTACCCTTCACTATCAAACATTCATGAAAATAAGCTTGATCTGATGGTGTAAGTTTAGTTTGAAAAATGAAATAGCCCGATTCTACGGAAAACACGGCAAAACATCAATTTCCGGAAATCATTTATCAACTATTTATGAAAAAAACGCTTAATTAATTGGTGTTAAGTAAGTTAAAATTGACAATGAAATAGCCCGACGGCTGTTGACTAAATTTCATTTAATTATATAGAGATCAAAGTTTATCAAACATAACAACAACATATATCGAATAATCACATCACAAATAATCCATCACTGTTAGATTAATGAACATCTGACAAAAGAAGTGACATTTACTAGGTACAGTGGTTACAAAACCATTTTTTTGCCCTCGACAGTTTCTGTACATCCGAGCACAGACACTTGCGGTAAAGGACAAGTTGGGGAACCAGCAGAGTACCTGTCGAAAAATTGTGTAATTGGAGAAAATTTTGTGAAATATTGGAGTTTCGTGACGAATTTTGCTGGCAAACAAGAGTAACAGGTATTTTGAGTTAAATGAACGTGAAGATAAATCATTTCTGCATCTAATGACATCTGTTGTGTATGTGAACGAAAAAAATAGGCGATGCAAATCAACGCGTGTTGCATGTTTACATATGACAAATATTAATATATCTTTATATTTAGAAGCCATATTAATGAATTTTTGCAATTATTAAAACCAAACTTGGTATATGAGTGCCTTATGGCTTCGCATGTGTGAAACAAGTACAGTTTTTTTACCCTAAGTGTCTGTGGTCAAATCGTATATTTGATGTTTCATCATTAAAGTTTGTGAACAAAAACTCTGTTAAATATGCTGTAGTAAAGACGCCACGTCGCCGTTGCACATCTGGTAGTATGACTTTCAGATTTTCGTGAGTTCCATAAATCTGTGACAACGGTATTGTCACGCTGCTGTTTAAAGCTCTAGATAATTTCAAACTGTCGAATATTAATACCTTAGTACTATCGTTATTTTGGTATGACAGCAGCAAGTGTTTATTTTCATTGTAGATATTTTGTGCGGACAGTGTTGACTGTTTCTGTAAATGTTCGTTTACCTTCCAGAACCCTAAATTATCATCGAAGAGTGGGGTATTTAAAGTGACATGCATTCTGTTCACATTCTCGTACTGAAGTTTCAATATTGCTGGTGAATGATTGACTAATTTATCATTCAACCAACCTACTGGGGTTTCAACAAGATTTAAATCGTCCAGATCTAGCTCAGGTGAATACTGTTACTCACTTTCATTTCGCATGTTATCGCACATGGAAACATATTTCTTATCACTAATGTTCACTTTATTTGTTTCAAGTAATATGTTCTGTGCAATTATTTTCTTACATGTCAAACTTTTGATTTCAGATCGGAAATAATAGTCAGTCATCCATTCAGATCCAGTAAACGTCTCGTGCTAGCGTGGAAGAAAAATGAAAATCAGATATTATTATATGTGTCCGATTCTATACAACACACGTTACACATGTTATTGGAGGAATATGTAAAACTAGAAAGAAAAAAATCTATCACTTACCGAGAAAATTTGAAGCACTTTTCTCCCCCCCACCCCCAAATATTGTAATTACTCTGAAAGATTTAAATGGCAGTGATCTTCCCTCACCATATATATGTATATATATATATATATATATATATATATATATATATATATATATATATATATATATATATATATATAAACAAAAAAAAAAAAAAAAAAAAACTCGCATTATAATATTAGATTAATACAATCAAAGCAATACAACTTTCAATTTTGATTGGAAGAAAAGCAAAGAAGCAAAGAAAAAAGAAATTATGTCTTGTCCAAAAATGATGTTTAATCTATATTCTAACACTATCCGCAATTCGCCGACATTAAACAAAGAAGGAATTGAGCGTGATATATCATGTATATTAGATAACGCTGCAAAAAAAGCGTGCGCCCGCTGACGTCACTGCAAACTACTTTCGGCTGTTCTTATTGTTCATTGTAAACCGAAAATTGTTTTTAAATATTTTTATACTGAAATATTGTTTTGGACTAAATTATCTTCTTTGATGTTCATCTATGAAAAAATCATAGATATTTGTTTAAACGTAAATTATTGACTGATAAGATAAAATAACCTTGTTGTTTTCAATTTCACGTGGGGAATGGATAGCGGGGTAAACGGAATAGCCTGTCAGGGTCAATAACCGTTCAATATGGCATGATAAGTAGTGCACATAATTGTGTCCCTTATAACTATACATATGTGTTAGAATGGAAATAGATTTTAAAGTTTATGTGTTCTACCGTCGAATATAGCACGGTATCTCGTTCAGATGCGTAATTATATAATCACTCAGGCCTACGGCCTTCGTGATTAAATTAATACGCATCTGAACTCGACACCGTGCTATATTTGACGGTAGAACACTCAAACTTAAAATCTATTTCCTAAATATACTTAGGGACAAAAGTCTTGTCCGGTATTTGTTTCCGTAATATCTTTTAAACGCGTGGAGATACAACCGTGAACAATTTCCTACTTTATATCACTTGTATATCAAACTGGTTTCTCAAGTTTGAGTGTCATCAGCGCTATAACAATGGAGATTCACCACCAGCCACGTTTTTCACGTGCACCCTCATGTATACAGTATTGTGAACAATTTGATAACATGATTTACCTTATCCTCTTGTCTTACGACATCGCAATCGAAAGACAGCAGAATCTTTGGTGTAAACTTTTATTTCGTTGATCAAATTAAACTTTCAAATGAGCAGCGTGCGTGTGCTGTAGGCCAACATGAGGCTGGTGCAACGGCTGCGCATGTTGCACGACATTGTTGAATCTGTAGTAGGTCTTTTTTTATTTCCAGAACTGTAAAAAACAGGGTTGTATGCTGGTAACCACTTACTAATAGTTTTACCACTGCGGTTATTTCTAATTTCCTCAGACAGTGCATTGTAATAACGTACTGCAGATGGTTAGAGTGAGTCATAATACAAACTTGTCTAACATGGTACATTTGTATATAGTGTCTTACTTCAAGGAATTTATGTTTACCTTTCATAGTTCCGTGAGGGACTTAGGATACAAGGTATAATGCAGTCAAAGTGTGTGCCATTTCATAAAATAAAGTCAGTTGTTGGTGGTTACTTCTTTTTCCCATTTGAGTTCATTGTAAAGGTTATTAATTTTTAATAGTAAGTGGGGCCATTAAATTTGAGTTTATTGTAAAGGTTATTAATTTTTAATAGTAACTGGGGCCATTAAATTTGAGTTTAATGGCCCCAGTTACTATTCTGGTAACTTCAATTTGTATTGCTTCTAATGAATTAGCTTGATCTGTTGTACAATTTAACTATACTTTATCTCCGTATTCAGGAAGAGGTCTGATCAAACTTTTTTCTAAAGATTTGCGATTTACCATATGCTTTAAAGTGCGAAAGAATAGAAATATAAGCATATTTTTAATGTCACTGTCTACTAGTCCTTAATACTATATTCACTCAAAAATTGTAGGTCGATAAATCATTAAATCGGATCAAATTTCACCTCAAAGCTATAATCGATTCGCCTACACAAAGCCTAAAACCATGCAATTGTAGTTTTTAATCTAACACTTTTGTCAGATAGATTCTCGTTATACAATGAAACATTTGATTCGGATACAGTTCCTACGATTTTAAGTTGTAGCTATGACTTAAGCTTTTACATATATTCAAATAAAAATGTGAATGATTAAGTGAAACATTTTTTGTTATTGACATGACTAAAACAAAAATCTTTAATCTATGCGTTACTTTTTAAGTGTTGAAAGGAAATAACTTCCCATTATTCTCGCGTGTATACATAAAACATGGAGGTAGCAAAGACAAAATTTAACAATGACAGGTAAATTATTTTATTCTTTTTGTTATCCTTGTCAGGATCGCATAATTGTATTGATTGTCCGTAAAACAAACATATAATGTGTCTTTATTTACCTGTTTAATTTCAACCGTTCAATCAGTTCACTATTAGGTATCTAAAGACGCTATACGTGTCTTTTCCTTAGCAACCAAGTTAATACAAACGTTGTCTTTAAATACAGAGTGATGGCATATTGATTGGAATTCTGCTATTCAATAATTCATCCATAAACCAATATGAACATACCACAGGCTGGTTTCTATATCATATTTATATGTGTTTCGGCAACCGTGCATGAAAAATGATTCAAACCAGTTGAAAAACTTTAATGAAATACGGCTTTGATATCTTAAGCGTCCAAGTTTATATTGAAAAGATTTAAACATTTATCAAACAATCCTTCAGTACACAAATTGGACTTCAGTTACTGCAGAGTTTTGTCGAAAGGTTTGAATAATTTAGACAATATTTTAAAAGAAAAACCTGGAATAGTTGACAGTCAGTAAGTACAGGCGAGTAATCTTTATATTCAAGTTTGCATATTGTCAATAACTTTTTTGTTGGTAGTTAAAATTCTACCTGTAATATCGCTTGAAAATTTATACCTGTAATTTATATTCAATAATGTTTATACAACAAACAGTTTTTGTAGTTAAACAGGTACATTTATTATTGTTATCTTAATACTAAAGGCCTATAAGATTTCAATAGTTTATTCAAGGTCGGATCTTTTTATCGGATTAAAAGGTCAGTTGGTATCGAACTCAATAACTGATTAAAATAAAATAAGTAATAGGTATGCTCGGTATAGATCTACACTCTGAAGTTTAAATATGACAATTCAGAGACATTGTCATGTACAAAATTGTTATACACATGCTGATTGTGAAAAACAGTCAGATTTCACTATTGTTAAGGGTAATAAATCCACGCTTTAAATATCAGTAAATATCATCTTTAACGTTTAACTATACTAAATATCAGATTCTCTGACAAAAAAGCAATGTTTAGCATTAAATACATGTCATGTAATTATTTCGACTGAATCAGGAAGGTTTAATCATTCAATAGCTAGTTTAGATCAACACAATAAAGACGCACTGTTCACTCTTTCTGCAGCATCAACATGACATTTGACCCAAACAAGGTCAGTCTGACAGATGTCGACCCCGTCAGTAAAGTTCCGTACCTACACGAGGCATTCGTCCTTCATACCTTCGTACCCATCCGCTATGTGAGGCGACAGACACCGTTCGATGATCCGATATTTACGGGCATGTATCCGGAAGGATATCGAATTCCAACAGTTTTGACGTATGTATTTATTTTCTGATCAATATGTGAACAATAATTATTTTCAGTCTATGGCACTTTGCCATATCCGAATCTCCTACATTCTCTTAGAGAACAATAACGAATCAGTTTCTTCACGCATTCATTCGGGGTAAAATCACATAATGGTGTTTGTAAGACTTCAATTTTACCTCTGTCCCAACCTCAAAAAAGTTAAGTTTACGATTTAGATTATTTAAAAACTGACATTATTTTACAATTATCTCATTACAGTCTGAACTAATATACATTTCGAAGTATGTACATACATGCCACTTACTTGTACATGAAGAATTAATGAGAAGATATCGACTGCTTGACAAAATTCATGATAGGAAATAAATTAACATTTTATCTATGTCTGTCATGAGATGCTATTTCCTCATGTAAAGGGGCATGAGAAAGTTGTGTACGCACTTTGTAATGGGTATAATTGGTCAAAGTGCACCACGGGACAATTATTTAAAACTGTATTACAAATGAAATCATGAGCAAAGTTTTACTTTCTGGTTTTCAGCATTTTATCAATACATAAGTTCACAAATGTTTGACATGAATAAACACGCTGCTTGATTTTTTTTCTTCTTTCATTCCGAACGAAAGCAAACGCCCTTACTACTGAACTGCCTTGGTCCACAACTTTGGTCAGTGGTAATGTTTTCCGTCTGCCGTCTGAGGCTAGTACGATTGTCTTAACCCCAGTTATAAAGTAAATACAAAACACGTTATTATTAATATTATATTATTTTAATACGATGAGAAACTTTGAATACATTAATTAAAGACAAGCTATACCATACATCTAAACGGCAAAACAGGAGTAGGTCTAGACAGCTATAAGGTTAAACATTATTTAGGAAAGGCCGTGCAAACAGGATAACTTCAAAGAAATTTAACTTACTATTGTAGAAAAGACGCAAAAGGGAACGTAGTTAAAAAGACAACGTTTGATGACGCTGTAATCTGCATGATGGTCGGACAGGAAACAGTCGGCCCTGACGATGCCAATGCAAAGAATATTGATATTCTTACAAACATGCAATTTACGCGCCCTGGATTTCTCAATTTGAACCCAAAAGGTCAAACTAGACAAGCAAAGAGTGCACCTGCATTTTCACGGGAAAGAACGAGGACGATGTTACAAGCAGAAGTCTCGTCACGTGGTACATCTTCGAGAACTTATCTCAGGAAACAGAATAAAATGCACGAAGAGGCTGAAATAGCAGAAGATAACGAGTCTCTAACGCCAAGAACATTTTCAGCCAAGCCGTCTGCGAAAACGAAGCGAAAAAAGTTGCCAGATAATGTTGAATATGCCCTTGCTCTAAAGCATCCATCTTGGCCGGAAGTTGCATCTGAATGGGGAACACGTGGTCGTAATTTTGGATGGCCTGGTAAACGCATTGAAAAGAAGATTCAGGCTTCTGGCTGTCACGTGACTCCCGGATCACATCCAAACAGCCAGGATCCTGAAGTAGAGTGGGAATACACGTTTTACGAAGCTGAGAGAGTTCTTGACAAGGAAGCAATTTCATCCGTTCAAAGGCAATGCTTTATTGTGTTCTGTCTCCTGTGTATGGAATGTCTTGAGAAGAAATCCATTTCTCTTCGACAGCTTAAGTCAATCTTATATTTCGCCTGTGAAACAACTGATCCTCAGGTATGGCGGACAAACAAAGCCGTCTGTGTCAACAAATTGATGGACAGTCTTTTGGATTGTATACGAAATGCAAATTTACCGGACTACTTTATACCGAGAAACAACACCCTCAGTCATTTACCAAAAGAGGACTTGGTCCAGTTAGAGAAAGATGTTTCTGCAATTCGAAATAACCCTGCCCAAATGTTGTTGAATCTCACAAATACCTGTGCATTTGTGAACATATTCCCGTTCTACTGCAACGTTAATGAGCTTTTTAAACCGTTCATGCAAAACTCGGAATCCTTTTCTAAAAAAGTGGAAGTGGAAAAAGCAATTCGAGCACTTCTTATTGTAACAGACGAGCTCTGTAACAGCTTTTATTTAGACTCTGGTTTTGAAACTTATGAAGAAAATTACGAAGAAATCGTGATTTATGTGCAATCGCTCATCGCCCACGGTGTTTCCGGTTTTGAAGAAGCCATAGAATATTTCGTTAAACCTGTTCAAGGCGACAAAGAGGCACAGAAACATCTACAGTTCTTACCACAGCTTCTGAGTCAAAAGAACATAAGCTTAAGTGAGAAGTTACCGAAAACTGAAATTTGGCGCCCAATTCGAATGTGTCGGCTGCTTATACAGAAATTTGCAGACGGCAAGGAGGGGTCGCATCTATACGACCACCTAGGCTGCATGTATCACTCCGCATCAAAAGTGTTCGAGGACCAGCGACAAGACGCCTTACAAAAGGCAGACGCAGCGTTTAAAGCGGCGCTTGGAAAAGAGGATTGTGGGATAGGCACCTACGTTGACTACGGTCGCTTTCTGTGCAAGACAAAAAAGTACGAGGATAGTTTGCCATTACTGAGAAAGGTCTTGTTAAAAGAGACCAAGAAGCCAGAAAGTATTAATTTTTATGGCCGAATGGAATGCCTCGTCGCGGACGAATTTATTCAAAGGGAGATAGAAGCTACTGACGGATTAGAGGTTTTGTCCTGTGCTTTTGCATTTTATCTCACATGCGAGTGTTATATCAAACTAAAGAAAAAAGATGATCTGTTGAAAACATTTAAACAGTTCGAAGATTTCTGTAACCAGACAAAAGACCCACAGTCGTTCGCGTTGCTAGGATATACATTGCTCAAACTTCACCAATTTAAAAAGGCAAAAGCTTATTTTAGGAAAGTAGAAGAGCTACAGCCGAATAATAAACTTGTGAAAGCCAATATTACAGCGTGTGAAAAATATGAGGACCGAAGTGTTTCTGATGAGGATTTGAACTTAGAAAAAATGTTTGCAAAATTGAGTCTCTGGGCATGATTTGAAGACTAGTGATTATTGTAAAAAGTAGGAAAGCACAGATTTATTTTGAAATGTGAGAATTAAGTTCTCGGTCAAGGAGCTGTACACACGTATGAAGTCTACTGATAGAAGTATTTCAGAAAGAAAATAATACAGTACAATACAGTCCTTCATGGTTAAATAAGAATTTCGTTGTAAATGCTGGATAGAATTTTATTCTCAAGACGTAAAAATTGCACATTTTAATGTTAACAGTTAAGAAATATTTGATTTAGAAATTGATTTTACATCGACTGGGAATAATGTTCTCGCAACTTAGATAATCCCAGTTCGACCACTGTTTCTTGGGCTCGAACCAGTACTTGCGCCGCAATCGTTTAATGCTGTAAGTCAATGGAGACTCTCATTCCAGTTGGGATTCGAACCAACGACTTTCAGATCGGGAGTCCGGCACTCTAACCCCTTGACCACTACACCTCAGCTTTAATTCAGAAATATCAGTTATAGAGTCAAAAATATACATATAGACTTATTTGCTGTCTTGTCTGCAGAACCTTTGAAGGAGGCTGTTCTTTTTGTTACCGATGCACGTACAAAAGCTAAATACTGCCAGAGTTTCAAAAATCATTTTGTCTCGTCATAATCGTTATGTCAATTTCATGTCATATTGAGGATACATATGATAGTATTAGCACCACGTTGTGGTTCTTTGTTCACATTCTGTCTATATTAGACATTATTACTTGTAATTCTTATAAATACGTTTATTAACAGTGAAGCTGTAGATCTGTAAAATCACATTACATAATCACAGAAGCTAAAATGAGTTACTTTCATCTGACCAAATAGATCGACAGTGATGTAGAAGCTGTAAGCCGTTTTTCATTCCAAACGTCCAGATATTTGATGGCCATTGTGGCCACGTATAACAAGTTGGTTTTATAAAAGTTCTCTGGTTTCATACATTGGTGATGTTTAATAAGAGCTGAAAGTGAGTTTTGATGTCTGAAATCGGAAACACTCACACATTCACACCTTGCTGGTCGAGTCGTCGACACGTAAACAACAATCACGTTTCCTTAATCTAGGTCTACTGGTCAGGAGTCTTGCACCAATCTCAATCTATCTCAGTATATCGGTGAGATGAGACTGGTACTATCTTGTAAAGGTTTAGCCTTTACCTTCAACGGTTCTTTTATAAACCGTCTGCTTTTTTAAAGCGACTGACTCACAAAATTTAGCTAATTTTTTTTCTTTAAAGATAAAGAGGAGTTAACATACCATGACAGAAACATAAGTTTCTGCTTCTATACATTGTAAAAACTAAAGAAAAAAGAATTTAATTTTAACAGGATTCGAACTCATGCCCTTCAGGTCAGTAAAATATAAAGTAGTGATTTAGACCACTGAGCCTACATCGTGAGTAACGGGGTAAATTGTTTACCGATAAAAGTGTGAAAAATATTATATTATGATATGTTTCTAAAAGAAAAATTGAGTCAGTAACTTAGTTCAAATATGTTCCTCACAACTACAACCAGATTTTTTACATGTGTAAAAATTTTGTTTTTTATGCGTCGTTGATCCATCTGTGAGTCAGTCGCTTTAAGTAAATTATATATGAAGGTTGCTGAACAGAATAAAATCAAAGAAGCAAAGAAACTTTATCCAATATGATAAGTAGGCCGAATATCAGAGCTTAGCATTGCATAGAATATAAAAAACAAAATTCACCAAAGGAACGTTTTATAAAACTCAAGGGTAAATTTGGGCATGATGATTACAAAACTTACAAGACTTAAACATTTAACAATTAAAATATGCTTCCTTGCTTGCAAATATATGATAAATATATCATGTTTTCAATTAATATAAATAGTCTATCAATACTTTTCAAAATACGGCTTGCTGTCGATTAATAACATACCAACATTCTCACAGACGTTCTTTCCGAATAGTGTAGGGCAGTTTATAGCGGCTCCAGCGACATGTTTACAGTTCAAGAATAGATCATCAGCGAGTACTCTTGAAACACAAGTGGAATTTCAAGGCACGTGCACAAATACACGTAACTCACATTCTCTCCAGATATTATTGACACAGCACCAGTTGGGTGAAGGACGTGAAGGACGAGAGGCAATCACTGCCAGTATAATAAGAATGATAACGAGGCTGACAATTCCAAGCACCCAGCTGATTATGACCAGCCTACGAGCTGACTTCGCCAATGAGCGTGCGGACGCCAAATCACCACGTGCGAAAGCGGCACGAGACTGAAAAATAATAAATCAGACGATTGATTAGTTCAATACATATTTTAGTTTTCATTAAAAATAAATAGGATTAAAAAATGAATGATATTTATCACAAAATGTTGTGATTTGAACATTACAACAATTGTGATTTTTTTCATTGACAAATTAATTGTTAAACAAACTTGAGGCCCCAAATGGATATAAAGATATAAAAGTTCATAATTATTATACAAGATCCTACTTTCTAATTCAGTTGCCTTGTCCTTTTTGTACTGGTCTAAAAGATGTTGGGTTCAAAACCCAGTCGTAACACGGGTTTCTCGCATATTCCTAAGTCTTCAGACTGGGTACTATTATTTCTTCTACTGGCTTTTTCTTTCAACACCTCATTTCATTCGAGAGCGATTGAGAAAGTAACTTCGCATGAAATTAAGAACAAGACATTAACTGTAGTAAATTACACATGAGCGCATGCGCAAGTACATCGATTTAGGATGTTATATTCACAATTTCCACTTAAACTCCAACTCAGCTCAAACTCGAGAAATGCTTCCTTACAGCTGGCTCGAGGACCTTTTCGATGAGGTAACCTCGAATAAACAATTGGTATTCACGTTTATGATTGTCAGTCGTTCTGCAGACAAGATAATGCATTAAGCGTTGCGGATTGAAGTGACGGAACGGTTGTGAATATAGCCATAAGGGTGGTATTAACTTCAACATAATGTCTGACCAGTCACTTTTGTAATAACTAACCTCGGATGCCTTCATGATGGCAATTATTGCTGTTGGCCAGAAGCAGAGTAAGCATGCCAACCAGGCGTGTGTTGTGTAGTCTGGCGGCAAAGGTTCGGTGCTGTTGAAACTACTTTCCCCATCCACTTGAGTTATCTTAATATACAAAAGATCACTTCGATCTGAATGCTCGTTTGGTAACAAATTATCACGTACTTATGCAGCGCAAAAAAACAACAATACAAAAAATCACACGATTCTTGGTTATAACAAATGCATTTGCTGATTCCTTTATGCAACCAGTAAACTAGACTTTATAGAAACGTATGGCTAATCTTTATCAGAATGGTCACAATTATAGGCGTTTGAAATGGTAACAGGTATGTGTCACTTTTCCTTTTATACAGTGCACTATACTACTATAGGGTCTTTATATTGAAGATCTGTCGTAGCAGTAGAACATTTCCCACTTGTAGCAGTAGAAACTGACATATGAACAATTTGCATCAGTCAACCGAATATACTATGACCTATCCAGAATTCGGCAATAGTAACCAGGGATATCAATAGATGCAGATTCTTGCATTTTGATGCAAGTAAATTTGAATTTTTCTACTTTTGACCCTAGCTAATTCTGAGCTTTGGGTCATTATGATGCAAGAGAATTTGGGAAAATGGGCCAAATTTTGCAAGAAAAATAGATTGTGTCTATTGCATTTAAAATATAAAGTATATACCTTTTTGGACCCTTGAAAATAAATTCAAATGAAGTTAAATGAATTTCATAAGTAGTAAATTTCACTGAATACAACATATAACTCGTGACAATCTGATTATGACCCCTTGAAAATTCTCAGCAGTGGTCAAATGACCCCAAGTTTTCAAAATTTATTGAAATCACTGGTAACGTACACTTACAACAATGTTATGGTGTCCTGCAAAGTCACTCTGCTGTTGTGGGTACTGTGAGTCTGAAAAACCGAAATCTATTTGTCCATCATTAGCATGGTTCTGTGTAGAGAAGAGTTCATAATCTCGCTTTGCACCAATATTGGCAGATGGCGCACCAGCTGAAAATAAAAAATGAATGCGAAAACGTCAATCTTATGACAATGAAAAGATAATCATTTTGTTTTTTACAAGTTACATGTATCATATGATTGCCGACCTCTACATCTATCCAATAGCCGGACGCAAAAAACAGGAAACATGTATAGGCAAGCCAGAAGTTCTTTAAAAAACATTCAGACTGGTGGCCCACCCTTTGCAAATGTAAGAAATATGCCACCAAAGACAGTACTTGGATATTTGACCCCTTGCTAAATTTGTTAGATATGCTACAGGCCCGTTCAAAGAGTTGGTATTTTTTCAGTTATCTGCTTTCTACAGAAGGCGGATATCGACCATTTAGAAAGGTATTCAACTTATTCGAGTACAGTTATTTGGGCCACAATTCAAACAGATGAAATATAAAAAAGAAAAATGTATAAAACCATACCATTCCCATCCATAAGTGTTACAAGATATTCTCCGTGTGATACTTTGCACGAAAATAACTTGACTATTGAAGTTATAACTAAACCAGAACTCATTGATATGTGACACCATTGCAACGACAAACAACTTAGGTATGACCTTTTCAAAATTAATCTGTATAGATTACACAATGTTATCAAACGTTATAGATATAACTGAGCTACAAAATGAACACAATCGGTTTTCAAACATTATCATATGTCTGACTGAATCATTTGTATCAGCATCAAGTTGGATGTCTTAATTTCAAATTAGACTCATCACAACTAAATCTTTTATCACGGCCGTTAAACCCGCACCACAAGCCCGTTTGCGCTACGCTTCAAAAGTGTTGCGGAGTTTTAATTCATTTAGAATTATGATATGTTTATATTTTTAAATGTAAGTGAAAAAAACGTTTTTGTTGCGGTTAATGTGGATATATTACAATATCACCCGTGAAGGCTCTTGTGATAAAGCATTTTGTTCGGTATAAAACATAGAAATAACACATCGTTTACACAGATAAAATATAGTTTGCGTTATTTGTTAAGTAGGTAACGTCCTGTTTATGAAGCAATTTCAACGAAGAGTCCAATTCATGAACGGAATGAAATATATACATATCATAATTCTAAATGAAATGCATCAGCGTTTTTCAAATATACAGGGCATTCGGGGTAGTTAAATTAGGACACGAAAGACATGTGTAATAAGATGCGATTTCTGATAATTCTTCGCTACTATTGTCTTTGAAACAGTATTTCTGTGCGAGATATTCCTAATAAAGAAGTCCCGCAACTCCGGCGCATGGTCCGCACAACCAGCGCAATTATAAAATTTGTCATATCTTTCGATCATTTTAATATAAGGCATTTGTAACAAATTATCGAAATACTAGAAGATTTTAAGAGTGATAGTGACTTTGAGCAAGCGCATGTGGCTTGAAATGAAATCAGAAAATGTCTACTGTGTTTATATTGGCTCGACCCACATGACCTTTCGAAATATAAATCTGTATAGATAACTGCAATGTTAATTAAGCTTTAAATGTATGAATGAGAAAAAGTTGTTGGATTAGCAAAACAAGCACATTGGTAATTTATTGTATGCCTTCCCTCTTTGTGATAAAAGACTCTAGCTTTATTTAGGACAGATAAGTTACAAATTAAAAGCCGTATATCTGGTATACTTGAATTTTGATATAAATCAGTTTTTGTGTATTTATTCTTATTTTTGCTAAAAAACAGGAAGTCTTTCACAGATACACTAATATTCTATGCACTGGTCAAGTCACTCCAGGAGGAGCACAAGAAAGAATTTTCTTTTTTTATTGCAACAAAAGCCATATGTATAAATTCAGAAAATAATTTATGTGGTGATCTATGCCGTTGTGATTAGCTTTGAAACATTGCCGAACTTTTCTTGTTTTTCTGATTGAAAAATTACCGTACTACTTTACAGAGTAACAGGTGGAGCGGTTCAGTGGTCCAGTGATAACTCGCTAGATTGGTACACAAGGGGTTGCGATATCAATGTCCCGTTCCTCCACTATCAATATAAATAGTTTTTCAGATGACATGTTAAACCAAGGTCCAGTGTATCAGAGTTGTACACTGAGCATGCAAAAGAACCAGTAAAATGCTAGTTAATTATAACTAAAAGATCCAGCCTCCCGGGCTTATTATACAATTCTATTAATGTACACATACATTTATACCCAGATTCCTTATCCTATGTGCCAGACAGACAAGCAACCAATACGCTGGGAGTCACTAATCCGGCCGCATTAGAACAAGCCCGTAACGGGACTCAAACCTTCGACCTTTCGCTCCGTAAGCGGACGCCTGAATTACTAGGCCACGGAGATGGTACAAAAGATTTTTATGTCTGGTATACATATATTTCTGTTACAATCAATCGGTCACTCACACTCACTCACTCACCCAGCCACTCACTCACTCACTCACTCACCCACTCACTCAATCAATCAATCAATCAATCAAAGTTTATTAGCAAACCAGCATTACATGCTTTTGGTTGAGTTCAAGTACTATATTTAGCATTGCTGGTTTAATCCGCAATCCGACGAGATACGTTAGCGTCGGGTGGGTGTTGTTACATGGTATTGATCAGAATAAAAGTTCCCATTAACTCACGATATAATTGCAAAATACACGTATGTCATTTTTGTAATAGGATTTTGTCTAGGGAATACTTAAATGACTATTACTGATAGCCATTAAAACTCGTCATTAATTTATTATTTTGAATGGCTATCAGTAATATTTAATCAAATCTGTGCAAACACGTGCTGTCATGTTGTATTATCACTATCATAAAGGTAATTAAAGTTGTGTTTCAATTAATACTAAAGAATTTGCAACCTGACAGAAGTACACGATCTAATTACGGTAATAGCAGAGCGTTATTTAGGAGCTAGTTTTAATCAGATTGATTAATTTGAGACTTGACAATCGAAACAAGAATGGCAGACACAGGTATGGTTTTGTTTTCATGTAAACTCTGATGTTTAAGTATTTGTTAAAATGCTTGCATTTGCTTCAGTTATATTTGTACTAGCAACAAATGACCTCGTCTGCGTTATCTTATTTCTCATTTCGATTCCTTTTACCTTTTTTAATTCTTTCATTTTACAAACATAAGGACTTTATTTCCAGACCAAAATAATAAACACTTACAGCTGAACTTCGCTGTTCTATTTTTTCTTTAAAAAAATCTGTGAAGTTATTTGGTTGGTCTGTATTTTCCTTTCTTGTTCAAGACTGACAGCTATCTTTTTGAAAGATTGCCTTCTAAAATTTGTGATTAAACTTCGAGCAGTTTATTGTCAAAATGAGCATTCATGTCTCCTTCATCGTAGTCAAAATGGCTGATTGGCAGCCAGATTGGATTGTTTTTATATTTGGTCAGGAAAGCTACTTTGTAAATATTTTAAGAAATGAATGAAACTTCAGAATGTTTTCTGCTGTAGAACAAATGAAAAACTTATCTATCTCTATATATTTTTTCTCTCTTTTATTTATTTATTTATTTTTTTTTTTTTGGGGGGGGGGGGGGGGGTGGCGGTCAAAAATGGCGAATCACATCTGATTGTGACTTTGTTTAAAACATGATAAAGAGGTATGGTGGAGGGTAAAAGTCTTTTAGTGATAGCCCTTTTTATGGAGTTGTTTAATTCATGGGTGTATTTGTTAAACAAGCAGCATTATTAACACAGCAATGAAATATTCAATGGCTGTCATACATGTCATGTATTTCACAAATACTACCGCTTGCAAAACTGATTAGTGTCCACACTGTTGGGTAAAGAACGAGATTCGTCGGTATACCTGTCAAAAATCAATTAGCGCCACCCAATCTGTTTCTTTCAAACTCCGTCTTTTACCTGTCAATACTGTCATTCTAGTGTCATTCTGTGTAAGAAATAGAAAAGCGGTGAGGAAAAAAATATTGAGAGATTTCCGGTAGAAACGCAGCGACAATTACGACACAGCAACTTCGGCGCCGCCCAGACACAATTTTTTCTGGCTGCGGGTAGATTGCAAGACGCAGTTTAATTGACAGGTATACCTGAGAAAACTGCCTTGCTGTGATTGGATGATCAGTAAAGTGACAATTTAAGCTACTGAAATAACATGGTAACGTCACTTGTTACCGCTTTCCGAATACGTGAAACTCTAATCAGTTTTGCAAGCGGTAGTATCGGGGTTTTTTTTATCAAATACGGTTCACATTTTTTACCTGAATAGACACATGCTACCATCCCTTATTTGTGCATATCTTCACTAACCTGTTTGTTTGTTTTATATTATCAGAAACAAACAAAAAAACCTATATTTGGCATGATTTTATTCAGTCAAGTATGAGATTTCGGAACAGTGACGACAGCATTTAAAGCGGTAAGTTGTGCAAAGAGAGAAGAAAAAAATTGCAGACCATGTTGCATGTAATCTTAGAACTAAAAAACATGATTATTTTCATTATTCTTTTTATATTATTGTTGTTTTGATTATAGCTGGAACCCCGTCCCATAGTCAGGCGTCATTTGATAAGTTTTCTATGCAGAGTCAAGCCGGAGGACAGACAAACTTTGGTTTCCCGAATGATCCGCCACCGGCATACACTCCCGGGCAGCAAGGTCAATTCGTTGAACAGCAGCAACAGCACATTGTGGTATGTACAGTATTGTGTGTATATATCATAAGGATGTATTTCTGTGTGCAGGGTCATGCAACCTTGAATATGACCACTCCAGCAAAAAGTATTCTTTTCTAAACGCCTTCTAGTTTAGGAAACGAATGATTTAACCTCTCGTGCAATGAACCCATATATAACTAGATGTTATAATAAATTCAACTTTAAAAATAGTTCTTTTTTCATAGTGCACGAGGAGTTCGTGATGTCTAACCACAAAAATAATGTACATGTTAAAATGAGTATTTATCTGAACACAATCTAACCAGATAAATAATGAACAGTAACGTGTAATTACTTTACAGTTGGCGCAGATTCAACCGGCGGCTCGTAATGTCTACACGCCGGCTCCATACGACTACACGACCCAAGCTTGGTTGGCATGTCTTTGCTGCTTCTGGCCTACAGGATTGTTGGCCATTTTAAAAGCGTCTGAGGTACTGCGATCTGCTTGGTCACTAAGCAGTAACTGGTTTATTTTACTTTTGTCGACTGCTATTTTAAAAGACTGTTTCAACAGATTTAGATAGTGATGCAAGACAATAAATGTATCCTCTTATTCTTATAAGGGTCAAAATACCAAGTTCGTGCTTTCCTTAAGAAACATCTTTTTTTCCAAAATTATCTTTTGGTTTCGTTTTCAGATTTTCGACGATCGCTGGACGCCTAATGTATAGAGGACAACTAACGGTTAAATATTAGGATATGATTCTTTGCTCAGCAAAAGATGAAAGTAATTTTAAATTTACTGACATTTACATTTTCAAGATATTTATTTAAGAAAACAAAAGAGGTAGATCTCTATATTTTCATTTATTTCTCAATTTATTTCAGTCACGTGAAGCCCTTGCACGCGGCGACATCGGTGGAGCACGTACAGCTGCCAACACGGCACGTACAATGATTCGTATTAGTGCAGTCATTGGAGTGTGTTCAGTCATTTTGATTGGAGTGGTCATTGGCGTTCTTTTTGGTGTGGTGTTTGAGACACCTGGCCAATGCTGCATTAATGGGTACTGTTATGACTGTTGACCTAATTATGGATATAATGGAAATTACTTTAACCCCAAAAATTAGGTCTTTACAGTATTATTTGTTCACATACTTTGTCACAATTTAACAAATAAATGTTACTGGACTGATCCTCATCGACGCTCTCGAGGTGTAGTACAATGTAGTTATGTATAAATGTTGATAGATATGAATTTGATCTCACGTTACATTGTACACAATGTACAAGCACTGAATTTATAATTTTAAAACGACAAACCGTTTATAATAATCTGAATTTCTTACATTAAAAACAGCATTTTGCTTTCTAAATACTGACGTGGATGAAAATCTTGAATGCTGAATCATGTAAACTAGCGGCTAGAATTAGGCCGCTAGGCGGCCTTTCGGCCGGAAAGTAGAACAGCACGATGTATCTCGACCAAATATAACTTAGAATATGTGTTTTATGTAATCAAATCAATGTAAACGCACATTAACGCTCAATAAAACAGAAAGAATGAAATTTTCACAACTTGGACTCCTGCAACCTAAACTAATAGAATAGGTTGAGCACGGAGTAACTAATAAACAATCGCGAAAGTCGTATATACTCGCCCACTGAAATATATGAAATGATTGTTATTTTTATACTTTCGAAAAATTCCAATCAACCAGCAACTCTTCGGCCTGAAGTTGGCGGCCTGAAGATGACAGTCTAATTAATGTATTTTTGTCAAACAAATGACTGAAAATACGCCTTATGTAAATAAATCAATGAAAACGCAAGCCTTTGTGATTGAAATAAAACATTATGATTGCTTCAGCTGACACAGGACTTTTTTACCCACCAGTAGTTGCCAGTGGTAGTGTTACTACTACTACTACTACTACTACTTCTTATTTCAATTTAAAATAACAATGACAAGAGTGTCGTTCTTGGGAACAAAAATAGATGTCTCCCCCGGAAAATGAAGTCTTTAAAACTTTCCTTACAGAAACTATTTTCTTTTCTTCATTAATCTACTATTATGTAGTGAAAAAAACATTTTCACGGTATACAGCTGTCAAAATCTATAATATAGTGAAAAGCTTAACTCAATAAACTGTTGTTTTTGTTACAATTCAGCCAAAAACACTTTATGCGTGACTTTATAAATACTTTTATCCTGTCAATTATTTCATTTCCGATCCGATAAAGAGGGGTCGTATAAATTTTGCTTTATACGGCACATGATACGTCATGGACTACTTTTGTGTTTATAATCAGAAGGAAGTGATAAAATTTTTGTTATTACAAACAAAGACTGAGTAAAAATCAAATATTTCAATATCTAGATCTTACAATATAGTGATCATTAAAGGAAATAAAATTATCGAAACGTTGGAACTATTTTTGTGTATATGTACACTTGGCGGATAACCTTGACATTATCCTGATTTGAAACACTTTAAAGATAGGTTTTCAATATCCTTAGTAAATGTGTCAAATGCCAGGTGAAACAGGATAAATAGAATAATAGGTTAGTGTCTTAATTGAGAAAGTTTATCTGGCAAGGCGTAGAAATTTATCGGGTGAGCCTTCTCTATATATATGACTTTACCAATGACAAAATAAAGTCACTATCTGAACCATGTCAACTTCTGGACGTGGATAATAGTTGATTCTAATTTCGAGGAAGACAAGATGCCGAGTAGACACGTTGATAAAACGTTGACAAAATCAATGCATTTAGCCTTGTTCTTAATTAAGATGCCAATTAACGCTCAATAGAACACAAAGATAAGTTTAGGCAATGTATATGTCGTGATAAGTAGCCAACTAAAAATTGCCGACGAAAACGTAAAAACGTATGTGAAGAATGATGAAACGTAGAGTAATTATTTCGAAGGATTGGTACAAGGCTGGAGCAAGTTTGCTTGAACCATGAATTCACTAAGACGTCGAGGAATTGGTTTATGGCTGGAGCAAGCTTGCTTGAACCATGAATTCACATAGACTTCGAGGAATTGGTGTAAGGCTGGAGCAAGTCTAGTTGAACCATGAATTCACTTAGACCTCGAGGGATTGGTACAAGGCTGGAGCAAGCCTGCTTGAACCATGAATTCACTTAGACCTCGAGGGATTGGTACAAGGCTTGGGCAAGCCTGCTTGAACCATGAATTCACGTAGACAAGTTTGGTACAAGGCTGGAGCACCTGCTTGAACCATGAATTCACTTAGACAAGTATTATGCCAACCTCTTGATAAAATTTATACCCGGAAGCCTATTTCGCATTTCACAAAAATACTTCTCGAACATTTACGACAGTTAAGAGAACAGTGACTATTTGACTAAAGTGAATTGCCTTAATTTGTTCGTGTTCTATTGAGCTTTAATGAGCAATTCGATTGATAAATACATATAAGGCCTATTTTCATAGTCATTTTGGAGTAAAAATACACTTGGCCGCAGACTTCAGGTAATATAACAGACAACAAAAATTCATGTAAAGTTCCGCTAATAAGAACAGTCCGATAGACGTCAGAATAATGAATATATCAGCCGATCCATTTTTTTCTAAAATTCAAAATTTCCGGTTTTTGCGTTATTTTGTAGTTAAAATAAAACTGAACTCGTGAAAACCCGACATTGTTACTTACGCTATCACAAAGAGATTAGACATACCGTATTCAATATTAACCTCTTTTTATCTTATTCAAAATGGTATGAAAATCAAAACAATTTAAGCAAAGCGTTTAGACATTTTTACTGACAAAGATTAGTCTCTGCGTTCTGATGATACTCAACCCCAACAGAATGCCAATTCCGTAGGCAATTTATCGTTGAATAGACTTGAAATTCTAAACTCTCATTTCTTTGCTATTATTTAAACTTTCCCACTAATAGAGTGAAGTGGATGCCAAGATTGCAGCTCACGGCCCTAGTTAGTTTTGTTGTATGTTTGTTATGTCTAGAGCATAAGCCTCTCAACCACGTAGAACTTGGGCAGCTGCCTGTGAAATTGTTCGTTCAAGTACTGTAAAGTTCATCTATTAAAACCACTTGGTTTTAAAATCAAGCGATGATCAGCTAAGTCCCAAAGTCTAAAGTTTTGAACAGAAAAGGTCCATTATTTAGACTGATGCTATGTAAAAAGTAAAGTAGATTGCTTGTTTATTAAAGAGTCACCCCTACAGAAAGATCCAGCCTCCCGGGCTTATAAGACACTGCTGTTAGTGTACACATTTACTTCCCGCTACTTAATCATATAGGGCAGGTCCCTGGCGGACAGGCAATCGACAACAATTCTTAAACTAGCTGGCGGCTCACCAACCGACCGCATCAGAACAAACCCTGACGGGACCCGAACATTCTACCTCCGGTTCTAGGCCACGGAGGCGGTCCGTTTAGAACTTTATTAAGAACACATATAACTGAAGTTATAAGTAGTAATTTGCCGTTTGTAACGTTATGTTTCACATCTCAGTTAAGTTTCACATTGCCATGCCAAAATGGTCAGAAAAACAAATCAAAACAAAACCAAAAAACAACATACAGTTGAAACCATTTAAACATCCACTGGCACTGCTTTAGTTTGTGTATCGTTCCTTTTTTTTAGATCAGAAACAAATGCTACCATTTACCAGGGCCTTAATTGAGGCCCTACAGTTTCTTTTAATGTGATATGTCAAATGTTATTTTATGCAATCATTAGGATTTTATTTAGAGGAACATCTTAACCGGATACGTTAATGAATAAAAAAACTCGTCATTAACTTTATTATTTTGAATGGCTTTCAGTAATATAAATTTAGATCGGTAAAAGCACGTCACATCCTGTTATATCATTACTTACATAAAGATAACAGAAGTTGTGATTTTTCACCACTGTCTCAATTTATACTAAAGAAGTTTGGAATTGTCTATCGAAACAAGAATGACAGACAAAGGTATGGTGTTGTTTGGTTATAAACAATTCGTATAAACATTGATTCTAATTATTTGTTATAATATTTGCGTTTGCTTAGGTTATATTCGAACAAACAACGAATAACTTCATCAGAAGCAAAAAAAGTTCACTATTCGATTCCTTTTCATACCTTTTAATTCTTTCATTTTATAATCATAAGGAATTTTATTTCCAAATAAAAAAAATGATAAACAAGTACAGATGAATTTTGTTTAAAATCAACCTCCATATTTATTCGTATATTCTTTGTTAAAAATGTATCAGCTGACAACGATTTTATCTCGTTTTAAGAATACAAATAGGACTACTAGAAAAGTTATTTTGAAGCAAATTCTCCGTTCTAATTATAATTACATTTTTTAAACTTTCCGAGAGAGTAAACGAAAGTCATTCTGTCGGTCTTTTTTGAGTCAGTCGATTGGCTGAGTGGCCTGCTAGTTTGACAACAGCGCGATCAGTCGGTCTTTTGTTTGTTGGGTCAGTTAGCCGGTGACATGGTTGGCTGATAGACCTGTTTTAGTCTTATAACAGTGTGACGAGTGCACTTATTTCGTTGGTCGTCGGTCGGTCAGTCGTTTATTTGCTTGGTCAGTCGGCATGTAAATAAGTTGGCTGACTGGTCCGTTCGTCTTATAATAGTGTGACAAAAGCACTAATTCTGATTGGTCGATCGGTTGGTCGATCGGTCGGTCGTTTTTTGCTGAGTCAGTCGACATGTATATTGGTTGCCATAATGACCTAACATCGCTGTGTCATGTGCACTATTTTTGTTGGTTGGTTTGTCTGTCGATCGCTTGGTCGTTTGTTTGTTGAGTCAGTCAGTCGTTTAATTGGTTAACTGATTGGCCTGTCATGTGCACTAATTCTACAGTTTTGACTGATTATCTAGATTATTATTGTTGTAAATGATTTTTCTTATAATCAGTATTTTATTATAAATGTTGCTTTTCCTTTTGGATTAAAATTGTCGACAGGCAGTGAAAAAAAATTGTGCCACAGCTTTTGCGGATTTTCATAAAGTCCTTTTCAGTCATAGACGTTTAAGACATTCTTTCCCCTTTCCTGTGTTTCAAGACTGACGGCTAGCTTGTATCTTTTGGAAAGATTTCCTGTTACAGTGTGAGTAGCTATATGTTATTTTCTTATCTTTTTCTTTATATTTATGCTATTTTGGACAAATGGCGATTCACATCTGATTTTGATTTTGTTGTAAACTGATAAGGTGGAATTGTGGAGCGTATTAGTCACTTTTACTGATATCTTTATTTATAAGGTTGTCTAGTTTATGGAGGGGTTTGTCCAATGAGCAGCATATAACAAGGATGAAAACATTGCTAATAAAATATCTATATAGAACAGATAGGTAACTTGTAAAAACTGGCAAATGATATTCACTTTATACCGTTCGTTCAAACGCAGATATCACCTAATCTTCTTAATACATACATGTAAATGCATACTTGAGATACGTACAACGGCTGCCTTACATGCAATGTATTTCACAAATGTTATTTAGTGCAGTTCATGTTATTGACCTTGATAGACACATGCTACCATCATATATCTAAACATGTTAATTTATTTGTTTGATATTATCAAAAAAAATAAACACACTCCACCAAAAAAAAAGACATTAAAAAACCTGATAAATGGTGTGATTTTATTCAGTCAAGTTGTATTGAACATGTTTAACCTAGAAATTAGATTTTGCAACAGTTACGACAAAATTTAAAGCAATGAACTTAAAATGGTAAGTTGCGGATAGAGGAAAAAAAGAACGAAACTTGCAGACCATGTTGCGTGAAATGTAAGAATTAAAAACACGATGATTGTTTTCATTATTGTGTATATTATGATTGCTTTGATAATAGCTGGAACCCCGTCCCAAAGCCAGGCGCCGTTTGATCAGTTTTCTATGCAGAGTCAAGCAGGGGACCAAACAAACTATGGTTTCTCGAATGATCCGCCACCGGCATACACCCCCGGACAGCAAGGTCAATATTTTGGACAGCAGCAACAGCACATTGTGGTATGTACAAATAAAATCAGCTGGATGGGTTTCTGTATGCGGGATCATTCATGCTTAAATATGACCAATCTTTTACATGTTCTACTTGAAATCAGTCGACGAACACAGACTTTGTATAATTTCGATTCATGCAAATTAGTTAACTGTATGGATATATTATCATACACAAAATTCACTAAATAATTGTCATGTCTGTTTTACTGATATATCAATATATCTATTCATACAGCAACAGAAATTTGACGGTAACTCTAACCCACTTACTGACTAAAAAAGCCTTTGTTCTTTTCCTTTCCTTCAAACTTCTGCAGTACCTTTCTGCACATAGAGAAAAGCGTCATTCATATCACAAAAGAAAATGGTTGGAGCGAACGAGCACGTCCATTTATATAATTTTTGACTCAAGTCTAGCTAAGCAGTCTTACATTACAGTTAGTGACAAAAAGTAATTTATACCAAACACAGGCTATTTTAGGAGAAAATATAATGATTTAATCTCTTGTGTAATGAACTCGTATATAACTACATGTTCTCATTAAATACCGCTTTAAAACTACTTGTTTCATTGTGCACGAGGAGTTCCTGAACACTATCTGACCACAAGAACACACACATTATTATGTGTAAATACCTCGAACACTATCTAACCACAACAGGAATATACACGTTAAGGTATTAGATCCCTAATATCCTACCTCAACTCTGAAGAATATTCAATTCCTTTAAGTTTGGTAGGATTGAGATATTTTTACTGAAGGGCATGGGTTCAAACCCCACTCAAGCCATTTTAAGAAGCGAAAGCTTCTAAAGCTACACACCAGATTTTCTAGTAACAATCACATAACTACCTCTTATCCATACATTCGCGTTGAAAAATAAAATAGTACCACAGGTGGCATGAGTTTTCATTGCAATTTCGAAAAAAGTTTTGTTGATTTTGAAAGCATGAGGTATAATTTCAATTTTTTGGCAAATCAAACTGTAAAAATAACAAGTTAGTAATTTAGTATTCATTCGCAAAAAAATCATTCATAAAATTTACTACGTATTGAAACAATTGTTGTATTCCGAGTGCGTGTAATGAGATTAAGTAAACACGAAAACGTACACGAACAACCAATCACTCTTTAGACTCTGTTGATTATATTTGTTGTTGTATTGTTGTCAAATCAATCAGAATAACTCAAATATTTTCCTCTAATAAATGTTCTTAAAATATTGTTAACATCCTTGCGTTTAGTTTGCATGTTGATTAAATTATCAGTGTCAATATATTTACCTGTTTTCCCGAATCTTGACCATAAAAACAACCCTTGCTACATTATCAACTGTCCGTATTGATGGCGATAATCCGCGTTTTTAAAAACGGCATATATTGTGTTTATGCCAATCAGAAAAGTGTTTGAGGCTTCCATTAAACAAGCCATTTCCCGAACCATGTTAGTATGAACGAAAACATTTAAACAGTACCTATATCCGGATATCGAAATACGGATGTCTAATGGAACGTCTGAAAATTCGAATCTTTTCCAATTTGGCAAACCAAATATTAGAATATTTATTTCAGTTTTCGTTTCAATCCTTACTTTTTTATAAACTTTTACTTGTATATAATGTATATAATAATGTGTTTATTTTAATGCTTTTCTTGAAACACATCCAGTTGATTATTGATAAGCACAGATCTCCAAATATCTTAGTCATAAAGAATGTAAGGATTAAGACATTTCAATGAAAACATTTGGGGTTTCATCATGACCATGTTTGCCTTAAATTAATTTCATGCCACATTTCCTTTACAAAAGATAAGATCCAGTCTGAAATTATTAATACCTTAAAAGGTTTTTTTAAGTATCTGATAGAAAAGGACTCTTTATACAAGTTTACTTCATGTAATGTAGGATGTACGTGTCACATTATTAGCTTGTCACAAGAGATTATTATACATAGTTATTATGTAGGTCTAGGACAAATCTGAGTAGACTGATATCCAAATTACATCTAGTAAAACAGCACTGAATGTTTTGAACATGGTCGTGGTGTCAACAAATTAGATTCTGTTAACTTCTGTGTTCTCAGTTTTAATGCTTTTGAGGCGGCAATATATATTTGCAGTATTATTTTTATACATTTCAGGTTATCTACTGTTTTCGCAGTTAAGCTCGTTTTTAACTTAGAATTTTTGTCAAAATTAGTTATTAAGTGGAATGATTTTAAATATATTGAAGGTTTCAATAAGAAACTTGAAATATTTGTTTATTATGACAGGACACAGTTGTAAGACAAGGCATTACTCTGAAAGCTGCTTTTAGAGTTCTGCCCCGTTTCAACTTGAAATTTTTGTTGAATTTGGTTATTGATATAGAAAATTTTGAAAACTATCAAAAATATTGTACTCATTCTTGCCATACTAGTACTTGCTACTGGAGACAAGGCACATCTGTACTACAAGGAACATTATTAAGTGATCAGTGTTTCTAGAGTTATGCCCCTCCTTTTTCACATGGAAAATAAAATTTTGTATAAATACTATTATTGTGAACATTTACAATCACAAAGGTATTCGTCTGTGAAGTGCATAATAGCAATTATTGAATATCACCATAACACTCTTGAAATTAATTTTATTAAGTCATTCCTCTTAACAAACAAGCGTTGGCACCACATGTGATGCTCTTATTAGAGTCTCAAATGACCATAGAGTCTCCGGTGACATATGTACGTCACAACTCAGAAAATACTTGAGGGATTGAGTTTATACTTAATACAATGGACACACTTATGTGACAAGGAAGTCCGAGCAAAGACTCTACCTCGGCTCATTTTTGGAATATCTACATTACTTTTATGTTAAAATTATGCTTGTCTAGAGATTTTTAAAAAGCAAATAAAGAAATTGGTACGATTCTTATCACATGGGTGCAGTGACAAAGAACAATCTTCACACATTTTAACTTTCGCTTCTGACAGTACTTTCTGTGCTTTGATTTCTCTAGTTTTTGGCAGTTTTACAATATTTAGAATTTACAACTGTAACTTTGATAGAATTTAAATTCATTTTCTTTTTCTTTCATTTTATATACAGTTCAATTTTAACAAAGCTTTTCAACATCGTCGGGTGAGCTTTGAAGTGAATATTAGTCATTTCTTGAAACTCCCCTTGTAAAAGTATCTTATATGGTCTATATTTTTACCTAGGATTGTATATCTTTTTTTAAAAAAGCTCAATTCCATGAGGGCTGACAAAATGTTAATTAGTATTCTAATACCTTAATATGTGTAAAAACCTTGAATACTGTCTAACCACAAGGAGAATATACACGTTGATATGTATAAATAGCTCTTCTCTAATGAACCCATATGTAACTACTAGTTCTTCGTAAGTACTACTTTAAAACTACTTGTTTCATAGTGCATGATTAGTTTGTGAACACTATCTAACCACAGGAAGAATATACACATAATTATGTGTAAATACCTTGAACACTAACCACTAGAAGAATAAAAACATTTTTTTTGTTGTAAATACCTGGAACACTATCTAACCACAGTCGTATACTCGTTAATATGTGAAATTACCTTGAATACTATCTAACCACAAAAACAATATACACGTAATTACGTGTGAATACCTCAAACACTATCTATCCACAAGAAGAATATACACGTTAATATGTGTAATTACGATCTAACCACAAAAAATAACGAACAGCTGTATGTGTTTGCGTAGATTCAACCAGTCGCTCGTAATGCCTATATGCCGGCTCCATGCGACTACACGACCAAGGCTTGGCTGGCTTGTCTTTGCTGCTTCTGGCCTACAGGATTGTTGGCCATTTCAAAGGCGTCTGAGGTACTGCGATCTACAGGTTATTAAACAAGAACTGATTTATTTTATTTTTGTCGTCTGTTATTATAAAATCTTTTTTAAACGATCTAGATAGCTAATGCAAGACAGGAAATGCTTTCTCTAATATGGTTCAAAATACCACGTGATTGCTTTCCTTACGAAACAGTTTTTGTGCCCACGAAGAGTGGCATATAGTAGTCGCACTGTCGGTCTATAATTCCGTCCATCCGTGTGCCCGTTTTCTGTGCGCAACTCCTTTTGCAATTCTAATTTTATTTTCACCAAACGTTCCCACAACGATCATTATCAAGTGACGCAATGCATATACTTCGGCATTTGCGATTCAAATATTTTTTGCGAAGTTACTGACCCTTGTCTAATTTTACATAATATTTCTTCGGTGCGCAACTCCTTCATTTCCCATGCGATTTTCATCAAACTTAAACAGAATGATCATTATTAAGTGCTGCAGCGCACATTCTTCGGTTTTTGCAATTCATTTTTTGGCACAGTTACTGCCCTTTGTTAATTGCTTATGTGTACAAATCTTACGTTTTTCATGCAATTTTCACCAATGTTTCACAAAATAATCATTCTCAAGTACCGCAGCGCATGAACTCAGGCTTTTGCGTTATGAACACTTTTTGCGGAGTTACTGCCCTTTGCAATTTGAACAATTTTACAATTGAACTATATTTTCGCCTATGGATTTCAACTTGAGCAAAAAAACTTGTCCAAAAGTTAAAAGGTCAGAGAGTGTTTTGATACACTTTTTCTGTAAAAGACATATATGGTGACTTATGGGTACATGGCGCTCGATCAATATCTTTTGAAACACATATGTTTTAGAATTTTATCAATTTTACCAGCCACACAAATAGGTAAAGGACGATATAGTTTTTACAACATTTTAGTCTATTTTAACAGATAAATAGTCTTACCCCTGGATGTATGTGTACTTTGTTCAGTTCACAGACTGCAATATTTTTGGCACAAATGGTCAAGGAAACATCAAGTTATAAGCTACTATGACTATGACCATTGCCATGTTTCGGGGATAATCGTGTCAGTGGCACCTTTCGTGTTCAAATTTAGTTATCTTGCAAAAAAAATCGACGACGTTCGATAAACGCTTAATAAACAGAAGACAGCCAATGTTTGAAACATTATGATATGATTCTTTGCTCAGAAAAAAAGTGAATGTAATTGTTTATTTTCTGGCATTCACATTTTCTAGATTCTTATTTCAGAAAACAAAAGAGATGGATCTCTGTGTTTTCATTTATTTCTGATTTTATTTCAGTCACGTGAAGCCCTTGCACGAGGTGACATCGATGGAGCGCGTGCAGCTGCCAACACTGCACGCTCAATGATTCGTATTAGTGCAATTATTGGAGTTTCTTCAGTTATATTGACTGTGGTCGTCATCGGGGTTTTTGTTGTTGTGTTTGCGGCATCTGATTAATGCTGCATTAATGGGTCCTGCTATGACTATGACTGTTAACCTAATTAAAGACATAATGAAACCGATTTTAACAAAAAAAATGGGTATTCACAGTACTATTTATTCACGTGTTTTTTCATTATTTAATTAATAAGTGTTACTGGACTGATCCTCATCGACGCTTTCCTTTGAGAGAGTGTTTACTGTAGTAGTTATGTATAAATGTTGTTATATATGAATTTGATCTCACGTACACAATGTACAAGCACTGAATTGATAATTTTAAAGTACATGTGTACTTAGACATAAAATGTGGAGCATGATAATAATTGAATGGCAATTGCGGGGACGTAAGCTTTTTCAGGAAGAGGTACCTAGCAGCCTATTTAGCCAGGAAGAGGCTCAAGTGTTGCAACGTAGTTTGAATCGCATAAAACACAATTATGACAAACATTTGTATTATCTCTGCATAATCTTTGAATTTCTTGACAAATGTATTAAAAACCAGTATTTTGCTTTCTTAATACTGACTTTGAAGACGGTTGTGAATGCTGAATCATGTAAACTAGTGGTCAAAATAGCGGTCAGAAGTTGGTAGACAGGTGGTGTTTCGGCGAGAAGGTTAGCGGCGAGGGCTTTTCGATAAATTCGTGGAATTTTGCTATATTTCATTCCATTTTAATATTTCTTCCTCCTACTATTGCACTCACGTAATACGCATACGCTACAGAAATTTCAAGGGCCACGGTATACTTGTTAAACACACAAGATATTCGTTACCATAGTTACCCATGTATTGCATGTTGTCGGGCTCCATTTTTCACCTATTGAATACTTTCTTCTATTACGCACAAAAAAAAAAACGTTGCCGAACAGTTTCGCCTCGTCAGTGCTAAGCATGTTTCTGTTATTATCATGTTTTCAGCTGACAAGGAGTTGTGCGCAGTTATTAAATTTTGTGTTGGGCTTGGTAAATCGCCCACAGAAACTATAGATATTATTAAAGAGTCGGCAACTACAAATTCTAGCATCAAATCATTCGTATACAATGTAGTGGACACCGGGTATATAAGGCACTTCCAACAGCCTCGCTGTTAGGCTAGCTCTTTAGCGACATAGTTGGAGTGTCTGGAACGTTAGCTAAGTTAAGCAACGTTATCCATGGTTAGTACTTGGATGGATGTCCCAAAATTGAGCTCATAGCCAGGTTACTACATTATTGGCAGTGGTAATTCCACGAATCTTCGCCGGCTCTTTACCTTGGTTGGTGCATGTGTGCACTGGGATTGCAGTGTGGAACTGATTCCCTTGCACAGTTGGAGCGGAATGGGGTCTCTGTTGGAAACTGTACAGTAGATGCCCAGGTCCTAAAGGTTAAAGAGGGGAGCAGTGTAGTGGACACCGGGTATATAAAGCACTTCCAACAGCCTCGCTGTTGAGCTAGCTCTTTTGCGACATGGTTGGAGTGTCTAGAACGTTTGTCTAGAACGTTATCCATGGTTAGTACTCGGATGGGTGTCCCAAAATTGAGCTCATAGCCAGGTTACTTCAACAAATACAAATTGTCGGTTAAGTCAATAATACAACATTAGCTATGTATAGCTATTGACCGACTACGCAGTAAAACACATTGAATTAATATGTACACAGAATGTAGAAAATAATAAAGACAAACAAGGGAGTGAAACCAACTAAACGTTAAAAACTTTTAGCGTTGGAGTTCAGTCCCTTCAAACACAAAACAAGTTTCCAGACAATTAACAAAAAATATTAATAAAATAAGAGCTATAAAGGGCCCCATAGAAGCTCCTATATATAAAATTTTAAAATAATTGGATCAAGTTAAATTTATTATAAAACTGGCTTAAGTTAAGCAAAAAGTCCAAAATATACCGAAAAACCGGTGGCAAGCATAACTAGAAGATTTTTCAAGTCCAACTGAACATAAATTAGAGAAAAGCACAACTCAAAATAAATAACCATTAGAAAGTACAATGCAATAAGCAACTGAAATGAAATGCATAATTGCATGGCAAAAAAGCAAACAAACCTACATGTAGCATAAGAAACTAAATAACTGAAAAAAATGAAAGCAAACACATATAAATAATAATGATCATAATCTTACTATTTTAACATAGGGTTAATAAGCCTCAACATTTAAACTGACAACAAGTACATGAACAACCCTCTCCTTCCCATATGCTAACAAGGCTTTAAAACTGGCCAAAATTAGACCTTTCTCTGAAATAATCAGGGAGAGTTCCAGACTTTAGCTGCCTGGTATCGGAAAGAGTTTATTCCGTTCTTAGGTGTCCTTACCTGAGATACTTTGACTGTGTTGGTATATTTGAAAGAGTAAAACCTGTCTTAAATAGTTACTAAATCATGTAGGTGTACACTGTAGGGGAAGTTTTATGACAAATTTTAAATGTTTAGAGTGCCAGTGTTCTCAATCTTCTTATTTTAAAGGTAGGGAGTTGTGATCTGATTAAAATTTCTTCATACTATTAGGACGATTTAAAATCTCCATAAATAAATCTTAAAGATATATCCTGATTTTTTAAATTTTTTATTGTGTTGTCTTCACCACAAAAGTGCCACGTTAGGGGACAGTAACTGAAGTTTGACATAATGAAGCTTTCCGAGTTTACATAAGTTACCACCAATCCTTTTAAGCACATTAAGTTGTTTGCTGGCCTTCTTACAGATGTTTGATATTATGTGTGTTAAAATTTATCTTAAAATCAACGGTGACCCCTAAAAGCTTTACTTCTTCTTCACATTTTATAACCGCATCATTAAATTGGAATTCAACATTTTGACTGTGTTTTTTTTTACCTATAGTTATAGCTTGAAATTTATCAGGGTTAGCCTGCATCTTATTATTTGAGAACCAGTTTATAAGTGGAGACTGTCTTCCTCAAGAGTTTTTTATAACATTCTGCAAAGAAATGTCTGCATAAGAAAAAGTATTGTTGTCTGCATAATTAAAGATGCCACTTTTTTTGAGTACCACATTGGGTTATTACTCAAAGGTAAATCAATGGATTTAATTATATATACATGTAATGTAATTGCCGGCTTTTGCGTTATTGTGTAGTTACAAAATAAAATTGTTCTTGTGAAAACCCGATATTGTTACTTGCACTATAACAAACAGATTAAACATACCGTATTTAAAGTTGACCTGGTTTTTAATACATGATACATACCTTATTCAAATTAGTATAAAAATCAAAACAATTTAGCAAAGAGTTTAGACAGATTTCTTTGACATACATTAATCTCTGCGTTCTAATTCGATACTTAACCCCAACAGAATGCCATTTTGTAGGCAAGTTATCGTTGAATAGACTTTAAATATTAAACTCTCATTTCTTTGCAATTATTTCAAATTTCCCACTTACAGAGTAAAGTGGATGCCAAGATTGCAGCTCATGGCTCTAGTTTATTTTGTTGTACGTCTGTTATATCTAGAGCATGGGCCACTCAAACCACGTAGGACTTGGGCAGCTGCCTGTGAAATTGTTCAACTACTGTAAAGTTCATCTATTAAAACCACTTCGTTCGAAAATCAAGCGATAATCAACCAAGTCTCAAAGTCTAAAGTTTTGAACGGAAAATGTTCATTATTTAGACCGATTTTTCATATTTAAAGTAGAGTGTTTGTTTGTTATAGTGTCACCACTACAGAAATGGCCAGCCACCTAGGCTAATGAGACATCTTTGTTAGAGTACACATTTACTCCCCCATTTCTGTCCTATATGGCAGGCCCCTGGCGAGCAGGCAATCGACAACAATTCTTGAACTAGCTGGCTACTCACTACCGGCAGCATCAGAGCAAACCCCTCACGGGACCCGAACATTCGACCTCACGCTCCGTAACTGGCCGCCTTAACCACTAAGCCACGGAGACGGACCGTTAAGAACTATATTAAGAATACATTAAATTGGTGCTGTAAGTAATACATTGCTGATTGTAACGCAAGGTTTCACATTTCAATTAAGTTTCACATCGCCATGTCAAAATAGTTAGAAAATGAAAATAAAAAGTTGAAACAATTTACACAACCACTGGCACTCCTTTAGTTTGTGTTATTACATTTTAGATCAGAAACAAATGTTGCCACAGGCTCACTATATAACTGAAAGCTATGTCAAATTATAATTTAAGAAATAATTAGGAGTTTGTCTAGTGGAACATAGACCAGATACTTAAATGATTTTTTAAAAATCTTCATGTCTGAGACCACAAGGCCTAGAATTTTAAGATTTGGCATGAAACAAGCTTTATCAAGCTTTTTCAAATCATTCTTCTATACTGCTATTTAAAACTTGTGACCCCTCGGGAGGGGCCAATAGTGACCCCAGGAAATTTTTCTAACAAACTTGAGAGACGTTCTCCAGACATTACTACATACCAAATCATAAGGCACCGGGCCTTGTAGTTTCATACAAGAAGATTTTTCAAAGTTTACTCTATATAAACTTATTTAAAATCCATTGACCCCCGGGGCAGGGCCAAATTTGACCCCAGGGGCATAATTTAAACAAATTTGGTAGAAGTCCACACGACAATGCTACATACCAAATCTTAAGGCTCAGGGCCTTGTGGTTTCAGACAAGAAGATTTTCAAAGTTTCACTATGTTAAATCAGTTGACCCCGGGGCGGGGCCAAATTTGATCCCAGGGGAATAATTTGAATAAACTTGATAGAGGTCCACTAGGCAATGCTACATACCAAATCTTAAGGCTCAGGGCCTTGTTTCAGACAAGAAGATTTCCAAAGTTTTTCCTTTAAGTTGCCATAGCAACCAGAGTACTTGATGGAATTGAATTCTTTGAACAACTTTGGTAGAGCTTTATGCAAGGAATATCCCAGGCATGTTTCATCAATGTTGGCTCAGCGGTTTAGGGGGAGATGTTGTTTAAGTCAAATTGTTGACGGACGACGGACAAAGTCCGGTCACAATAGCTCACCATAAGGCTCAGGTGAGCTAATTTTTATTTGAATGACTATCAGTAATATTGAACTAAATCGGTACATACACGTGAGGTCATGTTATATTATCACTGTCATATAGATAATAGAAGTTGTGATTTCAACACTTTTTCAACTTATACTGAAGAATTTGAGACTAGTGTTTCGAAACAAGAATGGCAAATAAAGGTATATTTGTTTGTTTTTTTTTGTTTGTTTGTTTGGGTTTTTTTTGTTCTTTTTTTTCTTTTCTTTTCTTTTTTCTTCTTTCTTTTTTTTTGGAGGGGGGGCGGGTCTGTTTTATTTTTTTGTTATAATCATTTGATTTCATATAAACATTGATTTTGAATATTTATTTAAATACTTCCTTTTGGTTTTAAAAACTATGTTGGAATTAACAATGTTTAATGTTTTTTCTTATTTTCAGAAATTCGGTTCCTATATCTTTTTTCATTTCTTTCATTGTATAAACAAAGGACCTTTTATTTCAAAATAAAAATGATAAACAAGTACAGCTGAAGTTCATTGTTATATTTGTTTTCCATTTAAAAGGCAACCTCTGTCTTACTCGAAAATAAAACAACTGACAAAGATTTTTCTCGTTTTAGGAATACAAATAAGACAACTAGAAAAGTTATTTTGAGGCAAATGTTCCATTCTAATGCCAAAAACAAATGTTTACCTTTCGAGAGAGTAAACGAGAGTTATTCTTTGGTCGGACGGGTGGTCGGTCTGTCCTTAATGGAGTCAGTCGGTCGATAAATTGATTGGCCGATTGGCTTGTCAATCTGATTTTAATCTGACATCGTTGTGTCATGTGCACTAATATGGTTGGTTTATTGGTCTGCCGATCGCTCGGTCGTATGTTTGTTGAGTCAGTCGGTCGTTAAATTGGTTAGCTGATCGACCTGTTAGTCTGAGTGCACTTTGTCATGTGCCAGTTTCTTTTGCGCTTAAGTATATTTCTTACCTAAAAATGAGATTCCGCAACAGTGACGAAAAATTCAAAGCAATGGATAAGTGGTAAGTCGCGCAAAGAGACAAAAACGAAACTTGCAAATCATATTGCGTGTAATGTACGAATTAAAGCAAAATAATTATTGTTTATGTAATTATTGCTTTGTTATAGCTGGAAACCAGTCCCATAGCCAGGCGTCATTTGATCAGTTTTCTATGCAGAGTCAGGCCGGGGGACAGACAAACTATGGTTTCTCAAATGCTCCTCCACCGGCATACACCACCGGACAGCAAGGTCAATTTGTTGGACAGCAGCAACAGCATGTTGTGGTATGTACAAGTTATAATCATATGGATGGATTTCTGTGTGCTGGGTCATTCATGCTTGAATATGACCATTCTAATAACTGATATAGTTTTAATCATCCAACGAACACAGAAACTGGATAATTTTGATTCATTGTATAGATATCTTGTCATACACAAAATTAGCTAGATAATTTTCGCGTCTGAAATATTAATAAATCTATACAGGAAACAACAGTAATGAAACGGTTCTTCTAACCCGAGAAGCCTAGGTCCTTTTTTCGTTTCCTTCAAAATTCTCCGGTTTTTTTCTACACATAGAGAAGAAAATTATTCATATCACCGGTAGAAGAAAAGGTTTAGAACGAACTCTATAGGCAGAAGCAATGACTTGGAGCACGTCCATTTATGTCATTGACCTCTAGAAAAGTAGGCTTACATAACACTTAGTAAACAAAAAGTACTTTATACTCAACACTTTATTTAACCTCTTCTCACATTATGTGTAAAAACCTTGAACACAATCTAACCACTAGAAGAATAAATGTTTGTAGATACATGTACCTGGAACACTATCTAACCACAATAAGGGTATACACTATAATATGTGGAATTACCTTGAACACTATATAACTACAAGACGAATATGAACATTATAATTATGTTAAATACTTTGAACACTATCTAACCACAAGAAAATATACACATAAATATGTGTTATTGCTTTCAACACAATCTAACCACAAAAATAAAGAACAATAATACTTTATGCATGCGTAATTACTTTACAGGTAGCTCAGATTCAACCAACTTCTCATAATATCTACACGCCGGCTCCATACGACTACACGACCCAGGCTTGGCTGGCTTGTCTTTGCTGCTTCTGGCCAACAGGATTGTTTGCCATTTTAAAAGCGTCTGAGGTACTGCGATCTACTAGTCACTAAGCAACAACTGTTTTATTTTTCTATTGTCGTCTGCTATTTTAAATGGCTGTTTCAACAGATTTAGATAGTGAATGCAAGACGATAAATGCCTTCTCTTATAAGGTTCAAAATACCACGTTCATGCTTTCCTAAAGAAACAGTTGTGTGTGTGTATATATATACAGAGAGAAAACCAACGGTTAAAATATTCTGATATGATCAGCAAAAAGTAAAAATCATTGCTGATTTTCTGGCATTTACATTTTCTAGATATTTATTTCAGAAAAAAAGATAGATTTCTATCTTTCATTAATCCATTTCTCATTTATTTCAGTCACGTGACGCCCTCGCACGCGGCGACATCGGTGGAGCGCGTGCAGCTGCCAACACGGCACGCACAATGATTCGTATTAGTGTAGTCGTTGGAGTTTGTTCAGTCATTTTGGCTGGGGTGGTCATTGGGGTTCTTTTTGGTGTGGTGTTTGCGGCTTCTGATCAATGCTGCATTAATGGGTACTGCTATGACTGTTGACCTAATTAAGGACATGATCAGTGGAACCGACTTTAACACAACAATTCATTTGTCCGAAAAAGTATTAATTTTCACGTTTCTAATTATGACTTAATTAATAAAGGTTACAGGACTGACCCTCATCGACACTTTTCTTTAAGAGAGTGTGTACTGTAGTAGCTATGTAAAGTTGTATGTTGATTGATAAGGATTTGATCTCTCATGTCACTTTGTACACAATGAACAAACACGGAATTGATAAAGTTAAAGTGCATGCATACTACGACATCAAACATGGAACATGATAATAATAGTGTGACAATTACACGGACGCGAGTTTTGTCACGAAGAGGCTCAAATTTTGCAACGTTGTTTGAATCGCATAAAACATAAATATAACAAACTGTTGTTATTTCTGCATAACCTTTGAATCTGTGATATGAATAAGAAGATTTTTGCTTTCTAAATACCGATTTTAATGAAGATCTTGAATGGTGAATCATGTAAACTAGTGATGCATAGTCTTATATTGAAAAATAAATGAAAAAAAAAGAAAAATTTGGAAGACTTGTTCACATTACACATGGAGTGCGATTAAAGTGAAAACGTGAGTTCAGTCAAGAGGATGCTCAATTTTGCAACGTTTTTGGAATCGCATAAAACACAAATATAACAATTTTCTGTGTTTTTCTCTGCATAATCTTTGACTCTGTGATATTAATAAGCAGAATTTTGCTCTCCTTACACTGGCTTTGATGAAGATCGTGAACGCTGAATCGTGTAAACTAGTGGTCAAATTAGTGGCTAGAAGTTGGCAACCTAGCGGTCTGAAGTTGGCAGCCTAGCGGCCTGAAGTTGGTGGCCTAATTTAAGTTTACCAAAAATGACTTAGAAAATAAGCCTTATATAATTAACTCAGTGTAAACGCATATATACGCTAAATAGAAAAAAAAAGAATGAAATTTAGAAAACTTGGACTTTGCAACATAGGTAAATAGAATAGAAACAGCACGAAGTGACTAATAAATAATTAGTGGTATATTCTCGCCCCTTGAAATACATACAATGTTGTTTTCATAATTTTGAAAAGTTCTAATAAACCAGCTATGAGCCTAAAGTTGTTGGCTCGGCGGCCTGAAGATGTCAGGCTAGCGGCCTTGTACATTTTTGCCAAACAAATGACAAGAAAAATACGCCTTATATAAATAAATCAAAGAAAACGCAAGGAAACCCGTAAAATGCATGTGAGGAACAAATAAATGTAAAGTATTCATCTCGGGGGATAGATACAAGGCTGGAGCAAGTCTGCTTAAACAATGAATTCACTTAGACATTCCTTGTGCCAACCTTTTGATACAATTCGTCCCCGGAAGCCTATTTTGCATTTCACAAAAATACTTCAGGATCTTTTACGACAGTTAAGAGAAGAGCTATTGATTTGACTGATTGAAGTGAATTGAAAAAGAAAACAGATCAAAATTAGCTGGCTTTTAAGTTTTTATCATCACATATACTTTACCTAAACTGCTTTGTGTTCTATTCAGCGTTAATCTGTTTGTTGTTTTTTTTTATTAACAACAATATCCACCCACTGGATTGGCCGTCATACAGCCCCGACTTATCCCCTAACTGAGCATTTGTGGGACCAACTGGATAGACAGGTTCGACGACGCCTGCCCCTCCCTTGTTACTCTGACCTGAGAGCAGCCCTCTTGGAAGAGTTGGCCAACATCCCAGTGAGGAGGATAGACTCACCCATGAACTTCATGTCTAGGAGAATCAGGGTTATGGAGAAGGCGAATGGGGGACATACCCGGTATTGACAGCCAGTTCCCCGAATCAGTCCATTACGATTTCAGATTACAGAGTTCTCTTTCAGTTCCCTTCAATTATACATAAATCATTAACCAGATACAAATAATTGATTTTGCAGTTTGTTCTGTATGGATTAATCCTCATTTTTCAAGTTCGTTAGAGCAGTATTTCAAAACAAGGTCAACTTGAAATATGGCATTTCTAATCTCTTTTGTGATAGCGCAAGTGATAACATCGTTGTTTTACATGTATAGTTAAATTCATATATTGTTACAATACAGGCACTTTGATAACGTGAACCCGGCAATCTGAAATACCATAGTTTAAAATTTAGAAGAAATAGCGCCTGTCGATTTATTCCGGCGTCTGTCGGACTGTTCCTATGAGCGGAACCCACATGAATATTATTTTTATTATTAGCTCCACAACAAATATTTTAATGACCCACCTATCAACTGACAAGGGACTTACAAGTATACGACGGTGATGAAACGCCTCTAGACAGTGGCAAGGATTGTGCTTAGCTTTTGTTAATTTTATAGAAATCTTCAACTGAGAAGTTTGAACGCTGCATTTAAAAGGCGTGTTCCCGTGCTTAGTTTACCGTATTGCTATGGTAACAACATTGTTTCTCAAAACTATTTCGAAAATCATAAAAAATAAGTAGTAAAGTTTCGACTCAGATATGAATATTGAGTTGATCATGTTAAATAATTTATCGCCACCATGACATTTAGTAACTTACATATATTCTTTCAAATTAAGTGGTGTTCGAAATCTTATTACTCAGAGATGTCGTTGGTGCGATGTTGTCTCGTCTTCTGAAGAATTACTATAATGCCCTGTGTGTCATCACACCATGCTAAAAAGGCAACTTTTGTTCATGGTAAACTAGTGGTAATTAGATTCTACCTAAAAAAAGCAAAGACCTATAATACTTTGCGAAATGATAAGATAAAAGAAATGATTGCTGCAGCAAAAAAATAATTTATTGAAAGTTTATATAACACATTGTATCTCTCTGAGATTTCTTTGTAAAAGTTGCAGGGTAATATTATCGACTTCTTCCGAAGAGCGGTAACAAAATGGCGACTTATATTAACCAGAAAAATCGTATTCTCTCCCTTGACTGCGGCTATTTTTAACAATGAAAAGCGCCATTCCAATACCGCTTGGCAGCATGAGAAGCTGATTACCATTAATCGATATCGCCAGCCTCGGTATAGAGCGCACGAATCTAATGTATGTAATTTATATCAAAATGGTTTTACGTGCGTCATAACAAAGGGTTCTTGGGATACATTCAAAGAAATTTCTTCAGATCCGCCATGTTTTAGAAAGTGTAGTTTTGAATTCAGCAAACGGCTGAGTCGAAACGCGATGGAAAAAGGGACTAGAGAGTTAAGGGGCCAGAAAAAGGATAGAAAGACAGTCTATCAATGCTATTAAAAACGCAGATGGCGGGCTACGAGTTTTATGATGCGGTCCTAAACAACGAGTTGACCGCGTTGAAACGGATAGTCGCTCAGTATAAAAATGATCTTAACGCGAAGTTTGTGGAAGTACGTAAGAAGAATCATGCTGACCTGTGTCCGATTCATTTGGCAGCATATCGAGGCTACACGTACATGTTACAGTACCTCATTGAGTCAAAATGCGACGTCAACAAAACTACGTCGACATTGAGACGAACGGCCCTCCATTTTGCCGTATTGCGACACAAGATGGCGTGTATGCTACTGTTGATTGCAGCAGGTGCCAAACTTGACGTAAAAGACACGTTCGGTAACTCACCTTGTCATTACGCTGCCGATGATGGTTACTGCCAGTTTTTAGACGTGCTTATAAGACGTGGCGTCAACGTGGATATTCAGGACATCACGTCAAAAACACCACTCATGAAGGCAGTCAGGAACAACAAAACGGATGCCGTTCTACGTCTTCTTAGAGGGAACAGTAACATTAATATTACCGATCGAAACAGCGACATGGCGTTGCACTACGCGGCAAGAAACGGCTGTGCTGACATCATCGACATTTTGATTGCGTCACATAGCCAGGTAGATGTTCAAAACTACTGGGGACGAACCCCTCTTATGGAAGCCGTTTGCTACAACCACAGAGAAGCAGTGGCGCGCTTGATTCGTGCAAACTGTGACCTGAATAGGCGAGAATTCAAAACCGGCGATACGGCTCTTCATATCGCTATAAAAAGGAATTATACCGCGGTAGTCGAACTTCTTCTCGCGGCAGGCACGCGACACGACATATACAACCACCAGGGTGAAACCGCGGCATACGAGGCCGTAATAAGTAACAAAATTGATGTGATTAAACTTATGGTGATCTACAATTGTGATTTAGAACAACCAATTAAATATTTCTGCACAGGTGTTTACAAATCTTTGTTTCAACTCGCAGCTGAAAAAGGCCACTTTGATATTTGTCGTCTGCTTGCTAAATACGGCTATGTAGATTTCTCCGCACGTGTTCATTTTTACGCTGGATACGTGCCAACACGTGTGGGGAGTGAGATGGACGAGGTGCTTCACTGGCTACGGCGACAAATGCAGACGGCGACATCACTACAACGGCTGTGCCGTAAGGTGATCCGGCGGCGTTTAGGTCACAATATAGAGAAAAAAATCGAGAAATTGAACATGCCGAAGGCATTGAAGGAGTACGTGCTTATATCCGACTTTAAAGAAACACACGATCAGTTTTCACCTGAACTGTGAATTAGTGGAGTAGTTTGTAGAGGGCGTTTGATATTATTGTTCGTTTGATTACTCTAAAACTTACAACGTGCGTTTGATCTCCGTATGAACTGGGTTTAAGCTTATCTAAATAAAAAAGTGTTAAATTTTAAAGCATTCTGTACTTGTTTTGTAGACATAAGAATCAGGCTATATCTAGAATTTTTTTATTCAGCTTTGCCATTTTGTTTTGTATTTTACTCTTCGTTTCAAGTTTTACTTTCTTCGTGAAGAAATCAGGTAACTGTTACTTCTCCTTTTAAAAAGTATCAATAGATAGAGACTCTAAAATCTTTTAAACTAAATCCTTTTTAGTGCAAATCTTTTTGTTATAAAGTATTGTTCCTTTTCATTCTAATTTTCTTGACAGATAGTAGCACAAGGTTTATAAGTAAAATTATATTTCTTGTGGAGAAACGTTTTCTAAAACGAGGCTGAAGCTTTTATGTCTGAGAAAAATGTCTGATTCAACATTCTCTTATATTTTGCTCTTTAAAATCATTTTAGTTCGGATTCGTGTTTGGCCTGTTGTGAAGGTAATTATTTAGAATATTTTCATAACTTTCGAGACTTAACTGGCAAACTGAATCTAAGTAGACATGACAGTTCACACAAAAAAGCCAAATCTGGCTCTTTACAGAACACATTTACATTTGTTTAAGAACAAAATTACTTGACAAAAACCCTTAAAATGTCCACAGAAACATTGCAGATATAATGAAAAACCACCAACAACAACAACAACAAAACAACATGTTATTGGCAAATTAAGTATAGCATCATTTCTATGTGGACATAAACTGCACTTCTCTGTTCTGCTATGTACGATTTTGCAGAACTGAATTTAACTGTACTGGACAGTTTTTCACTTCACTATACAACACTGAGCAGCATTACAATGTACTTCTCTGCACTGTATAAATTGCAGTGTATTACTCTGCACTGTACATAATTGCAGTGTATTGCTCTGCACTGTACTAAATTGCAGTGTACTGCTTTGCTTTGTCCTGAGCGGAACTAAATTACAGTGACATGCTCTTAACTGTACTGAGCTGTATTAAATTGCAGTGTACTGCTCTGAATTGTAATAAATTGCAGTGTACTTCTCTGAATTGTAATAAATTGCAGTGTACTGCTCTGCATTGTATTAATTTGCAGTGTATTGCTCTGAATTGTAATAAATTGCAGTGTACTGCTCTGAACTGTAATAAATTGCAGTGTACTGCTCTGCATTGTAATAAATTGCAGTGTGCCGCTCTGAATTGTAATAAATTGCAGTGTACTGCTCTGCATTGTACTAAATCACAATTTACTGCTCTGCATTGTACTAAATAACAATTTACTGCTCTGCATTGTTCTAAATTGCAGTGTACAGCTCTGCATTATACAAAATTGCAGTGTACTGCTCTGCATTGTAATAAATTGCAGTGTTCTGCTCTGCATTGTTCCAAAAAACAATTTACTGCTCTGCATTGTACTAAATTGAAGTGTACTGCTCTGCATTGTACTAAATAACAATTTACTGCTCTGCATTGTACTAAATTGCAGTGTACTGCTCTGCATTGTACTAAATAACAATTTACTGCTCTGCATTGTACTAAATTGCAGTGTACTTCTCTGCATTGTACTAAATAACAATTTACTGATCTGCACTGTACTAAATTACAATGTACTGCTCTGCATTGTACTAAATTACAGTATTCTGCTCTATACTTTACTCAGTTGCGGTGTACTTCTCTGCACTGTGTTGAGCTGTACTAAATGTCAGTGTACTTCTCTGCACTGTGTTGAGCTGTACTAAATGTCAGTGTACTTCTTTGCACTGTGTTGAGCTGTACTAAATGTCAGTGTACTTCTCTGCACTGTGTTGATCTGTACTAAATGTCAGTGTACTTCTCTGCACTGTGTTGAGCTGTACTAAATGTCAGTGTACTTCTCTGCACTGTGTTGAGCTGTACCTTTCTGCTCACTTCTCTTTTCTTCATTTTTGTCAGTTATTCTTTACGTACACTTTTTGACAGAATCTATGTGCGAAATTCTTGATCTGTTTTCAATAAATTGTTGGCATATAATGATCTCTTATAACTCACACACCACTTAACTTGGATAGAACTGATAACATAATTCTAGATATATTTCCTTTATAGTTTTTGCCAAATATCTGTAGGCAATCTGTTTGTTAAGAGAATCAAAGATAGATGTTTTAGATAAAAATGTCTGTAAATGTCTTTAGACTGATGGAAAGTTTGAGCAAGTTTAAACATATGACCTCATATATATAATATGTATAGCAGGGCTTTGGCATACAAGTACATGTATACAAGTTTTTATATATATATATACTAGTATATTATTTCTACAGCCAACTTGCATGATTTAATTTATTAATTTCATTCAGTTAAAGAATGTACTTCTGAGTTGAATATATGATTAAACTGAATGTTTTTAAACTCAGTTTTTAAAAAAACTTTTCTGATATTTAAGAAAATGCTTTTTCATGTTAACACATAAGAAAAATAACAGTATTTATTTTTAAAAAAAAAGCTTTTGAAATGATCTGTTTTTAGACTGAAATCTCAAATGATCATATTTAAGAAACTGCATGTCATATCTCATATAGGAAATTAGCTTTTTAAATTGACTAAATTTTGGGAAAGCTGTATTTCAAATTAACATGTTTAGAAAAAAACATTGCAAATGATCATATTCAGAAAAATAGCTTAACAAATGATCATACTTAGGAATACTGCCTTTCCAAATGATCACATTTAGTGAAAAAAAACACACAAAAAAAACAACCCCAAAATGCTAATGATAACTTAAAATATTTCAACTGTAATTCTGGAATTTGCTAAAAATATATCACCGAAGTTGCTGAAAACATACAAGTTTTATATAAACAGTAGCGTGTGTGTTTCCTGATACAAGAACAGACAAATGTGTTGCTTGTTTTTAAAAACACATGTACTGTATTTTTTGTACTAGATATAGATGTAAATTTCATTCCTTCTTTCACTTCTGAGTGGTCTGGTCCAAAATTACCCTCCTGAAGTCAGATATATGAGGATACTTTTGGACCAACCCTCTATCCTTTTTTTCTTTATCAACTAAATGACTGAATATTTTGTGTATATGTAATTGTGAGTATCTGTAATACCCAAAATGAGCTACATTTGTATTTCACAAGCATATATGTTGTTTTGAAGATATAAATGTACATGTCTATTTTAATGAGATGCGAATGAAGCTTTTTTGTAAGCTAACCCTTCATTATTCTGTACATGTACAATCTATCTGGTTATGACAATAGCAATTTATTCATCTAGGCAGAATAAAAAAATGCAAGTATTATGTTTATTTTTTGAAACTTTATTGATAGCCTTTATGAAAAACACAATTCTGAGTCTTGACTTACTGGAAAATCATATTTGGCTCAGATAATTGAAAATGTTGTGTTTCTTACAGAAATTTCTTTAACAGCAAAACATTTACTATTGTTTCAGAAATGTATTCTGCCCTTTTCTGCTATTTCCCTCTTTGCAGAGAAGAAAAACTAGTTTTTTTTTATAAAACAGTGTACCTATGGCAGAGATGCATGGAAATACCTTCTTTGGTATAAAGTATATATTTAGAATATGATTTAAATACTTCTACCAGGCCCTAATACATGCATGGTGTTGTGGTCACATATGTATGTTCACATTCTATGTTATTGTTGAAATCTTTGTTGAAAAGTTATCAGGTTTTATTAAAAGTTGACAGTTTTTTTGTTATGTCTTTAAGGAATGTTATGATCCTATGAGATTTTCTTTATTCTGTGAATGATTTGACAGTTAAATGTTAATCTTATTCAGTTCATTATATAACGATGGGTTGGTGCTTAGTAACAATACAGAGTATATTGTAATGTGTTTAGAATGGTAACTGGTATATGAATATACTGATGTGTTTTAGATGTATAATGTTTGGGATGACAGGTAAAACGTTCCAGATATAGATTTTTAAGGTCACAAATATTGGTCTGTAAAGCTGGATGTTCCCATATCCTGATTATGAATTTAGTTAAAACTGCAGGGTATATTACATGTCAGTGATAAAGAGATGCTGAGGAAAGCTTACCCATCAAAGGATAAGATTTGAATAAAAGGTCATTGTGTTCAAAAACATGCTTAAATGCTCTTGTATAACATACAGAGAACAAATAAAATTACTGCTTATATTCCAGTGAATAGAAACAGTTTCCACTGATTTGAAACCAGCTGTTAATAGGAGGTCAAAATCCTTAAAATGTCATTTACTTACATTACCATGGCAATATTATACACCCTCACAATGATTGCTATATTTTGCTAAATACGTCACAATTTGTACCAAGGTATTGTTAATGAATGACTCCAATTGTTGTGACAGAACAAAAGACGTCACTACTTAAGGCTATAAATAGCTGAGGATATTTATAGAAAAACCAATAACGTATTTCATACTCATTAATACCTATAAGTTCTATTTTCTGAGTAAAATAACTTGTGGTGTATGTGAGAAAAAAGAAATCTGTAAAATAGTTATCACATAATCTGAAATTTCTGAATACTTTTTTGAAGTAAACCTGATACTTTTTCCAGATGTAAATATATTACTAATTGAACATGTATTCTTTACCTAAAATAGGGCCTAGTTATTATGGGGAAAATATAATAATAAGGCATAATTATGGGGAAAAGACCATAACAGGGCATAATTTATATGAGAAAAATATCATATAAAATTCTTCAAATGTAATTTCCTTTTCCACCCATAAGGCATAGCGGACAAATGCTACTCATTTTCTAAATTGAAAAAAAAATCAGTACTTATTTACTAAGCTTAATTTACCATAATCGCTTTATAAATGATATTCAGTAAGTGAAATCTAGTTTGAATTACAGACCTGCTCTACAAATTAATCAAGCTGTTTTATTCTTTTCTCAATTTTACAGACTATATTTCACATGTGTTAATGTTCCATTCAGTAAGAAGAAAGTCATTTTGACATCTTTATTATTTTCTAGTAATGCGTTAATGAACTGACAGCATTTCCATTTTTTTTATTCTTTCCAGAAATTCAACTGCAAGCAAAAAGGCTCTTTTAAGTTTGTCCACAGGTTTACCTACATGTTTACAGTTATGCACTACAGGTTTATCTACCAAACAAGTTTCCTTTGATGAAAGTGCACATGTAAAACTGACTTGGAACATGCTGACTTTTAAAACCAGGTTACCATCCCTGTAACAATAAATCTTGACATTTAGCTCCAATACCTACATGGACATTTCATTAGTTGTGTTACAGTGACCTCAAACTCTCCTCTTACCAATAGTTAACTGTTTGATTGATAATATGGAGCACTGTAAATAATTAATAACCTCTGTGTGACATGTACATCAGTCATGATCAAGACAAATGATCCTTGTTATCCTCTTATACAAAATAAAGACAATGACTTTTTAAACTAAAAATTTTAAAGACTTTTAATATTAAACAAAACATTATTTTAGACCCTCCTGTTACAGCTATCACACTTTTTCTATTCTTATAAGAATTTTTTTCATCTTCCTTATTGCAGTAATTATATTCATCTTCATAACTGCTATTAAAAAAACAACAACAACAAAAACACAACATCCTTCAGTATGTAACAAAATTAATATCCTTACAAAAAACCAATCAAATCTTTAAACTTCCACCTTCTTTTTAGACTAACATTGCCCCTGTTCCACCCTCTGGCATTAGTACCAACATAATTTCAGAATTTTGATATTGTACCAACAGTTCATACAAGGACAACAGTGTTACTAAACAGGTACATTTAACATTTAGTACCACAGGTTCATCATTGCACTTACTTTTGTACCATTCACTGATGCACGTGTATGTAATATGTGCTGCAATGCAAAGGAATTTTAGTACCACAAACTGACTAGTGTACTTTTATTTTCTGCAGAAAAATATATTTTTCAACTTAAAATGCTACTGTAACCATTCAATGCAAATTAAAACTACCTGTTTTATACATGAATATGAAATGTAACATTATACTGGTAAGATTAGTATGATTTGAAGAGAAATGATACAATGTAACTTAGTAGAACTGAAAGACATATTTATGAACATTTTTTGTTCCAACGCAATACAAGTATGTATTATTTGAAGCAGAACAATACATTTTAGTACCATAAGGTATATTCAAGAATTTTTGTTCCAATACAATATCTGGAACTTGAAAAGGAACAAAAAAAATTAGTACCATAAGGTATAATCATCAACTTAGCATACCAACACATTACATATATGTTTTAATTGAGGAGGAACAATACCATATAGTTTAGTACCATAGGATATATTTATGGACTTTTAGTACCAAATGTTTGAACTAACAAGTGCTTGATGTAGAAATGAATGTTGTACTCCCTTCCAGAGTAAATGCTGAATGAAAATTTCAATGTTAATTGTGTTCTATTAACTTTACTTAGAAATTTTACTGTTGTATTAAATAAAATCTTGAAATAAATATTAAAAACTCGTCAGAAGTTTGTTTTCGGTCTGGCTGAATGGTCAGCTGAGTAACACAGTAGTAGTTGGAATGAGGGACAGATAGTACAGAATGACTGACTGCCCACCCAACTGACTGACTAAGTGTCCAACCAACTATGTGACTGACTGAAAGAAGCAACTGCAAAAAGGCTCATCAGCTATAAAGACGGAATTTTCATATTGCCTGTAAAGGCTACAGTTTTATACTAAGCTGAAACCAGGCTACAACTTAAACAGTATAAAAATTTCTCTATACTAGTAGTTGATATTGTAGATCATTAAAACAAGTGTTGCCAAGCGTTTATTTTAAAGGTACAGTTTTCCCAGCAAAAGATTATATTCATTAAAAACAGGATCTGTGCTATAACAAGTCTTCAAACAAGCATTTAAATTTATAACGACATTGGTCATTCGTTATGTTTGTACTAAGTTAAGATCTACAAAATTTTAAACATACATCGGGTCTTGTTACTACTCACATGAATGTAATGAATTTGCATTTTGTGGATATATCATCAAGTTAGTGAAACATTTGGTGTTTCCCAAGGATCTGTAGATATGGTATTCAGCTATCTGAATAATGGGAATGTTTGTTTCAAGGATAATTGTAACACATGTAAATTCTGTGCTGTTAGTATATTTTATCTCTGTAAATAAAACTGGGCCTTATTTTATACTAAAAGCTTATTTTATACTAAAAACGCGATCTTTAAGAAAATCTATTGTCAAAGATTCTCTACTTAACATTTGACAGGTTGAGTTTCATGTTTTAAACACTGATAAGCTGTGACCAGCAAAACCAAGTGAGAATTATTGTTTGTTTCAAAGTATTTTAATATTTAGCACAAAAAGCATCGCAACAATTTTGTGAACAATAGAAAATGAGTAAGTAAATGTATCATAAGTTTAATGACTTAGTCAATTAAATCTAGAAACTTTTAATTGTATCTTTCTGATTTAAGTTTCTCAGAGCAAAAAATCAGTGCATCATTTTATCTGCTTAAATAACACACACAACTGCAAGTTGGTGGTGTTTTTATTACATGTTAATCTTTTTCAATGCAGAATGGACGTAATAATCCATTTCTGGTTATCTATTCAATTTATTGGCAGATATACATGTACATGTAAACAGTAAAGTAATGCAAATTGCATTTTTTATAGTAAAAAAAACAACAAAAAAACATCAAAGGATTTTGAGCCCTCATCATGACAAAGCTCATTAAAGAGCTTAAAGACCATTAATTCAAATAAAGCTTCAAGTTAATTTTTTTTTTTATTACCGTGTTATAGCACTGACCTCACTTAAGTTTTCATCTTGTAAAATAAATATGTTCAAGAGAATTTTAATGTCCAAAGTTTTACACCCTGTTTTGAAATGTTCAGCACTTCAGGTGTATCAACTATCTGTCAAACATTACAGTTAAGACAGTTTCTTTGCCTTGTTATAGAGAGCGTCTACAACTTTTCCCATGTCATGAATGGTTTCTAGCGCAGTCTCGTACGTTTTATCAGCCTCTGTTTCATCAAATACAACTAGAACACCAGCACCTTGGTCCAAAATACCTGCACAATACATAAAGGATCATAACAAGATGCTGTTAGAAAACAAATGTATATCGATATGACACCACTAACAAGGTCAAGCCTTTAAATCAATACACTACAACCAAGCAATCAATGATTTCTTCCACAAAACTGTATATGTATCATGTTTAAACCTATTTATTTTACATCTGTTTTGGAAACAAGTCCTAGAAACTTACATAATCTCAAGCGAGGACTTATTCCTGGTTTTAGGCCAGTTCTTCGGCCAAAAGTGTGGAATGCAGTAAGTCGCAAGAAAATCTCACACACGATGGGAATCAAACTAATGACCTCTGGTCAGAGTCCAGTGCACTCACTCCTTGACACTGCTCTATATAAGACTCACAACATGATGTAGCTTTATATGGTTTTATATCAGGGATTCATTTCTGCTGATTGTTTGATGAATGTCTATTACAGGTTTGGAGAAAGGGATCCTGCCCTAGAGAAATCATGAATTTCTCTATCAAAACAATATACCACTCAAGACTTACCATGGAATTTTTTATCAAGAATCATCTGTGATAATTTCTTTTCAACATTGGCCTGAAAAAAAGAGATTGGCAAAATGATCATTGTGGCTGGAGTTTATTCCCTTTTTCCTACATCCTCTAACAAACAAGAACTGTCGCTGTAAGAGGACAATGCCCCCGAAGTGGTGCTTTGACTTTGGGCTGAGGACCAGACATTCAAGGGTCAAAGCCAAATAAATATAGGTCAGTGGAAAGGCCTTGTCCACTGGGGTGTTGTGTCCAAGTATAAAGTAAATCGACTTTCTAATAAGAAGGTTATGGCCAATGTTAAAGTTTTTGGACAATTGGATCTTCAAGGTGAAGGTCATTAAGGGGGCAAGGTCAAATAAGTATAGATCAGTGGGAAGGTCTTGTCCAAAGGGGTGTTGTGTCCAAGTATGAAGTAAATCCACTTACTAATAAGAAGGTTATGGCCAATGTTAAAGTTTTCGGACGGACTGACGGACGGACAGTTCAAAAGCTATATGCCTCCCTTCGGGCACATAAAAACTTCAAGCACTAGTCAGAATGTGCATAATGGTTTTAGAATATCTATTCTGATAAAGCCAGCTCTTTTTGGATATAACCCGTGTTTCAAAAAATATCTCATGATTATCACACTAAAAAGCTCTGGTTGGCAGCTTTATTGGACTTTAAAATATAAAATACCATGCCTTGCTAGTTATAACATTATAACGATCATCAGTTAAGTTTTTAAAATACACATAAAACATGAACCTTTATACAGTAAAAGGTCCACTGTGTGTATGTCTATTACATTAAAACTTACCACAGGCAGTTTGATCAAATTAGCTACATGATGAACCTGTAATAATAAGTAAACAGATGTTATTTCTAAGGCAATATAACATTGTAGCAAATACAGTCACCACGATTCAAACTGGTACTACTTGTGCTATACTATTCAGTTGACAGTACTTTGCCTTTCATATTCAATTCTAATGTTCTCAGCATCTGTGTACATGAAATAAATCATTCACATGAAAAAACAAATTTAACAGAAATGCATACAAAACAAAGAGAAGTTGTCAAGAAAAGAAAATAACTGAGTCCAGCATCTCCCAAAATTTTGCTTTCAGCTAGAAAATGGTACCAAAAATGCGACATGTAATCAACTGACAAATTGGATAGTCAATCAGTTACACTGAAACAAACCTGAATGGAATAAGCGTCTCAAGCTCTCTGACCAAGCCAATCAAATACAAAATACAGTGTGCAACTGAAGTACTGTTTTTACTGTAGTACAAATATGCTGGATTAAACATATAGTGGACCAGGAGCTTAGTAAATCTCTCACTTACCTGTACTCTAGAGAATGGCTCTATTATCCTACAGAGATTCTGTTCCAGCAAATTATCATACAACGTCTTTAGATGTGCTGAGACTATAGGGTCATCTTCTAGCTGAGACTTGTATGTGACCAATGTCTAAAATCAGGTAAAAGAAAGAAGTTGTAACAAAAAAGAAATGTTACAAGTTTAACTGAAGAATAAAAAGGGAGTACATAATATACAATACCAAAATAAGTGAAATGAAACAAAGCGACTTATCAATGAATTTTCGGCAACAATAAGTGAAATGAAACAAAGCGACTTATCAATGAATTTTCGGCAACAATAAGTGAAAGAAAACAAAGCGACTTATCAATGAATTTTCGGCAAAAATAAGTGAAAGAAAACAAAGCGACTTATCAATGAATTTTCGGCAAAAATAAGTGAAAGAAAACAAAGCGACTTATCAATGAATTTTCGGCAAAAATAATTGAAAGGAAACAAAGCGACTTATCAATGAATTTTCGGCAGAAATAAGTGAAAGGAAACAAAGTGACTTATCAATGAATTTACGACAAAAATAAGTGAAAGAAAACAAAGCGACTTATCAATGAATTTTCGGCAAAAATAAGTGAAAGGAAACAAAGCGACTTATCAATGAATTTTCGGCAAAAATAAGTGAAAGGAAACAAAGCGACTTATCAATGAATTTTCGGCAAAAATAATTGAAAGGAAACAAAGCGACTTATCAATGAATTTTCGGCAATCAATTAATAATATGCAGATTTTCTTGGTTTCAAACCAGTAGTTGTATTGTAAGTATAGAATTCCCTGTTGAATTCAAAACGTTATCATATGGATTAGGGGTTTGAATCTTAAGAATGACAGAAGCACTAGAAGAGAATGAATTATATATATATATAACATAAACCTTTTGGAAGTCTGCTAGAGAACGTTTATGACTGGCAGTGGCTATAGATTTCATGGCTTCTACTTCTGGACCTGAGTATTTCAAAGCCAATTTTCCACTAACTATGGCCTGAACCTCATCAGCTCTGCAAGAAGAACAACAATTATACTGTCTTTCTTTAAAGTTCAATGTTCTCAGAATTTTTTTTTTATAACTTAGTTTCTCAGAAATAGATTTGCATTTTTTTTCTTCAAGGTTCTCTTCCATGTTTGAAACATCTAGATTAAATTTTACATCTCAAAAAAATTTCTTAATTCTGACAGTACTGAAATATATAATAATAAATACTAAATTACTAAAATATCAAGCAATTGTGTTGAAGCAATGTTTGAAACTTCTGTGGCCTTTTTGTACACATATTCAACATTCTCCAATACCAACATTTATAAATGTTCTATTAAACATGTTACAGAAATGCACAGAAGTAAGTATTAAAGTCGTATGAATTGTAGATGTTGTCATATCAAAGGGTGAATTGAAAAAGGTTCTTCAGACTTTCTTGTAATAATAGGCTTTAGCACTTAGAAAATATTTGTTTTCACCCCTCAATGTATTCTTAATAACTTTTTCTTGGAGATCAGACGAGTACCAGGGTACTTCTGTTAAAAGAAGAAGTGAGCGGAAAGTCTAGACTTACACATTCAACATTATCTTCATCAACAACATGTACTTCAATGCTATAATAGCTTTGGGACTGTCAATGGAATCATATCCTTCAAATGCTTCATAGAAATATGAGTAAGCTGTCTTAAAGTCCCTCTCTTCTGCTGCATGGAGAATGCCTGTACACAGAACATGTGGTTACAAAACATTAGTAAAATACAAAGAAAATAATGTTTTTTATTATAACTGACTGAATAAAAAAAACAACCAGAACACATTCTTAAAATTGAAATTACAACAATATATTCAAACAAAATCACAATTCAAATTCTGTCAACTAAGACATGTAAAAAAATCAAACAGACTTTACAGGCTGGAAAACACCTGTGTGAGAACTGCAAGCAATTCATACTGGTACCTGCACTTGGATTTGTAGAATTAGATATTTTATACAATACAGTGGCATCATGCCTTTTTGCAAAACAGTTAAATGAAAGCTCTGGTTTACCCATGACTAAGCAAACTCAAGGTGCAATTAACAGTTCATAAAGATCCCCACCCCCTCATCAAGGTATACTTGTGAGAGTTTTATGGAGAATAATTAGATGTTCTTAAGTTCAGATTTAATCTTTATTCATCTCTCTAGGCTATAAACCGGTCCCAATTTTACACAGCATAAATATTTTACCTACCTGACTGTAGATCAAGTGCTGCTTGTAGTTTAGGTGGGCAATATATTCCATTAGCTGTGGTTCTCCCTGAGGTAAGGGCAGCCCTAGCTTTAGGCAGGTTACTCAATGCATGATAGATCTTTGATTCTAGAAGTTGTACCTCCACTAACAAAGCTTTATCATCTAACTTTTTCAGTTCTCGCAACAAGGATGATGCTACAAGAGATACAGACAACTAGTGAAAATCTGTACAACTGGGCATTAAATTACCTCAGTAAAACACAAAATCTATCTCACATTAAACAGTGTTCCAAAAACAAAATACCTGGGGTTATTTCATCCCAAAGGTAGTTATCACACCCATTTCTGAGAGTAATTTTAATCTTTTCCTAGCGTGGTAAGCACTGAAATTTCTTAAAACCCTCAAAGTTTTAAATACCAGTGAGAACACTGAATAGCGATGATTAATTCAGAAATGAATTTCTGTTACTTTCAAAGTCTAAAACTAAATACTACATGCACTTAAACAGAAGCAAATAACATGTTTTCCTGCTAACTTGAAAGAAAGTTAAGATTGTTTTTAACAGTGACCCTGACCTTTGTCCTGGGGATCTTAAGAATTTTTAAGTAAAAAAGGCTTAATTTTTCATTAACATGTGGCAGCCACTCTTTACATGCAGACAAAGTGCACATTTTGATAACATAAATCATTTCAAAGATCACTCTGAGGGATCAAATCAGAACAGTTCCTATAGCTAGGAAATTAGGAAGCGGATAACATTTCTTCACATTCACCTCCTCGACTTACTTAGCAAGAGAGCATCTTGATACTGTTTTGTCTCAAAATACAGTGCTATCAGTCTTGCCTGTAAAAACATAATACAATGGTTAACACCACAAACTGTGTGTATTGTAGCAAAAAGAAATGGGAGTTACATGTACTTTAAGTGAAAACATATAATCAATTATACTCCGACAAAAATAAAATATTCAAACTACCGGTAGTCCACTGTACAAGTTGTTGTTGATTAATACAAAATTATACCATTCAAATGCAATGACCATTAAGCCTAGAATGTATTGTACAACATTCAAGAAATCATATGGGACACACATTTTAACATTGGAAACACACATACTGTATATATTTTCAAACAGAAACTCACATAATGTCTTTCAGAAATATCTTACAGAAAATCTTTGCCTACAGTGAAGACATACTCTCAATATGTGTTTGTGCTTCTTTTTAAAGTGTCTCTATACAAATCCAGTTTAGTCATCAAGTCCACAAAACCTTTAGTCTGAAGCATACTTATATCTAAGGGATACCAGTCCTGTGATCTCATTAAAACATCCACATCATTAAAACTGTATACACTATCAGTTCAAAAATAAAAAAATAAAAAATTAAAAGTTATTTACAGAAAACTTACCTCTAAAGCCTGCCTCAAAAATGTTCTCTTTTCATCTTTGGCCCAGTCAATGCACTCTCTGCATAGATCAACCTACAGCACAAAATACTACAGATATAAGAGACAAAATTCTTTGCAGATTTACCACATCAACAAAGGGCTCACTTGATGCAGCTTTAAAAAAAATTTGATCAGGCAGTAGCTGATTTTTCTTTACTATATTCCTTGCTGTAGACCTTACTTATGATGGAAGTCATTCCTACTCTATTTATATCCTAATACACTTTGTTCACTGCATGATTAACAGTACACACACTCAGTGACTTCAAAGTAAGGAAGGTAGAGGAAATAATTTTAGAACAATGTAATGATGTACCATGTAAAACACTTTGCACTTTTAGCTATGAAGGGAAAATTCGATGAAATGAAAAATGTTGTTCTACAAAACAATGTTCAGGTCTCTGTTACCAATTCAAAGAATTACATTTCTACTATATGTATAGCTCTTAATCTTATTCTTTATTTTATTGTTTTAGGACAATATAATTCTATAAAGAGAACATACCTATAACATAGGATGAAACTGAAGTACTATATACCAATGGATGGCCCAATAAGCTTCGTATTTATTTCCAATGTGGTTTACAGTCAAAGAAATGGGACTAGATGTCTAGATAACTGACATAATGAAATAGTAATTCCAAATAGAATAAAGGAGGAAATTCATTTAATTGCAACACAAAATGTAAAGACCTCTTTTCCAGTTCCTGCCTCCATATCCAAGAAGAGATCCACCAAGGCACGTACCAACTTGGCTGCCTTTGCTTTGCTCACCATGCCCAGAAATGGTCGAGTAAACTTTATCAGACCTGCCAGCTCTATAATAATTCAGAAAATAATGTTATCTAAAGAGTTCTATTGAATAATAAAGAAAACTGTAGAATTGTATATTTCATAGTTTTACATTTTTAAAAATCAGATTACTGTCACTGAAGTATGCATTCATAAAAGCAAATACTGGAGACCAATATTAACATAAATGAATAAAATGCTGTCAAAAATCTTAAAACAAAAATGGTACTTGCAATAATGCAGGGCCATCGTTAGCATTTTGAGACTGGGGCCAGGGTCCATGCAAGGGGGGAATTTTTGCATGAGTTTTAGATCTTTTTCATCTATGTCTGCTTATCATTTTTGGGGATTGAGTTTTTTTTGGGAATGGGGGGAAAACATACTATATTAAGGGGGCAATGGGGCTGATATTCAGCCCCAGATTTTGCCAAACGAGAGCCCTGTAATGAAGAAATTTCTGAAACAATATTCACACAACAATATTCAACTGAAGTTAAGTAGAAAGATTATAATTCATTAAATGATATCACTCCTTGTGTTTCTTGATGTATACAGACAGGTTAATAAGTAAATGTTACACAAGGACAATAAACATAGTAAAACCTTACCTTCTGCTTGCTTGGACTGTGCAAGTAAACCACCAAGTTCAAGTATTGCCTGTTCCTTCACTTTAACACTTTCTTCATTGTTCATGTCAACATCTCGTTTCACTAAATTGTAAAAAGGACTGTACTTTAAAATTTAGTACAAAAATGACTTTCACATTAGGGTTCTCCCTGACTTGTTTACACTGACCTGTAACACATCCATTTTGTTATGAGAAACCCATTTTATCATTTTAATGTTCATGTAAATTCATTGTACTATTCCATTAAAAAAAAAGAAGAAAAGAATGTGCAGAGATGTAACTCCTACCCCCTTTGTCAAATGCTGTTTGTTCTGGGCAGACTGGAAAAATTCCTGCAGTTTCAAAATCTTATTAAGTTAATATATTTGAAATTTATGCTTAATATTTTTTTTTTAATTTTAAGACATCACTATTCAAATAAAGCAAATTACTGTAAATGATCGTGTTTATTATTACTAATTGCATATTTGTTTGAATGTAAGTTCTGTTAATTACTTGAATCAACATTTACCTGTATATGTAATTATTTTTTGTATATATTACCAATGTGTTAAAACTTGTTGACATTACACATAAAATATATAATTTTGTCAATATGCCTAAAAGTACAACAAAGACACTTTGCACTTTAAAACAATAAACTCTATGTTTAATATAGATTAAAGCCCCTATATATCTTAGAAACAATCATTTTCTGCACATAAAATGGGTAGTCAAGTTGCGTCCTTTACTGATTTTGGAAGTCCTGACAACTACAGTACGCGCCAGGAGGAACTTACATTTTCCACTTTATTTCGCGGACGCGGAAAAAAATATCCGCCACGACATCAAGGGAAAAAACGGATTTCCTCGATGTCTGGACATCGCGAAATATCTCGGCGATATTTGACGACCTGCGCGAAAATAATTAGAGTCATAACTCACCTGGATAAGCTTAACATTTAATGAAATGACCGTTATGAAACTGTGCATTTTACGTCTGCCAATTATGTGACATTTGGTAAAATTAAAACCAAATTTCTAATACATTTGCTGTGTAGGTTTAAGTGTACTTCCGTCGTTGAAAACGCTCGTTACTTGAGTTGAGTTGAGTTGAGTAGGGTTTACATGTTGTATGTTTTCTTTAAATATAGGAAAGCAGTTTCAACACGTGTAAATCAAAAACCAGTCAATTTATTTTCTGAAAATAGGGTCAGCTGTTCCGAGAAGCAATTACTTTCGATTTTGAATTGTCATTCCTTCCGTTAACAAATACGAGCATTCGTAAACAAATGCATCAGAATGAGAGTTTTATACATTTAAATGATATTTTAAAGCGTAAAATTCACCGAAATGTGTGTAACCCGGAACTTTGTGAGCCTCGATACATCAATTCTTACCTGTGAAAAAGTTTGCGGAACCATTTAGCGGACATCCGCCGCGATATTTGGTGACCATGTCTGCGGCGGTGATCCTCGAAATGCGGCAGATTTGGTCGCGTTTTAAGGAATGGGTAGTCCGCGACGACCTCGAGGAAAACGAGAGTTCCTCCTGGTACGTACTGTAGTATAATGTCAGATAAATCCTCAATTCTTTGAACCTCACTCAATAAGTGTTTTTTGTTTACTTAGTAATGATGGCTGTCTTATAACAAATGTTTATCTATTCATGGAAAAGTGTATGGGTGGCATAGTGGATGGGGTAAAGGTGTATCTCACTTTTTCAGCGATTGAATTTGGCACTTGCTAACTCGCAAAACGCGAGTTTTAATTGAAAAAACTGAAGTCCAGGATCATTCAGCGAGTGCAATTGAAAAGGGAGAAAAATTTCCCGGACTCAATGATTTGGACACGACTTCAAAAAATGAACCCGAAAAAGATAAAACAAATCTGAAGAAACAAAGTGTGTCCGTCAAAACAGTGAAAAAGTGGTAAAAAGGATTTAATATCGAACTTTTATACGAAACAGATACAAGTAACCTAACTTTTGTAAAAATATGGTGTGCACTGTGCAAGAATCAAGCTCGCCATCTAAAACCAGACAAAACTTCAAATGTAAGCATTAAACTTAACTGTCCAGCTTTTGTTTTTCCTTTTTAACAGAATCTTTGATTGTTTATACTCCACAGACAAAATACTAGTAGCTTATATCATTTTGCTAGTAGAAAAATAAGGCACTAGCACTTTTTAGCAAGTGGCAAAAAAAATTAAATTCAACCCCTGTTTATCCGAAATTATTTTGGGGATAAGGCTATGTCACTCCAGAAATGTAATGAAACAGCATGAACTTTCACTTATAATAAGATTATATGACTTTTACAAAGAAAGACCTCTTTAGTTATAAATAAAGAAACACAGGATTCTGCTATTTCTATGTCTAAACAGAGGACTGGTAGACAAAAGGAGTCAATAAAAAGATGGCAACAATATCTTACAGCATATGAAAAACTGAAAACTCATCAGCGATGTTCTGACTATCATATGGACACTAAATGTTGAAATCAATTAAATTACAGAGTAAGGTCAGAATCTGTGCAGAAAATAAAAAAAAGGTGTTTTCCTTGACCTTTGAAGAGCAAAACAGAATTTAAAGTGGTTAACACTTGGTTTAAACTATACATTTTGTGATTTGTTAAGGCTGGACCGTCAAGAAAATGTATAGTTTTCCAAGATTTAGCTCAAAGTGAAAACTCAGTGGGTGTTGCTAGTTCAGTCAACGGAATGCATATTACAAATGGCATTTTCACAATGGACAAACAATAATGTTTCGATTTGAAATAATTTTTTATCAGCTGACAAGAAAAACGGACGTTACTTTTGAAAACAATATTAAAATGATTCAGCAAATTTGAAAAAAAGATACTGCTTTTTGTTTATAATTACATATTTCGGAGACGGTTAGGCACATATTATATATACTTTTATTGCTAAAAATTGCCTTACCAATACTGTGTAATATATCAATGGACTGAGTTTTGTTTGTCGCTTTTAAATCAACTGCTTTTTGTAATTCTTCCATGATTTTGCCGGTGACAATAACTTCGCGAAAACCAATTGCAAACTTTCTCGTAAGAAAAACACGTCGTGATCGTTTTCAACAACATCCGATGTGTCGTGCGTAATAATAATATATAGTACCATATTTTTTATTTTATATTTTTTTTTCATGCGCGTAAATATAACGTCAAATTCGAATGTCAATGGTCCAAAAAAGAAAATCAGGAAAAAGATTTTATAAATCTTTACTATTTTTTAAGATTCCTGGATACAAAAAAAAGAAGTAAAGACCAATACCTTGTTTTAAACCTAAAGCTATAATCCATATATATATATACATATATGTGTCCCAGTTAAAACTTATCTTTTTTTCGTTTTTAAGTTAAATTTATTCAAAGACCTAGAATACAGAATCTCAGCCAGACTTGGCATAGCACCTATATACTAAAACAAAAATGGTAGTAAGAAATGTCAGATTCTGTAGTTAAATAGGTATTTTATTTATTTATTTCTTCTTTAAGGACATAGCACATATAAAACAATATCACATACTAAATAAAAATAAATCATACTATATAATATCATGTACAATCTAATAAAAGAGCACGCTTTTATCATAAAATAACTAAATTTTACTATATACCTAGTATGGATAGCCCATTAAGCTGGAATCTTATTTACAATAGGGTCCATAGCATAAAAAAATGTGTAAAACAATGGAGAAATTTAAAAATGAAAAATAAAAATAACAAAAGAGGGGGGCGATACTAAGATTTTGACAAGACCTAGGTTGAAAAAAAGGATATAAAAGTATGCTCTATGACATCACATCTTAAGCTATCACGGTCAAATTAATATTAATGATATGAAGTTCTTAGACCTTTCAGTAGAACAAATAGACATTTTCAGCCTCCATAGTGAGACCTTTCATTAAATGTTCTTTTACAGAGTGTTTATATTGTCTGACATTACTTATAGATTTGATGTTTTCAGGGAGAGCACTCCAATTTTTAATTCCATTATAGCAAAACGTTTCTGAAAAAAACAAACAAAAAACAAACAAACAAAACAAAAGAAGAAAAAACAGAACAATTATGGTGGAGTACAAAATTGAATGCACTAGTTCTAGTGTTATACGATTATATAAATTTACAAATTCATGTTGTATAAATGTCGTCGGTCAAACCAAGTGAAAGAATACAAATCAGACACTGACACTGTGCAAAAACATCATTATTCAAAAGATTTCGAAAGAAATTAGTCAGCTATTTAAATTCCACAGTCACAGCAGAAAACACAACGAATTCATGGCTGCAGTGTTCACGGAGGGAACACTGTGAACATGGAGACGTGTTGAAGTCTTTATTACACGATCGTATTGCCTGTGGAATAAACAAAGAAAGCCTTCAAATATTATTTATTATCAGAAGAACATCTTGTGTCTTAAAAGTTGAACAGTTGTGGAAAAAGGCCACAGCACCTCTGAAGTAATAAAACCCAGGTTAAAACATATCATATGGAAATCATCGTTTATCATACACGTTTTTCACCATAAAGGTTTATTGAAGATTTTCTTCTTACATTTGCAATTTAATCATTTTAAGTAATCTTAGTAATCTATTTGAGTAATCTGTGTTATAAAATATATCAAATATATTTATTAGATGGAGTCAATTCTGATATACTCAAATATGCTCGGAATTTGAATTAGCATTAATCATTTAACTTTGACAATCTTACACATGTATAAATCTAAATAATACAGATTTTTTTTCAAACTAGTTAAGTCGTACATATATTTTGTCATGGGCACTTTTAGCGATTTAGAGGAAATCCCAGTTATGCTAAAGTGCAGGTGCTAAAAAAGATATAGGCTTGCCTAACAAGTGATCTCGTGATAATGAGTTCGCTCCTCTGCTACTGCTAGTTGTCTTTCAGATGAGACTTAACCCAGGTCCTGTATCAGGATCATCACATGATGGAGTGTTTTCTGTATACACCCTCTGTATTTTGTACTATTCCCGACAACCCAAATTTACAAACTCCCTTGGTAGGGGACGTCGATCATAACTGGTACAACTTAGCGATTGTAACTGGTACAACTTAGCGTGATATATAATGTAACATTCGATAATTAAAAGAGTTTGTTAATAATAAAATTCTATAAATTTCAATACAGTAAGTGTGTTTGGACAGAATGAGCTTCGAACTCTTTATTTAAGTAACTTCAAAAGAATGAGTACGTGAATCACATGCATCAAAGACCTGGCATTTTATGTGTTAACATGTTATAAGTCTTCTTTAAAAAGTCGCCGAATAAAAAAATCTAATTGTTAGTCAATTATCTCATCGTTTTCTTCGATGCGCATGGTACTTCTTTTACAAATTTAGCATAAACACCACCAAATCAGTGTTGTCAGGAATCAAATAATTTGGTGTAGGGTTTGTGCAGAGCTATAAGATAACAAAGCTGTCTGAAAGGTTAAAAACGGAAAGGTTGTTCTGAAAAATCATTTTATATGAAAACAACACATAATATTGACGAACAAATTGAAAGTAGACATCAGTCTTGATAAGTGTTCCGGACAATTCTTGACTATTTTTTTTCGTTTTAAAATAAACAGAAAATTATGACAGATTGTAACAAAAAGTACCGAAGTCATTGGGGAGATCCCTCGAGCAGATATATGGAACAGTTGAATGGTCATGCTACAAATCTGAATGAAATTGTTCCTCGTGATTTTTGTTTCCAGAAATTGGCAAAGGTAGCATCTTCAGAAGGGGATACGAACAAATGTCCTCTCGGACAAAAACCCGCCTGTCCCAAAGTAACGAAATGGACAAAAGCTCTCCCATTAAATTTACAGGTTGGACAAAGTTCTTCCGTCAAACGTACAAGGTGGACGAAACCCTCCCTTTAAGTTTACAGATAGGACAAATCACAAAAGAAAACACTAAAATACATTTTAGAACATTAAATCATTTTACATCTTTGAAATACTTTTGGTTAGAGCAAGTAGCTTTACTTTACAAAGTCCATTAAACCTTAAACTTAGATCTCCTTCCTGACTTTTCTTAATCCGCTTTGAAAAGTAAATTTTAATCATGCAATTCATTCATATGAGCAAATTTCATAAAGGATTTCTCTTAATCTACTGTTACCTTTGACACATTTTTATATTTAGGTTTTTTGTGAGTCAATATTTATGTGCTGCTTCTGCTTGCCTACTTCTGTAAGTTTTTATCCTTTTGTGCTTGTTTTAAAATTATTCTGTTTTCCCTTTTTATGCTTGCTACTGTGTGCTTTTAAATGGTGCATTATTTATTGTCTTGATTATGTTCAACTTGCCTGACACTGCATCTTTTTTTATATATATGTTTGCTACCGAGTGCTTTTGAGTGCCTTTAATTTGTGCTTTATTCTTATTTCTTTGATTATATTTAATTTTTCTGACTCTACGCCTTTGTTAAGCTGTTTAATTACTGTTTGTGCTTTTTATTTGTCTTATTTTGTTTAACTTGACACTTGATAGATGATCTTAAAGCTTATGCATGTTTTTTATGTTTTTGCTAATGTACTGAGGTATGAATGCGTTAAACTTGCTTTTCACACTTTCCTAATTTTTCTTCTTAAGCATTTTTATGTAAATGTATTCTCTTATGTTCTCTGTATTCTCTGATACTGTCTAGCTTACCATACACCCCTAAGCTTTGTAACATGTATTTTTCTTATAAATCTTATGTGATTACCTCTGCATTTTATGTAAATGTTATTTCATTAATGTAACCATTGTATTTTATGTACCTGTCTTCATGTTTGTAATCCTTTAGCATGTATATCTCTACCAAAATGTAAATTTTTAAGCTGATGAAATTGCTTAATTGATAAACCTATCTTTTTTACACCTATTTGTTTCTATTTGTTTTCTCAGCAAATAGCTTGAAGCTAATGTTAGTTGTTTTATATGGGTACCGACGCAAAATAAATTTTCTCGTATCTTGTATCTTAATGGAAACATCCCTCACCTCCCCTTAAAGAAACACGTTCTGTCATAGAATTCCTCGCCCCACACTGAAATAATAATAAAAATGTGATAAATGTTCTTTGTATTGTACAATTGTTTACCACAAATCTTTATTAGTAAGAACTTTGTCACAAAAAGTGGATCTTGATATTTTTCAAATTGGGAGGGCTTTTATCCTCCCATTAAGTTTGATTGGAGGGCTTGTGTCTGCCTTGTAAAAATTAATTGAGGACTTCTATACACCTTGTCATTTTTGGACGGGAGGGCTTTTCCGTGAGGGCTTATGTCCTACATTCCTTCAGAAGCTAATAAAATAAAATTGGGACTTGATGCAACAAAGAAATACCGTGGATTTGATTTAGTTGTGTTTAACCATAAGCTACGGATATGTTACGTTACCTGATCAGACTTTATTCTGGGTGAATACTCTTCGATTGGGAGTAATGGAAGTAGAACTCGAAAATTGGCAAGGAAGCTCTATATTTATCAGATTTTTCAGTATACCAGACCTAATACTTATATTGACACAACAATTTTTGACAAAGCCTTTTCACCTGATTATAAATTCGTATGTCTCTTTGGTCTGTAAATTATTAATTCTAGTAAAAAACTTTCAGTTAAGGAATGACTAGTCAAAATAATTCAAGTAACGTCTTGAGGGAAGTTGAGCATATTCTGAGATAGTTTTGTTTTGGGTCAGAATTTCTCTATAACGTCAAAACCAGAAAGATACTTTTTTGTGGTGAAACAAGAGTTAAGTTAAGATGTGTAAATGTAAGTGAATTAAATAAAGAATATGTGAAACAAAATAATTGTACTAGACAATTTTGGTGTATAAATACCAGTCTTTTAAGTTACGAAATACCCAAATACTCCCAAATACACTTGAAATATATTTTAATACTGGTGAAAGACGGTTTTCAACAAACAATTATTGTCAACTTTGTTTCTACAAGGCACAGATTTACTAGAAAATGAAAAACAATAGCTAAATTTCAGATATTCAGTCGATTTACCGACAAATCGGTAACACGACAAATCGGTAACATGATTTTATATAGTAAACAATCGGAGAAATCGGTAACAATATAAATATTGCATATACCGAGAACGGTGATTAGGTAGGTGTGAAAAGGCATATGGGGGTACACTGCTCGTCAGAGAATGTGATGTAGTAGATGTGAATAGTACCGTTAATGACCGAGATTACTTTAATTGGTTTTTTTTCAGATGTTTTAAATATTTTATAAATATTTATTATTTACATACCGTAACATCGAGAATGACATATTTATTTAAAAGAAAAAAAAACATAACATAGAATTAAATTTCGTACGAGCTGTTTATTTGTATTTTATTATGATACGAGAAATATCAACAATATAACAACTTAACAAATTGTCACAAAAAATGACTTCTCAAGTCAAATCACATCAAGGTTATAACAGAACGATGGTCAGCAGGTCACCCGAGATCTCTTATGATGATAGTCTCCTGCGCATCGGTCGAATGTTTCATTTTCTTACCTCTGCTAAAATTCAATTTTCAGACCAATATTTTTATTTTTAGACAGGGAAAACCACGGTTACGTTTCAGCCAGTCAGTGACTAGCTTACAACGAAATGTCCATACGTACAATTGACAACCCAAAATGTAAACAAAAAATTCATGTCTGCAAGTTACTTACGTAGAAAGTGGTTTTTAACATGTATACGTAAATAAACCAATCAAACTATCAAAAAGGTTAAAATCATGATGGTATGTTTTTTTTAGATGTTTAATTGCTGTATTAAGATGTTTACGTAAAGGCGTAGTTGAAATGTGTTTACAAAATTGTCAGAAAACACCTGTCTATTTATAATTTTTGGAATCACATGATCGTTTAAACCAAAGAAAAATGGTTTAAAGATTTTTCAGTTTTTTGGGATATTTGTGCACTTTCGTTGGTTGTTTAAAAGTTCATTGTAAAGGTCAATATCATAAATCTACTGGTTTTAAAGCAGCAGTGTGAAGTAACGGTAGTGTATACTTTTAGCTGCTGAGGGAGCATATTATGATGAGTGAGAAACAAACTTCTTTTAATTTAAAACATTAAAGCGCTATCAAAAAGTTGTTTCTCCTTTCATCCTTAAAGTAACTATGATTATAATATTATCGCATCAATTTTAATAATTTTGATAATGATAATTGCATGACAAACACAAATTATATCAAATTTTGTTCTCTTTTCATCCTAAAAGTAACTATGATTATAATATTATAGAATAAACTTTAATAATTTTAAACAATGATAATTGCATGACAAACACAAATTATATAATTACCTGCTGAGACAAACTAATAGACAGACCTGCCATAATTTTTCTGGCCATTTCCGGGATTTTGATATCGAATTTCCGGGATTTGAGCCGATTTTCCGGGACATACAACTATTCATATACTTTCAATGCCCTACCGTTGGCAGCACACAAAATTGGACGGGATTCCGTTTTTGGCGGGAAAAGCCGTGCACTTCTTTCAAATAAACATCAGTATCATCAGTTTCATAGCTTTTATTTTAGTTGCAAGAGCATAGTAATTGACAGGCTTGCAGAAATGTTTCAAGCTCAATCGGTCCGACCACCCGACGATTATTCCCCCCCACCCCTCTCAACCACTTCAAAAAAACGTTCGCTCGTATTTACGAGTGGAGAAGGTAGGAGGACGACTATAATTTTCTGATCGATCATCCTGCCGAACGCGTGCAAAAACCGCAAGAAATATACTGATGGATGTGCATATCATAACGTCACAGTTTACCGACAGTAAATTCTCCATGTACGCAATACGCTCTCAAAACGAAACCGGAAGCGTGAGTAAGGGGGAGCACTGTGCCTTTTTTAATTCATTTCTCCTAGGTCATCATGACTGGTGATGGTGATGCAGGACGAGTAGAAATTTTTGTCACTCGTCCTCGATTGTGTAGCAGTAATCATAAAATAATAACTGTGTACCATTAATTAATTAACATCATCAACTCGAAATTCAAGTTGAATCACGGGCGTTTGATGACAGCGTCGGCTATGCTTCGTATTACAAGTATCGGCGCGATTTGATCGAACATTACAATATTCACCACGAGTTTTATGCGCGTTTGTTTAAATTTAATTTTAAGTAGCATCTCTATTAACACCAATTACCGTGGCGACAGTCTTTGAAAGGGGCAGATATCTTACAAATTAATTAATGCACCGCAAGTCAATAAATCGATAGCCGATAGCGGTCATTTGTTAATTGGTTATCAATGACACGCGGTGTATTCACTGAATCGGAACATTTTATCATAACAAATAATTAAAGAATTAGCGGCGTGTCAAAAATTTGACTTGCCTGATCAAAGGTATGTGCGTTTTTCATGTTTTCCGGGACATCGGATGTCTTTACGGGACTCCGGGACGGGCCCTCGATTTCCGGGACAATCCCGAACGATCCGGGACGTATGGCAGGTATGCTAATAGACCTAACTTCTTTAACGACCGACTCATGTTGTGAGCACCTTTTTCTGACGAGCAATGTACCCCCATATCACTGTTATATGCAATATTTCTATTGTTACCGATTTCTCCGATTGTTTACTATATAAAATCATGTTACCGATTTGTCGTGTTACCGATTTGTTCGGTAACAATTCAGTCATACATATTAGCCACATTTTGGACATAAACGGCTGTCGTAAGATTTACAATCTGTGAAAAACATACTAATGTAGGTTATTTCCCTCTATTAATGTCTATTCGAACTATTAACTTATTTCCTATTTAGATTTTTGTTCATCTTTTTTTTAGAGATTTTTTTATACACTGGATGTTTGTTTTTTTTATATTTAAGGTATTTAAATTTTATTTAACTGGAACCTTATATATGTTGTTCCCAGTATTTAATAATGCCTAATTATTAATTATCACAAGGTTTGTTTTTCACAGCACCGTGTATGAAAAGAAATCTGAATACAAACAAACGAGTATTAACTGCAAAATAACCATTAAAACTTATATTTTCTCATCAAATATTTGAAGTAAAGTCCAAAGTCTTGCTCAATTCATAAGAATGTATTAATTAAATGATACAATCCAAGTGTATTTGGGTATATTTGGGTGTATTTGGGTATTTCGTGCTGCTCTTTAAGTTACACCATTTTAATCCATTAAAGTTTCCTTTCACTGTCTCTATTGTTTATATTCATTTGCTGCTATGGTAGTGAATTGTGTATGCTAAAAATGGCTCTTTGTTGGTCCCGTACCAGACCGTATAGTGTGTTAACTGACTGATGCCTTTTTTTCAAATGATGGTGAATGTGGACAAATCTCAAAGATTATTTTCTTTGTAATTAAAAGTCTTCAATTTTATTTTCTTGTTTGCATTTTGAAAATCAGTGCAAAGGGCTTCATAGAACAAAGAAGCATTTTTTTTCAAATATACGTAAGAAAGAAAAAATGAGTGACATGGAATGACATTGTTATTTTAAGTTATAGAATAGAACGTGGGAGAACCAGGAGTTTTGGAACTGCGGATATTACATGTTGGCTCTGCTTGTGAAAATCATATTTTGATTAGGAAGGCATATAGTTTTTGAACTGTCAGTTCATCTGTCTGTCCGAAAACTTTAACATTGGCCATAACTTCCTTATTTGTAAGTGGATTTACTTCATACTTGGACACAAAACCCCTTTGGACAAGACCTTCTCACTGACCTATATTTGTTTGACCTTGACCCCTGAATGACGTTAATCTTGAAGATCCAACTGTCGAAAAACTTTAACATAGACCATAACTTCCTTATAAGTAATTGAATTCACAACACATTTGGACACAACATCCCTTTTGACAAGACCTTCCCACTGACCTATTTTATTCGACCTTGACCCCTGAATGACTCACACTGAAGATCCAATTGTCCAAAAACTTTAACATTGACCATAACTTCTTTATTAGTAACTGGATTTACTGCATACTTTGAAACAACAACACTTTGGACAAGATCTTCCCATTGACCTCTATTTCTGACCTTGACCCCTGAATGACCTTTACCTTGAAGATCCAACTGTTCAAAAACTTTAACATTGGCCATAACCTCTTTACATAACCTCTTTATTAGAAAGTAGATTTACTTCATACTTGGACATACATGTAACACCCCTTTGGACAAGGCCATCCCATTGACCTATATTTATTTGACCTTGACTCTTTGAATGACTGGTCTTGAGCTCAAAGTCAAAGCACCACTTTGACTTCGGGGGCATTGTCATCTTACATTAACAGTTCTTGTTTTATTATTATACCTAGTGTAAAGGTGCACAGGCGCGGGCTGTGCTTTAACTGATGTATTCTGCAGTTTTTGCATGTACATTTTAATGTCTGAAAAATACATTGTCCTGCAACAAAGAAAATTCCCATAACCATGGTACAAATTATTTATTTACATCATTCTGAATATAAAAATACCTGGAACATAGGCAAATTGCAAACAAAAATTTTTTTGTTTACTGGACATAGAAAAGGTAAAGGAAAAATGAACTACGCCAAAAAGACTGTTTCTAATAATTAAATATATAATATTATTGATGTGAATTGAGATTACGAGCATTACATCTATCCTAACTTTTAAGTGACAAGACCAATGACATCCACGGAACCAGTTTATCATGTACAGCCTTCCTAACCGTTTATAAACTGACAGTTTGAAATAGTGTACTGTTTTCTGGCTATAGCATACTCAGTGCGTGCACACCCCCACCAGCTAAAGCTGATGTAAATAAGAGACTGTTGTAGATTTAAAAGTATCTTTTTGCAATTTTTGTTTTGTTTTGTGGAACAGATTCAAACAGAATGTAGTATTTTAAAAGGTTTCCAAATGTGCAAGTGTAAAATGACTGTAAATTGTTTGGGAAATAGGGATTTCGCATAATACATTTAACACCACAATGGTGGTTTCTGGTTGAGACATAAAGGCAGCATCCTGCCTGACAACTAGTTTTACAGGTATTGGCAAAGTGCGTTTGGCATTTCTGAAGCAATTTAAGACCAGTGGGTCATATAATATTTTTGATAATTTATCCTGATGTTTCTCAAGCACATCTTGCCATCCAAGAAAAATAACCATGCAGTTAGGGTATTGATAATGTTTTCAAGCATTCTGGAGTTCTTGTTTACTTTATTGTTATGACGATATTGGCCAGAATTATGACTTTAACCCATTCTTCTCTAAAATATAAATTAATGGGATTCGATTTAATTTCCTTATTTGTATCTTCATGTCTTATTCGGAACAACACATATTGAAATGAATGAAGTTCTGTAATTCATACTAGGCAAGCATCAGTGATCTATTTAAGATTATTACAAAGTAGATTTACATTTGTATAAATAAATGCATACAACAGTCAACCATGCAACTTGGAACAGTAATTATGCTCTTAAACTTTTCATAGTATTATTAGTGTGGATTAATATGTAGTGGACATGTGGTAATTGTAATTGTGTAATAGTAATCAGTTGCAATTACCTCCATTTCGTTCATGTAATCAAAGGTATTTGGTTACTTATGAAAATCTGAGTACATTAATTGTGATCGCAATCATTCCATGCCAGTAATCACTGTAATCATCAATTACTTTTTGATTACATTTCGATTATAAATTTTGAACTTAGTCATAACTGTTTCCTTTCTCCTAATCGGTCTCCTATGCAGAGCAAGATGTTGATTCTTTTGATGAATTGTGAGTTTAATTATATCCCAATCAGAATAAGGATATCTATACATTAGTTCTTGATAGTAGTTACGAAGTTTCCAGTCTGATTCTATTCTAAGTTTCTATGTTAAGTTAGAGGCTAAGCAGAAAAATTTAAACAGTTTAGAACACCAAAGGACTCCTTTAGTTTAGGGTTTACCCGTGTTGCAAAAGAAAATGCAGACACTATACAGAGAGTCACAGAAGAACACCTTAATGAGCTATCAATAATAAAAGATAACCCTGAGTATCTGACAGAGACTCTTCATAAATTGGCCTTTACAATGAGCGATAGGGCTGCAAATGAAAAACGAGCCGATCAATTGTTGGATGAATGGAGGGATGAAATGTTGAGAGACTATGAAGGAAATAGTAATGATGTGCATCATTTCCATTGCATGGCACATGTGTTGTTGGGGCTTCACAACTATGTTATACCAAACCTAAAAGAGCATGAGCAAAAGCTTGAAAATGAAAATGGACCAATTGGAAGGAATTCCCTGTCCTACTTCAGCTCATGGAGTAAGAAAGAGAGTGTTGTCAGTCGTGTTGTGCGAACTACATCTGAAACATTTGGACCAGCAGGTGATCACCTGGGTTTACGTGATCGATGGGATGCATACTGTGCAGAGCATGGTGTTAAATCCCTCATAGGAAATTACCGAGACAACCGCTTTAATGCTCTGTTTCAAACTGCGGCTGAAGTGTACATACATAGGACAGACTTCATTAAAGTATTGGAAACTGTGTCAAAGCCAAACATGAAATTGAAAGCTGTCAAATCAGACCTAGAGTCAATGGAAGTGTGTTCTCTTCTGCAGTGTTTAGGCTTGTACTACCTTAAGCTAACAGGGCCATACTGGAACATGATCACATGTGGGACAGTCAGCTACTTTGAACTCTCTTCACACATAAAAGAAATTGTGAAGTTCCTGACCACCTGTGAAGAAACTCCAATGCATTTATTAGTAAAAAATGAACACTGGGCTTCAACTGATCTTCTTAACATTAGCCGAGTTCCGTATCATGATAGGCTGGTAGACAAACTGTTTGAGTTGAACGGAGAGACAAAAGACAAATTATTGGCTGTAATACCAATAATTGCACGTGCAATGCTAAAATGTATCAGAAAGCAGCTTGACGATTTTCTCCCAGGTGGTAAATTTGAAGACGTGCCTGTAGAGATGTCTAAAACAGCAGCCTTTGCACCTGTAACCAACCTCTCATGTGAGCATCATTTTGGAGACTTGGACTCTAGTCAGAGGAGACGGCCACATGCATCAAATCACCATCATTCATCGGTCCAGATGCTTAAGAGAAATCGTACGCAGATAAGTGACTGGATTAGTAAAATGGACAGTGACATGAAGTCAGAACTACTTAAATCAGCTAGGAAAGGTGGGAAAGAGCTAAGAAGGAAACATCGTGAGCATGAAAAAAGTGTTCTACTTGAAATCCACGAAAATATGATGCAAGAAAAAGCAAACAAGGGGAGGAAAAGAAAAATTAATGACAGTGAAAATCCAAGTAAAAAAAACAGATGTGATGATATCAAAGAAATTGATACAGTGAATGAAAATGACTCACATACCATCAAAGAAATTGAAACAGTGAACGAAAATGACTATGTGGCAGTTGCCTACCAGGACAACTGGTATCCTGGGATCGTTGAGAAACTTGTTGACACAGATACTGTTTTTGTTAAGTTCATGGCACCTTGCAAAAAAGATGGCATCTTCCAGTGGCCAGCTCGTGATGACAGACAATTAGTCAAAAAACATTTCATATTGTGCAAAAATATTGTGCCAGACTGTATGAGCTCTGGTAGACAGTGGTATGTGAAAGAACACTCAGATATAACAGATGTGTACAGCAAATTTTATTCGATGTATTTTTAGCTATGAACAATAAAACATGAAACACTTCAGTTACTGTGACATAAGCAGAACATTTATCTTCAACATTTTCATATCAAGTTTTCAAATCAGATATATTTTATTATTTACATATTTGCTTTTTTTTATTTTTAATGCTTTGTAATGATTTAAGAATGAATTAATGTGGCTTATAATTATTATTCTGTGTCCAGACAGGTTATTTTTAACATAATTAAAACTCTTGTCGCAGATGAAAAATAAAATATAAAAAAAAACATATTTTTTGGTGGAGTTTTTTTATTATATATCAATAACTATTAATCCTGCCTTAAAACTGATTGCAGAAATAGATTCTACAGGAAAAATGCTAACAGACTGCAAAGTTTCATATAATTCTGTGAAAAAATAAAAAAGTTATGAAAGATTAAGTGAAAAGTGACTTTCGCGCGGGTCCATGAGTTCGCATCTATTTCTTATATAAAACAGCACTTGGAATTTCCAGAAAAATGGCCATTTTCACGAACTTCAATCCTGCATAACTTTTTTATTTTTCAAGATAATTTAAAAAAATAAACAGTTCTGTGCTTGAAAAATTCAGGACTTGCAGAAAATGTTATTTAAAATGCATTTATCTAAAAATGAAAAAATGGCTGTGGTTGCTAAAAGGAGAGAGTGTTATGACCAACTGGGTGTTTGAACTTTTTAAATTTACCTATTTAGACTAACCTATTTAGTGTTTTTTGGACGTTTATTCTTTAGTTGCATATATGCTCGTCGACTAAGAATTGTCATCTTCTATAACTTCATGACATCGTATACATTTAGTATTCAAAATGAGTAAGTGTATAAATAGAACTTTAAACTTACATATTTATAGGAAATAGAAAGTACATTATGAAAGCTGAAGGAATTTATCTCTGTCACATGATACTTCAAGTTTTGTTTATTGGGATCAGATTACTGGTAGGCTATTGCACTGCAGTTTACTTATAAGCAATGGTCCAATTAAATTGTGAAAAATGTCTACCTTACTGAAACAGTTTCTCTCTTATTTCAGATGATAGAAAACTGAATAAAAGAAGAAAATGTCCCTGAAACCACGTAGGGTAGACTTTGATCAGACCTGGTCAACATTGCTGGAAACTGTTAATGGGGTAATAACCTGTGGCAGTGTTGCTAGGGCAACTTGGAATGATCGTTTTTCATATCCTTTTTTATCTTATTAGTTGACAACCAAATAGGTTGTATCTAGGAGGCAGTCTGCTTCAAGTAAAAGGCAAACTGTTACTGTCATATGATCTTTTTTGTGTGTGTGTGTGTGACCACCTCGAGTGTGCAAAGGTTTTTTTAAACTTAAAAATGAAAGAAAACATACTGTAACAATTGATGGTCAGCCTTCAACGAGTGAAACTTTTTTTAGTATTTATACGCTTACTGAATACTTATAACTAGACTTTTATATAATATTTATAAGTTTTTTACCTCTTGGGTAATATTGTGATAGTTGTTTATTAGTGTAGCCCAGTATTGCACCAGAAGGCAGGATCCATCACTCTGACAATTTGTAGTATACATGTACATTGTGTAAAACCTGTATTCTATACTTGTTTGTTATGCCTGCAGTATTACCAACTTTATTATTTAGCCTTAAAGTAACTCATAGAATTTAGCTTAAAAATGTTTTTCTTTAAACCAATAAAGAAGTTAATATACTATGAAAAAACATCATTTTGTGCTTCTATACATTATAAAAACTGAAGAAAAAAAATTTGATTATAACATGATTCAAACCCATGCCCTTCAAATCAGTAAAATTAGGAGCAGCGACTTAGACCACTGAGCCACTACGGAATGTTCTTTAGTTGTATCAGAATTAACAGTTTAAACACAGTATCTACCTGGTGACTAACAGGGTAATTGTTTTTACTGATAAAAGTGTGAAAAACTTTATATTATGATATGTTTCTGTAACAAAAACTGAGTCAGTAACTTAGTTTAGATATGTTCTTCACAACCACAACCAGATTTTTTACATGAATTCAATAAACTTTTTTATGCGTCATCGACCTATCTGTGAGTCAGTCGCTAAAAATAATAGGTGTCTTGTGAAAACATACTAATTAAACCTTAACATGTTGTACTGATGTGTACGCTCTGTGTGTGGCATGTCCAGAACCACTTGGTGATAGGTTATACCAGGAAACCAAGACGTTCCTTGAAAACCATGTCAAGTCCCTGTATCAGGTATGTTTTAGGTAACAGATCAAGACAATGTAGGTTCTGTAGATGAATGTAACATCTTTATGTAATGTAACATCTTAATGTCCTGTTCATTGGTGAAGTGGTTACATGTTGAGTGGGAAGTTAAATGTTTTGAGTCCCATACATGTAAGGGCTTGTTCTGAAAAGACCAGTTAGTGAGCCTCTAGCTCGTTAAAGAATGGTTCTGCCTGATGCCCAGCATAATGAGTAAGGAGATGGGGAATAAGTGTGTAAGGAGAGATTATAATAAGTCTGGGAGACTGGCCCTTTTAGCAGGAGTGACAGTTTGATAAACAAGCACTTAACATTTTACTGACTAGAAATCAAACTATGTAGACCATACCATTAGACCACACAGATCATTTTGTACTAATTGCAAAGGCAAAAATGATTTCAGGCTGAAGAATAAAACAACATCCAACTTTCTAGAGATAAATAACTCCATACTTTCTAGTTATTCTTGTATATGTATATAACTTATCTTTTCAGGATTATTAAGATACCTCTTAACAAACTGAAATATATTGTTTGTGCATTTGAAAGATAACAGTGGCTCTTGTTTTCTTTACAATTACAGAAAGTTGTGGATAGCAATGAGGAGAACTTGCTTACCATTTATCAGAGGCACTGGGAGCAGTACAGTAAAGGTTCCGGCTTTCTGAATCAACTGTATGGGTTGGTATACAGTATTTTCTTTTTCTGTTCCTGAGACTAGAATTCACTTTTCTAAAGTTATCATATTGGTGAATGACTGATACAGTATTATCACTATAGCATAGTCTAACTGTTAAGTAACATTTTTTTTTACAATTTTCAAAGAAAAAGTTCATGCATCATTTATAAATCCCGCTTGATGCCAGTTCCTAAGTTGAAACTAAAACCTGTACCAAAGATGTAGACTCTAGATAGTCATATAAAGCTTTCTTCACTAGTGTGTTTCAGAAGTCTAGTGACTGCTGAATCACGAGTATGGTTTTTTGCTCCTGTTTAATTAATTGCTTTGTTGCTAATGTTATAGCATGCATTATTTTGAGACCTAGTAAGGCTAGTATAGTTTCAACAGAGCAGATATTAAATATTAAGAAAGATGGTTACAATGAAGTGCAGCAAAACTTATGATTTTCACTAATTAAGAACATGCGTTTGAAAAACAAGTGCTGGTAAGCTAAATTTTTGAACACATTGAATTTTTTCTGTTAGCTTTTTGAAGGCTATTATGTTTCTTGATCTTTGTACAATATTTGGCTAAGACATTGACACTGAAGACACCGTTTACTTATTAGGAATATTGTATTGTCACTTGTCACAATGAGAAAAAAATCTGTGAGGTGAAAATAAAGTTGTGTCCTTTTCATTTAAACTGAGAAATAATATATTTTTTCTACAGACATAAAAGGCATATACAGATTAATAAAATGTTGCTGTAATTCTTGAGTGTTACTAAAAGAAACTTCAGTTCCTGCTGTTATAAAGAAAGAAGCCAGATTGGTTAATAAATAGCATGTACGATTGCGAATTGAAGATCAACATTTGACATGAAATCAGTTTAAACACTATCACATACCTCAGCTGTCCCTGACATAAACGGGGTTATGCTGAGAGCGGAGAAGTTGTTATTGTTGTATGGTTTCATTATTTTATTATTTACAGTTACCTAAATACAACATTCATTAAGAAACAGAAGTACAGTGATGCTGACCTGAATTATGGAGGGTTTACTGTGGAGTTAACAGATCAGATGTTGGAGATAGGGGAGGTAAGAACTTTAGTTTTGTGTGTCTTTCTTTGTAAAATTCTTTATCCTTAGGCTCATTCTTACTTATTTTTAGCTTGATGTCATAAGTTCTTACAAAACTGCAGTGCTCTTGAGACACAAATATTACACAACCATTTACCAGGTACTTTTGAGAGGATACCCAGCACTTGTATCAAGTGAAAGCTTGGTGAAACTTAGTAACAAGCTTAATATAAACATAGAAATAAAGCTTATATTACTGAATTTGCATTATTGCTGTTTCATTCTTTTCAAGTGATAATTTCGCTGACTGGTTATGAAGTTGAAAGGATAAGGTTGCTGACTTTTGTAATACAAATCTCAAATAAAAGTGTACAATAGTTTCTGTCATTAAGATTTCAGTAGGTATTTATGTCACAGCTAAGCAAGCTTTTAAATGAACCATATAAATTAGAATTCTGCATTTTCAGTTGGCTCTTGATACATGGAAGAAATTTATGATAGAGCCACTGAAGAGTCACTTGCTGGTCCTTTTACTCCAAGAAATTAACAGGTATGTGGATTAACTCCTACCATTGGCTGTACAGTTTGATTCTGGGGCAGTTTTTTGCCATGCAGGCAAAGAATGGGAGTAAGATGGACAAAAAATCAAGAAGAGAACAGCTTTTCCAAAAAGCTAGCAGAAGATGTTAATTGCTTCTCAAGACTCTGGATAGCATTTCATTGTTCAAAGTATTTTCATAACATGCTGATGTGTATATTAATGTTTCTGTATGTAGGGAATGTTTCACTGTGACTTTCACTTTCCCTTCGGCAGAAGAATGGCAGGAATACACTGAGCATGTGTTGTTGTGTATAGTTAGTCTTGAAATTTCAGTCTGATTGGATGTAAAACAAGTAGTATGCTTTAAATGAAATTCTTAAACTGTCAACTATACTACTTCTTTGATCAGAAGTAAAGTTATCTTTCCTTTAAAATTTCCAGTGACAGACATAACAATTGTGTAAACCAGACAGTTCTTCACGGCGTGATTACGTCATTTGTTGATGTGGAGGAATACAAGAAGAAGTCTCCACTACAACTGTATGAGGAGGTGTTTGAAAGTCTGTTTCTCAAAGAGACGGGTGACTATTACAGAAGTGAAGCGGCGAAATTAAAAGATGAATGCACTTGTTCAGAGTACATGGAAAAGGTATAATAGATATTGTTTTCAGTTCAAAATCTAGTTTATATGGCATAAATTTGTCAGAATGATTATTCCTTGCTATGAAAAAAACAACACATGTCGTATGACTCGTATATCAGTCATGTTTTCAGTCACTGTATTCACATATTGCATTCTAAAATTGAAATTTTATTTATTGCAAATTTAAGGCCTGCTTTTTAGTCATGTAGCATTTGTTTTCAGGTTATAAAAAAACTTCAGGAGGAAGATTTTCGAAGTCGGAAGTTTTTACACCCAAGCTCATATGGAAAAGTGACACATGAATGCCAGCAACGAATGGTGGCAGATCATTTACTGTTCTTGCATGGAGAATGTAGAGAAATGGTTCAAATTGAAAAGTTACAAGGTACATATATGACCTTATATCAGCAGGTTGCAGTATTGATATCTTATTGGGAGAAAGTACTATTATAATGTTTCATTATATTCCTGGTGTATATTTTTAAGTGGTCATTTAGAATTTTCAGGCATAATGAAAAATAAAGGGACTTACAAAATCAGTTTAACCTGCATGAAAATAACTGAAATGAAACAAAATTGCTGAGAAAATTCCAACTTCTGACACATGAATGTCAACAGAATAGTTTGATTTAAAATATGACTTTTCAGAAACCAGCAAAAGATGCTTAGTTTTATAATTCTAATGTAATACAGTGACCTTTATATCTGTTTTGAAAAATCTACATTTGTCATGTGTAATAAAAGTTTATTTAAATCTAGTTATAAGTGTACTTCCTTGAATGATAGTGTTGCTTCTTTGTACAGATTTAGAGAATATGTACACATTGTTGAAGCCCATACATGGTGGCTTAGCTCTGCTCATACAGGAGGTTGAAGACCATATCAAAACCATTGGCATGGAGGCAGTGAAAAATCTCAAAGGAGACAATGTAAGTGTGGCAGGGTACCTAGTGTGGTGTTAAAATATTTTGAAATTAAATCTGTTTAAATTTATCTAAGTCTTCAAAAAAATGTGTCAGCACTTCACAGCATTAATGTTTCTGCACTATTTTGTAATTATGCTGTTGAAAATGTGTTCATCACCAAAGAAAAGTAAAAATATTTGATATACCTTTGATTGTGATCAAATTAAGGGGGAAAAAGACGAACATGTGTAATCCTTTTACAATGGTCAGTAAAGTATGATTTCAAGCAGGTCTCGTGAAAAAGTTTGAATCGTCAATTGTGAAACATTCGCAGTAAGTTGGAATTATTCTTTTTACGAGTTGTTAGCTTAGATATGACATTTGGTCGTATGTTTCCTATTCAGGTGCCAACCCAGTTTGTAGAAAGTATGTTAGAAGTACATAGTAAATATACAGAACTTATCAGAAAAGTATTCAGAAATGATCAACAATTTGTTGGTGCACTTGATAAGGTAATATTTCCTTTTTTTGGTCAATTGTAACTTGTCTGTACATCTGAAAAAATAGGCTTCTTGTGTGTAAGACTTATATTTGTTTAGTAACAGTAACACAACAGCAGCAACAACACAACAAATAGACTATCAAATGCAGAAAGGTATCACTGAGTCAACGACTTAATGATGATACTTTAGTAAATGCAGGTGAAAAATGCTTAAATTATTATTATTTGTCTGTTCTCTTAGATTGTATAGTTCAGTTTTCATTTGTTCTTTGTATTTCTATAATTTCAAAACTATCTAAGACTGAATTACATGTGTGTCAGCTGACTTGATAACTATATTTTGCAGGCATGTGCGACAGCAATCAACTATAAATCGAACCCTAAAATGCCCTGCAGATCACCCGAACTGGTAGGTTTTCTTCAGTTTTGAAGAACTTTTGACTGATTTGTTGTTAATGATTTTATTGTTTGATATTCTGTCTAGTGTAGACATAATGAGTGGTAAGATCTCTTAAGTTCTTCTTCACAGAAACCTTAAGATCTATATGAATGCAGTTTGAATGTAAATCAGTGATGAAAATAGACAGAGCATGTCAAAATGAAGTATTTAAATTACTGTAAAATCATGTTTGAATTAATCATGATAGAACAAAACTAAAGTATACTATATAGACGCCATTCAGCTCCTTCTGTCTCTTCAATATTGTTTTTCTAGATACAAAAACAATGAATAATGAGACTCTACAAAAGGAAGAAAATGATTAGGTTCATTTCCAGTTTGAAGAATTACATTCAAATGTGATTGTATGGTATTGGCAGTTTTCATGTTGCCCTTTAATATGACTTGAAGAACTTATTGAAGAGTGTTCAGATTATAGGAACTTTTGAGTAACTCTCTCTTTTTTTGACAGCTGGCTAAATACTGTGATAACTTACTGAAGAAAAGCTCAAAGGGCTCCTCAGAGACAGAACTTGATGACAAATTAGGAAGCTGTATTACTGTGTTCAAATATTTAGATGACAAGGATGTTTACCAGAGGGTAAGTTGTTTTGTTGATTTGAATTAAGTTCAGATTTGACAAATTCTTCCCCAGCATTGTTTTATTAATTTTACAAAATTTGCAAGTTTCTTTTTTCAAGTATAAGTGTTTACAATTTAGTCAAGGCTAACTTACTAGAATTTAATTGTCTGTTTACTTTTGACCAAACTACACAAAAACTTTCAGTTCTTTCTTTTCTTTTGCCTTGCAGTTTTCATATTTCATTTTTCATATTTCATATTTCGAAGCCTTTGAGTTTCATCCCTGCCTATATTATATCTGTACCTGTTGAAGAATGCGTAGTTTTTTTATAAAAAGAATGGCTACAGTAAAACTGAGATGAAAATGTTTACCACTGTAGAATAGAAAAGGTGCTCAAGATTCAATTGAGTTGTCTCCCTTGGTTTTTTTCTTCTGTCATAACCAATCAAGCTAGATTTTCTTTCATTGATCATTTTTACCAGAAATATGTTCAGATTGGTATTGCTTTCCATTGTCTTGCTCTTGTTTTAGGCACAAGTCTTTAGCTTATATATAGTTTGTCATATCTGTGGATTATATTTTTCAGCACTATTCAAGAATGCTGGCTAAAAGGTTGATTCATGGACAGACAGCTTCTATGGATGCAGAAGAGATGATGATCAATAAACTCAAGGTTTGTGAACTTCCTGTCTGTTTATTGTAGTCAAGGTTTGTGAACTTCCTGTCTGTTTATTGTAGTAAAGGTTTGTGAACTTCCTGTCTGTTTATTGTAGTCAAGGCACACAGATTGTGACATCCTGTCTGTTTATTGTAGTCAAGGCACACAGATTGTGAACTTCCTGTCTGTTTAGTGTAGTCAAGGCACACAGATTGTAAACTTCCTGTCTGTTTATTGTAGTCAAGGCACACAGATTGTGAACTTCCTGTCTGTTTATTGTAGTCAAGGCACACTTAACTCAATGTTTGTGAACTTCCTGTCTGTTTATTGTAGTCAAGGCACACAGATTGTGAACTTCCTGTCTGTTTATTGTAGTCAAGGCACACTTAACTCAATGTTTGTGAACTTCCTGTCTGTTTATTGTAGTCAAGGCACACAGATTGTCATTTGCTAGGAGTATTCAGTTTGGGCAAGTGTGAATTTGTTGGCATTCATTATTTCAGAAATGATAACTATTCAGGTAAAACATGTAGATGTAAAAGAGTGTTATCCCACAGTTTCTGTGTAGTTTTTATATATCATTTCCAACATTCCTGTTTGAAATGATCAAGTGATATGATGTTTGAAAGTTTTCTTTCTGCAACAAGTTAGTTAGCAGGATATTAATTGATGACCCACTGATCATACAGGGGACAATGCAGACCATGTTACGACTATGTGAATATTAAGGCTGATAATGGTCTGAATTGGTAACAAATGCAAAAACATATACCACCAGCAGAGTCGAAGGTTAAATATTAGATGTTGTTTCAGTCTTAGGACACAAGCAAGCTTTTAAAATATTTGTCTACGTGTAAGTAAACTTAGGTCATTTGTACTAAACATATCCAAGCAGGCAGCCATCAAATGTTGTTTCTCATATTTACAGCAAGCATGTGGTTATGAGTTTACCAACAAACTTCACCGTATGTTTACTGATATGACAGTGAGTAATGGTCTACAGGAAGAGTTTAATGTGTCGTTGAAGGAAGGTCCTACTGATCTGGGTCTTAACTTTTCCATACTGGTACTGCAGGTAATTGTTGTCAGTTTTTACCTAGTTTTTATTATACAAACTGATAATAAATAATGGTATTAGTACACAGTATATATGTAGAAATAATGTTTAATTTAAAAGTAAAACTTTGAAGCTTGAACAATAAGATTAAGGACATTATTGGATACTAACAAACAGTTGCACAAATGAAGGCAGGATTCCTTTGGGTCTATAGTTACATTTCTCTTATTCAAGTCATGCCAAAAGGCTTTTGAGTGTATTCCATTCCTTAAATCTCTTTTTCATTGAAACGGAAAAAAAGTGAGAAAAAGAAGAATATGTTTAGTGCTGAGAAAATGATATTTTTTAAACAGTGTTCATGAATAAACAATGTTCATGAATTTACAATGTTCATGAATAAACAAGAAGAGCAACACATTAGTCTCTAATTTGGTTCCTAATTTCAGGCAGGTGCCTGGCCCCTAGGACAGAGCAATCTACCAACTTTTGCAATACCTCAAGAACTTGAAAAAAGTGTGAGTGAGGTGAGTATTATGATGAATAACCAAAGTCTGCCCTCAGTGGCAAAGTTATGAAGTCAGTGCTCTTGTTACACTCTAATTCTCTAAGTAGAACATAATTGGATTCAAGTGACTACACTTATACCTGATTCAGTAGGATTTTTAAGCTTTTGCTTTATGCTGTTTGCAGCTACATGCACACGTATATGATAATTTTTCAAATTCTGTTGAATGCTGACCAGAAAATACATGAAGATATGTACATGTATAGTCCAAACATCTTTGAATCCACAAAAAGTCTTATCTTTCATAAAATTGTGTCTTTTATATTTTGTATTTTTCATTCTCTCCTTAAGGGAGCAAAGAATGTTTTCCTAATTAATTTGTCATATCCAGTTTACCTGACAGTATTTTGGCTGTTTATGTAAAAAGTTAACAGTGGTTACAATGTTGCTTTAATGATTAATGTATTTGCTTGTCCTTTCAGTTTGAAAAGTTTTACAACAAGAAGTACAGTGGTAGAAAATTAACCTGGATGCATTCACTTTGTACAGGTACAGCTGTTTTTGTACAGTCATCAATGAAATCTTGTATATAATATAAGCTCCTTTAAATCTGATTACCAGTTATGTAAGGTAGCAGTTTCTATGGAGACTGGGAGACTAATACAGGTCTTACCCAGGAACAATGTCCTAGGTAACTGCTTGCCTGTTTTGACTTTGACTATTTGAGGGTGTTATAGTCTGAGATTGCCATCCTTCTATGATTTTTATGAAGGCATATTTTGCTTTCAGTCATCATATTTTTGTTTATTCTTCCAGCTGAACTTAAGTTAAATTATCTTAAAAAGTCATACATTGTGACGATGGGCAGTTTCCAGATGGCAATATTGTTGATGTTTAATGACTCTGAGACAGTGAGTTACAAAGAAATATCACGTCACACACAGCTTAGTGAGAAAGAAATGCCAAAACAAATACAGTCATTGGTGGATGCAAAATTACTGAATGTTGAGGTAATTTTTACATTTGTAACATTCTTTACTTGAAGTTACCCTATATATTTCTGAATTTATGTTAAGTTCTGCTTTTTGATATAAAAGTCACAGTTTTAAGCCAGTTCGGACATTGTTTGTGGAGTCAGCTGTGGAATCCTTATAATTTTCTCAAACATGGTGAAAACAGATAAAGGTTTTCTGGTATTTCAAACCATAGGTAAAGGTAAAGGTTTCTTATTTAACGTGGGTAGTCAACAGGAGTCCCCACCTGGTATGGATGGAACAGCTTATTTCCAGAAGAGCCCACAGGGTGTGTATTTTACCTCCGCAATCCCCAGTCTAGGCCGATACTGCTGGAAACAGTACCAGGTTAGTTTACCACCCAGTCCTGGGAAATGAGTCGGTAACTCAGTTGCTACCTGGAATTGAACCCGGTCGCTAGCTAGGTCGTTGCAAAAACATAAAACAAGACTGATCATATTTATCCACATACAGGACTGATAAATTATGAACATTTGTAGTTTAAACGTATTTATTTTACATCAGTTAGTAAACAAGTTCTTGCAACTTGTCTTATATTAATCCTGCTTGATGATCTTGTAGTTGCATTGAAAGTTCATGATGTAAAAAGTCTCCACAGACTTTCATTTCATGTAGGATTTGAACCAGTGACATCAGGATCAGAAATCCATTGATTGTCCCACTGCTTGTCTAACATCTTTAGCTCGGCTATATGAAGTTTATGGAGAGCTGTCCTAATCACCTAGGCATCCGCGTTCAGATTTCTGATTAAAATTTTTGTTCAGTAAAATATTTTTTTACTATAACTTCAAATATATGTTCCCGTATTTTTAGAATTATTTCCCCTTTGATCTTTAAATTTTCCTTACAAATTGTAATATTTTTCTTTAACTTCTTTATTTCTTGAGGGATTTTCAGTGATAAGATAATAAACATTGTATGATAATTCATCTACTATGAAGAAGATTATTGTCTGTATATCTATAGATCTTGAATTAAATTGATTTTTTTTTTAATAGTTATCCCTTTCTTAACTATCGAGTACTTAGTCTCCACTGACAGCTCTTGTTGGTACTGAAGGCATTAAAAATGACCACCTCAAAGTCTGTTGAGTGTTCATGGAAAGGAAATAAGTTCAGAACAATTTTAGAATCATATAAGGAGAAACATTTAAGTTAGTGATGTAATTATTGTCTTGGAAATCTGTGGAATAATTTCACTTTTCATACTTACTCTCTTGGGCCAGTTTTTAGTTTCTGTATTGAGGATTGTTTTTCTGAGATATATTAAACAAGAGTCTTGAAAATGTGCAAACAAAATTTGGGACTATATGTTACAAATCACTTAAACTGAGGCACTTGTTTTTTGATAGTTATTTAATTTCAGTTATGTGGAAAAACAGCAACTAATTTACATTTTGTATGTGCTCAGCACTTGGTAGAAAAAGGAAGAATATATTCTACACATGTGTAAATTAGAAGCTATATAGAAAAAAAATAACCAAGAACACTGACAGAGGGTAGTGTTGTGATGAACGGGTTTACTGAATCATTAAAATCCATCTATTTACCTTTTAGTTTTATCAGCGTTTACCATTCATTTATGGTTAATCTGCACATGCTTCTCTATAAAGCTCAGTCACTTTATATCACTTAATGCCATCATATATAAAGTACAAAGTGAGTAAATATAAATCTTTCTAAGTCATGTTTATGAGAAACAGAATGATGAAAAGTAGGTCAAACACTAAAGCAGAAAATTAAAATATCACTCCCTTATGTTTACAGGGAGCGGTGTCAACAGAGTCTTCACTTCAGCTGAATATGGCATATGCAAATAAAAGGACAAAGTTTAAAATCACAGCAGCTGTACAGAAAGAAACAACTCAGGTAAATGTTCTTATTAAGATGTTTGTCTTGGACATTAGCAACTCTAGGGGATTCAGTGTTCATTTTCATTTTATGTTATAACTAAGTTCCAGGCTTTGACCTTATTCTGTGCCCTTCTAAACAAGTAACAACAGGCTGACAGTATGTTGTTATATTTCAGTGCATGTCAGTGTTCGAATTTCTGTCAGAATGGTCGAATGGTTGATAGAAGTACACTTAACAATGAAAGAATTTATTGAAATAATGAATGCTTATGTGTCATAGTCGGCGTTTATATTGCTTCAGGTAGGATATACCAGGCTATTTGTTCATGAAAATAAATAAGAATAAAGTCATACAAATCGTCAGGTAAGTCATTCTGACAGGGGTTACATCAGAACAGACTAGAGTACTGAAGTAAAATCCAAGGTATCACCTTGTTCCAATTTCAGGAGATAGAACAAACTAGGAGTGCAGTGGATGAGGACAGAAAAATGTACATACAGGCAGCCATTGTCAGAATTATGAAAGCAAGAAAACTTCTCAAACATAATTTACTTATACAAGAGGTATTGTAAATTTCTTCAAAGCACTGTGTTGCAGTTATTAAGTTCAGGTTTTAATGATAGTTAAAAGTCCTATTCACTATTTATTATTGTGAAATGACCCAGTTGTATCTTTTAGAGTGTTGATTTACAAATTGTCACATCCAAGCTCATTGGATCAGTTTTGATTGAAATGTTATAACTTTGAATCGACAAAAAAGAAAATATAAAAACTGTTAAAGACATGAGAAATATGTTTTGATTGTTGCTTTGCAAGTTATCACAAACCCACTCTAGACTACAGGCCCCAGAAATTTCTAGTATTGGAGTCAATCTAAGCTGGCAAGGTTGGGCATTCTTATATAGGGCTAAACCTTGCTTTGTTGCCGAGATTAGAACCATGGTAAATATAGTGCAAAAACCTTAATCAGTGAGTCGTGTAGGCCCCACATGGTTCGTATAGTTGACCCACATTTAATATATAGAGGATATGCAAGTTTTTTCTATAAATACAGGATTTATTTTCATCGAGTGGTATGAAAATAAATATTTCACGAGTGGCGATAGCCAAGAGTGAAATATGATAATTTTCATACCACAAGATGAAAATAAATCCTGTATTTATAGAAAAAAACTTGAATTTTCTGTTTATTATATACTTTCTCTCTTTTTTGACCTTACAATTCCAAAAAAATTCCCCTCTAATTACGTGTATTGGCTGAATTTAGAAGAAAGTAGTCCAGCAGGACTCCAGTGAAAATACGGAAAATATGTTTCACTGCAGTGAAAAATAAATTTTTACAGTGAAAATACGGAAAATGAAGATACGCATTTTATTTCTTCAATATTTCTCAATATTTCATTTATAAGTTTATAATAAATATTTGTATTCGTTTTAATTTCTTTTCAGGTTATAAGCCAAGCAAAAGCCAGATTTGCACCAAATATAGCGATGATTAAAAAGTGTGTAGAAGCTCTTATAGACAAACAGTATCTTGAACGGACTCAAAACTCGACAGACGAGTATAGTTACATAGCATAGGACATGGATGTTCATAAATGATCTCTAAGAGATTGTGTTGCTGTTGATAAATGAAGTGCTGATACTAATATTGTGATAAAAATGACAGTTTTGTTGGTGAACTTGAAATAAATCTACGTCTGTTTGAGTTATCTAGACTGCCAGTTAAAGATATTTGGCACATTATCATGTAAAAGCAGGTGTTTGTTGAACACAGGTGCTTTTATCTTAATGGCCTGAGAAGACAAACTTCTGCCTACTTTAGGTAAAATATCCAACTTGTTCTACTTGAGCAAACAGGACAGAGCCAGTGACAGATTTTAATTAATCAAATATGATCTTTCGGAAATAGGATACAAACAGGCTATCTTAGACAGGAAGGTCACTGGTTTGTCTTGAACATTGGGAAGTTAGTGGTTGTTAATTCTTCTGTTGTGGCTTTTAGGTGAAGATATAATACTGTCTACCATAGTCTGGCTTTTCATCTATTCTCATTGAGTAAACTGGGCCACAGAATATAATGTTGTCTTAAATCAAGTAGGGCTGTTAAACATTTAAAGGCTAGTATGTAATGGTTCTTTAATTGACAGAAATATCTCATTATCTTAATATCTTTATGCCTTAACCCAGTCAATGGTTTCTATTTAATCTGTAATTAAAAAAAGAAAAGAAAATTAAGCTATTTCTTTAGCCTTGATATTAACATAAGTGAATTTTGAAGATATCTTCATGCTCAATTTTAAATTGTGGCTGCATAAAAAAGATTGAAAGTATTTATGTTGCTTCTGTTGAAGTTGAAACATACTTGTTATAGAATACATATTAACCTGTTTTGATTCTCACTATTTTGCAAAGCCTGTTACATTTACAGATAGAGTCTTGATTCTTTAGAAAACAGGGGAATGGGGGGGGGGGGGGTCAGTTTATAGCTTGTAAGTCATGGAAATGTAAATCTTCATACCAACAAATTAGTGAGATACATGTATCATACAGCCTACCACTTCACTAGTTATGGTCAATTTTTCAGACCTTAAACTAGTCGAGATAACCAAACATTTTTTGTGTATACATGCTGCACACAACAGTGGCTACATTTTTATGTGACCACAATATTTTATAAAGAAATTTGCTTACATCAAGCTGCAACAGTTTACTTCTACTCTGTGTGTGACATTTGCAGTATTTGTCAATACAGTAGAGAGAGTGTTTTTGTTTAAAGGGGACATACCCTAAATTAAACGATGTTATACTACAATTGTATTTGATTGGTTTATTCTGATGTTCTATATAAAGTGAAAAATAATTGATAATGTAAAAAAACATGTATTCACAACTTTTTTGTTACGCACCACATACATGAAAATGTTTATTTGCAATAATTTGTCATCAACCCAGACATTATGCAACAATTTTCAAGACTTACATACATCCAAAGGGTGTATTTCTTGTCAAATTAACTTTTAAAAGAGGGTTGGTCCACTTAGAAAGTGCCTTCCAGGGGTAGGTACATGTATGTTTTACTGGAATGGTTTTAATGAAAAACAGTACAAAATGATAAGAAAGTTAACTCTTTAATATTTTTTATTTTACATTGCAAATATAAGTATGAATAACTATCACATAAATGAAATAAAATGGTGTAGTAAAGAGACACTTAACAGGTTTTCTAGTTTTTTTAAATACAGGCACTTAAAAAAATCCTTCCCAAATTACCGTAGTGATAAATAATTAAGTCTGACGTCTGTTATAATATTTATGTATCTTAATCTTGAAAAAATGATGTTGATAACAATGTTTCTCTAGAAGTAATTTTTCAGAATAGATACATAAAGTGGCTTTTTTTAAAGAGGAACTTAAACTTGTTTCAGAATACAGGAATCGCCAATCTGAAATCATTTTAACACGCAATAGTAGATACAACAGTAAATACAATTAGAAAAGTAAAGTCAGTATGTAATGTATTAATTTGCCTTTGTATTTCTATTTTTGTCCTGTGGTCATGATTTCTATGAAATTAAGATAATCTGAAAATTTCAAAATGTTTAGTCTTTTATGTACAAACTACAGTTTTATACAATTTCAACCAGTACAGGAGAATTTTTTGTTAATGACTATACTACTCAGTTTGCTTAGTATCATAATGCATAATGTTATGCATGGTTTGATACATATTCTGTTCCATTTCAATTTATTATCTTACTGACACTGTCCTCACTGCAAAACAATAAACTCCTAGGAAAACACTGGTAGAGTGACAGGTCTTTGTAAACACACATGAAATTAATATATCTTGAACTTTGTGTGTATTAATTTTTTCTATTAAACATCCACATTATCCAGCAGTCCATTGATGAGCAAGACCTGATTTTTAGCTATGGCTTATGCAAACAATAGGTGGCACCAAGCTGACTCAGGGATGTGGCATGCTGTAGTAATGGTGGAGCAAGAGCCCAGTCACCATGAGGTTTTGGGAGGGCTTCATCAGTGCCTGGTCCACTATGGTATAACTGTCAGATGACAGTGGGGGTAGAGAAAAGGGCTGATGATAAGTTTCTACTTATTCAGGTATGAAGATCTTTCAGACATGAAGGTCACTGAAGGAACCACTGCAACTGCTACCTAGCTTTGTGACCTTTTAAATGTTTCAGGGCGAATATCTCAACCCATACTATCCTGTCCAGGCTACATAAGAGTAGTTTTGGGAATAGTTTTTTGCATTGGAACATGGAAGCTGGAACAGAAAACAACAGAGACAAGTCCTCTTCACAGTTGAGCTTGGTATTGCCTTAACTATACAGATAGGCTTGCTAGGGTTTGGCAGAGACCAGAAGCGATTTTTCATTAAGCTAACTTGCAGGAAATAATAAAGAAGAATGAAACTGAGTGACTCAAAAGACCACCCAGACCTTGACTATCAACATGAGGAGGTGCTGCCTAGCTGTAATTGATGGCAGTTGGTCACATACCAGATATTAAACTAAGAGTAAACTGACTTTTCATCTTTTGATAAAATAAAGAATATGATGCCAAGTCATTGAAATTAAGTTTTCCATTGTAATCTTGTTCAAAACAATTCTTAAATTTAAAAATCAACCACTAAATTCTTAAAATGCTTTAATTAACTTTAGTATCACACATCTCCATCCAAATATTTTGCTTGAAGTGATCTAGTCTATTGAACTATATCCCATGTGCTTAGCAAACTTTGAGTTGTATATTTACCAATATCAAAAAGGAAGTCTTCATAAAATGTTGATTTCCTTGCATCTTACAAAGGTGATTTCATTCTTTATTGTAAGTAGATATATTATAACATGTACTAGTCAACATACTTCTTGAATTTATTAAGGCTTTTACCCTGGAACTCAAAATGATGAAAAAAAAAGTCTGCCCAAGCTCCAAATCAGTAAGTTGTGTACAATTAAAATGTTTCGGCTATTAAACAAATAGCGATTTACAGTTCTATCTTTAGTTGCAAGATACTGAAATATTATTAGCGCCTGAAACTCTGTCAAAAGCTGCCACTTTTGAATCTATTTTTCACATAAGACTTGACCTTGCAGTCGACCTTGAACTTGGTGGTACATTCAAACTAATTCTAAGGTCATCAAGTTCTGATGTATGAATCTTGTGTTCCTTCAGTGCATCTTCCACACGTTTCTGTGATCGCAACATCATTTCTGCTGATATCGTCTGGAAACTCTCTACAACACAGACAAAATGTGTGTGCAAAATAAATACAGCTTGCTTATCTGCTGAAAGCCAGATCTGTAGCTACGAAACATAATGTCAACTTTAAAAATGGCTAATAAATTTTTTGAATCAAAATCTCCTTTGATTATACTCCTGGAAAGGCAAGAGAATTTTCACGACAGTGTATTTACTTCTGGCAATAGTGTTTAACCGAAATGGCGCTTAATGGAATACCTTACCTCAGTACATTATGTGATAAGATAACATTTCTTGTATGGCACTTTTCAACTGTGTTATAGCATTTGATAAAAGAAGGCAGAACACTGCTCTGAAATAACATATTTTTTGGTACTTGTGGTAGATCTGTGACATTTACGAGAAGTGCTGAAAACATCTATAGACAAAGCACTCATTTTGAATTACATTGTTTGTGTAAAACTTTACCAAATTTTCCATGCCCTTTGTCTACTCCTTCATCATTTTCATCATCATCTTCTTCTTCATCATCATCATCTTCATCACTTGAGACTTCCAGTCCAACACCTTGTTTCTCAGAGTTTGTTATTGCACATAAATCTAACTGCTTTAACTGTGGCAGGTCATGTATCATATTTGACCTAAAAATTGAAAACAAAGGTTTTACATTATTACAATGACCTTTAAAGTTTGTTGCCTTCAAATAAGAATATGTAAGCTCAAATAAACACATACCACCTGGATATTTTATCGTGAATGAAATGACTATTTTGGATAATTTGTTTTAATTTTTTTAACCCTATTTTGAACAATTTGAAGGAGCTAAGTTTCTGTTTCATTTTCCCACAACTGACTCATTTTAAATCTTTTTATAGAAAAATGCAGCTGATATGGTAACAGTCATTCTGCTTAAACCACAGTTCTCGAGTTTCTGATTTCCTTTACCAGGTACCTTTTATACTATGGGTCTTTGGCAATACCCTTCATGATTTATTGTGATTATACTTCTGTCATTATCAAGGGAGGGAAGCTTTGATGTCACAAAATGAGTGTCTCACTTAATCTCATGGTGGCAATGAACCTGGTTAAAAACATGTTTAATAAAACACACCTTTGCAGGTTGAAAATATATCATTTAATAAAGTGAAACAACATTTGGGGAATAGTTTGAAATTTTAAATCGATTTTTCAGACTTTTGACACTGTTTTATGTCCCAAAGGCATGAAATTAAGCTTGCGAAATATGCATACCTATAATTAGGATACTTTGTACATGGGTTTCCTTGAAGGTTTAGAATTCTAACACTCTTTGGAACTTCATCTGAAACAGACAGTTTGGGTACACTGACAACTGAAATTTGATCTGCTGTTTATAAGGCATTTGTTCAGCAATACACATTTAAATTCTTAATTCATACATATATTTTTTCATACCAGCCTTAGAACAGCAAAAGAATAAGAACTCTCATTTATTTGGGACTGATATTCAAAGCCAGGAAAATATTCCATGGCATTATAATTATATACAACTTATTGGTCATGGCAAAAAAAAGGTAAAAGCATAAAAAGAAATCTGACAGCCTTATTATGTTTTACAGCAGGAAAGTTTAAGTTTCATTTACCTTTATCTACAGTAGAAATCTGGTTTTCAGACAGGTCAAGGAATACAAGTTTCTGTAAGTGGCGAAGGTTTTCAATCCTTCTGATCCTGTTGTTTGCCAGTGTAATAAATGTGAGATTTTTCAAACACTCTAAGTTCTGTATAGTCTCTATCCTATTCTAAAATAATAATTAAACACAAATTAGTTATCTCTATCCTATTCTAAAATAATAATTGAACACAAATTAGTTATCTCTATCCTATTCTAAAATAATAATTGAACACAAATTAGTTATCTCTATCCTATTCTAAAATAATATGTAGCCGGGTATAGGTATATGGTGATAAATCGATAAGGCAAAACCGTGTGGCTTGGTAGCTCAGTTGGTAGAGTGTCCGCCCTGTAAGCGGAAGGCCCTGGGTTCGAGCCACGATTTTTCACCACCTGTTACATTTGGCGCCCAACGTGAATAACCTACGTTATAATTTGGCTACTGCTTCGGCACCTCGAGAATGTGTTTACAATATTCTCTGTGACTCTGAGAATTCGGGACGAATTCTAAATTTGGAGGGGGTATATGTAGCCGGGTATAGGTATATGGTGATAAATCGATAAGGCAAAACCATGTGGCTTGGTAGCTCAGTTGGTAGAGTGTCCGCCCTGTAAGCGGAAGGCCCTGGGTTCGAGTCCCGGTCAAGCCACGATTTTTCACCACCTGTTACATAATTAAACACAAATTAGTTATCTCTATCCTATTCTAAAATAATAATTAAACACAAATTAGTTATCTCTATCCTATTCTAAATAATAATTGAACACCAATTAGTTATCTAGTGATAATTCAGTATAATAATTGCCTTTTAACAGCAAAGAGATGCATTGAACTAGAAAACACAACACAAGTATTTTGTTCAGTATGAACCCTCAACCCATATCATTGTGGATAAACAGTGTATCATACATCAATGAATGGTTGAACTGTCTTGTAAAAGTCATTTAATAAGAGGAGTAAAAATAAATAAATAAATAAATGTACATGAGAGCAATAATTGTCCTGGATCACTCAAATAAGTATTTTGGCTGTGGGTCTGCTGTTAAGTTTAAAAAAGATCACCCCCACACACCCCAGGATTGGGCCCAGGGACATAATTTGAACAAACTTAATTGGTAGAGATCTACCACACAATGCAACACACAAAATATCTAAGGTCTAGAGCTTAAGGATTCTGACAAGAAGATTTCCAAAGATTTTATTTTTATTTTACACAAAAAGGAACCCTGGAGCATAATTTGCACAAAATTGGTAGAGGTCCACTAGATGTGAATGCATACATAGTTACATAGTAGAGGTCCACTAGATGTGAATGCATACATACAAACATTATAAGCTCTAAAGCAAACACTTACAGACAAGACTTTCAAAGATTTCCTGCACAACTCAGACAAGACTTTCAAAGTTTTCCTGCACAACTCAGACAAGACTTTCAAAGTTTTCCTGCACAACTCAGACAAGACTTTCAAAGTTTTCCTGCATAACTCAGACAAGACTTTCAAAGTTTTCCTGCACAACTCAGACAAGACTTTCAAAGTTTTCCTACACAACTCAGACAAGACTTTCAAAGTTTTCCAACACAACTCAGACAAGACTTTCAAAGTTTTCCTGCATAACTCAGACAAGACTTTCAAAGTTATCCTGCACAACTCAGACAAGACTTTTAAAGTTTTCCTGCACAACTCAGACAAGACTTTCAAAGTTTTCCTGCATAACTCAGACAAGACTTTCAAAGTTTTCCTGCACAACTCAGACAAGACTTTTAAAGTTTTCCTGCACAACTCAGACAAGACTTTCAAAGTTTTCCTACACAACTCAGACAAGACTCAGCAGGGGTTAATATTTGAGCAATGTTTCTAGAGGTGTACTAGACAATGCTACATACAAAATACCTACCCTCTATGACTTGCTGTTCTTGACAAGGTTTTCAAAGGTTTTCAAAGTTTTTCATATACAAGTCGATGTAAAACCTGGGATCAATGGGGTCAGTCCAATGTTGACCCAAGGGCCATTATAAGAATAACTTTCATTAAGGTCCATTAGACAATGCTACATACCGAATAGCTTAGCTCTGTTACTCGGGGCTCTTTACAAGAAGTTTTTCCAATATAAATCTTTGTAAAATAAGTGATACCTGGGGTGGGGTGAATTTTACCATATTTCAGGCAATATATTTTTTATTTGAAGAGGAAAATTGTCATATAAATAAAGCTCACACTTACACATTGTAGATACAGATTTGTACACTTGTCACCCAGCAACTCTAGACTGTCTATTTCTCCAATTCTTTCTCTGTCTAGCCTGAGGTGTGTGATTTTGTTCAGTGCCTCTATACTGCAAATGAAAAAAAGAATGTTCGTCATCTTTTGATTTTTTTGTTGTTGTGCTATTAATGTATGTATCTCAACAGAAGAATTTAAATTCATGAAAACCTCACTTGTAGAGAAAGAGTGATTAAATTACATCAGCATAATGTCTATCAGCCTTCAGAAATAAGATGTTTGCTTTGTGGATTCAAACCAGAACTCTCACCAAAAGTGTGGAATGCTGAAAGACACTTGAGAATCTCACCTTGGATGAGATGCGAAGCAGCGACCTCAAGATAAGGAAGGTGCATAACCACTCTACTAAAAGCACTGGCAACTTCTCTTTTCTATCTGTTTACATAATTTTCATTCCACAGCATATAGTTTAAATGGATCTGTTTATGAGCACAATTAAACTATATGCTATCATTATTGATCCTGACAACTTAATCAAATGCAAACATACATCTTGTTTTGGTCCCATTTCAGAGAATCTGGTGGCAGGTGTCCTTTACAAATGAGATGCAGTGACAATCTTACTGCCTTTTCATCATCTGAAATGAAATTTTCCATGAATTTAATTCACACAACGATTCTTTTCCTCAGTACAGGGCAGCATAATGCACTGAGAGCTTCAGTCACAGACTTGGCTTCAGCACCAAACACCTTCTGCAACCCCCCCCCCGACACATTTAAAATGAGTGTTAGAACAGTTCAGATGTAAGACTATTCTTCTCTTTCGAATATAACTACAAAATACTTTCAACATGACAATATTTGATTTTTACCATTAAAATCTGACATGTCTGATAAATTTTCTGCCATTTTCAAGCGTTTGTTAGATACAGGGTTTCTAAGAAGCGTCCTTGCGACTGAGACTTTCTGCAACGTAGAAAAATTTACTGCAGTATTTTCACCAACTATTGATACAAATAAGCTTTCTGGACAATGCTTGCATTTGCAATATTTGCTGTTACTTTTGTTCTTTCGTTGATTGCTATTGTCATTTATCTCTACCCGGTAAGTATAGGTAGAAATCTTTTTTGTCCTGTATTTCCGCGATCTTAGGTTATTTTAACATCTACATCTACATCTACATTGTACTGCTTCACAATCAACAATTGATTATACTAAGCAGGCGCGTTGTCTGGGAATAGCTGTTAAGATATGTTAAGTGCAAAGTTACTAGAATTTCAAGATAAAAGAACTACAGAACTAAAGTTAAAAAGGTAAAAACAGTGTATAGATTTAGAACTGGTGGGAAGGAAGCAGCTTCCCAGTAAAGGTGTCTATACTGGGACTAGCTTGCTATGTTAGATCTAAATAGTTGAACTGATTACTTGTAGTTGACTAAGTACCTAAAATATATCTTATTCAGCTTGTGTCTTTGCAGGCCTTTAATGTAGTATTGGTCTTTCATATCATTTCTTTAGTTGTCATTTATGAAGCTGTAAATTTTCTCATGTAAACCGGATACTTGAGATGCAGGCAGACTCTTGTATCTTTAAGGGTGCACTTGTAACCTTGGCAGTCATTTCCACTCACAAATGTTCAAAAACGCATGCCCACAGATACTGTAGAAAGAACACACAGAACGAAGAGGGTGGCAGATATGTCAGATCCGATTGTAGTTTTTTTAGCATGCAGTAGCCAGCAAGACACCATAAAGGCCATAAGAATATCTATCTATCTATTTATCTCTCTTTACACTGCTAACCCCTCTTGCGAGTGTTATAGGCAGGAAAGTAAGTGCACGTCGGATTGTTAGTAAAAAGGTGAAATGAAAATAAGCCCATGCAGACATGTCAAGATAGATGAGACTGGAAAAGTGTTCTAGTCATGGTTAAAATGTTAATAGTGACAAGTAAAAGTCAAAAGATAAAATAGTAGAAACACCGGAAGCCAGACTAAAACTGCAACCCTACTACTGCCCACTTGAACTGACCTAGGTCGGCAGAGTGCCAGCCTGGCTAGGGAATTTGTTCCAGAGCACAGTGCTGTGGGGAAAGAATGAATACTTACGGTAGTCAGAGGAAACCTGTATTTGTCATAAGGATAAGGGGTGCATATGTCTGGTTAACCTATGTGGGGCTTGGACATATGTCGGGAGATTAATTGATATAACTTGTAGAACATGATGAGTGTATATACAATGTATATGCATATATATATATATATATTGAATTACCTATTTATATTGTAATTCAAGTGGAATAATTTGATCATAAGTTTGAATTAGTGATGTCTTACTGCTGCTGTACAGTCCAGGTTTCCTTTCTGCTTCCGGATATTGGTATATACTGATTGGCAATATTAATGATGTCAACAGATTTCATTGGCACTGAACTGTCAGGTTTATCTCGGGATTGCGATCAATAGCATCAATGTCATAAGAGTATTTTCACATATCTGAATGCAGCAAACATTTACTTCTTTAAATAATTATGTTCATGTTATCCTTTGAAAATTTATATGAATTAAAAAATCATGGTTTTAGCTACACACTCACTTTAAATGGCTTTTCATTCCAGTTGCTATAAAGCGGCTGAAATACCATTTTTAGGAACATGTTTCTGAAAATAATTATATGGTAGCTATTTTTAGAATTATGAAGCCTTATATTCGTTTATTACGTCGCCCCGCCTCTGGGGGAGACATACTGTTTTTGCCCTGTCCTTCTGTCGGACTGTCACACTTCGTTTCTGCTCAATAACTGGACTACCACTTGACCCAGAGCCTTCAAACTTCAGTAGGTCAAAGGTCAAGGTCATAGGGGCCCAAAGAGTGAAAACCGTTTCCGCACAATAACTGGAGTTCTATTTCACTCAGAGCCTTCAAATTTCATACGGTGATTGCCCTTATTGAGTAGAAGAACCCCATTGATTTTGGGGTCAGTAGGTCAAAGGTCAAGGTTACAGTGGCCCGGAGGTAAATAACTCACGAGTTTAGATGTAATGGCACCCTTAGAAAGTCCCACAGACTTTCAGTGCTCCAGTAATTTTGAGGAAGAATTTTAACAAAGAGGGGTGTATGTAGCAGAGGTATGATATGCTACTTCTACTCCCTTACCTATCAGCTAGCTTTTATGGCGACGTGGAATAGTGTCCACTTAGCAGTCAAAGGTACCTGAGTTCAATCCCAGCTCGGGCCAGGTGGTTTTTTCAAGTTACATTAACTAGATTTTATAATAGAGACAGCCTACTCAAATCACTATAAATGAAAGACAGTTGTTTTTACCTAAGGGCAATGCGCAAAAAGGTGCAAATAATGGCTTAATTCCCGAATGTACGACCTTGATCTGTTTTTAGATAGCCAACATGTTGGAAGACCAGTAATTTGATCTTGAAGATGTGAAGTGTTTGTTGCTGCTTGGTTAATTAAGCTTACACTAAATAAATGGCGATATGAAAATAGGCATTTATGGTGAATGACTGACCATTAGGCATTTATGGTGAATGACTGACCATTAGGCATTATGGTGAATGACTGACCATTTCTGCTTCTTGAAGAGGCAAAACTTGATCATGTTCAGCCATTAAAATGTACTCTGGCAGTCCATATTGTACTGTGTAAGAATTTGAGAAAATTATTTTTTGTTTTTTACAGAAATGAAAATTTTAGTTTATAATTTCAGAGTTCAAGGAATCCTTCTACAATTCCGGGTTTGGATCCAGTTTCAAAAGAGTAAGAAATTAATGTTACTTGAAATCCAAGTATTACTTTAGTCATGAGTTATGATTACTGTTAACTTTATATTGTGTGTGCTTCAGTACATTGTACATTTATACTTGATTTCAAGTTCTACTTTAAACTGTCAGTCTATTGTTACATTTATCAGGCTGTATGCATAGTTAAATGGACCATTGTGTAAGATAAAAAGGGCAAAAACATCTAAGTTAGTCACAAATAAACTTATTGAAATTTAGGTACATCCTTTCTGTTAATGAGACAAAGTTGGTATTCAAATGTAACAGAGGAAATGAATGTTGTAATAGTATTTCTTCAGGATTAATTGATAGATAAATCACGTATCAGACTTCGACCATAGTTGTGATGAAAATGAATCTTAAACCTTTGCACAATCAGCACACAGTATTGTCTTTCAGTTACACAGTTAATTGTAAACTGTTTACATTTTTACCATTTATTTGAAAAAGTTTGAAGTGCCCATTATGGAAGAAAGGTGTCCACGGGGCAATGTTAGCATTGTGGGTAGCTCACATAGCCACATCCCCCCAACCCAACCCACCTGAAATACTGAATTCAGAATACTACAGCTTTTTTTTTTATATTTTTTATTTTTTTTAACTCATTTCTAGCAGTTCTTAAAATAAAAAGAGAACACATTTCTGGTACTACTTAAAGGGATACACAGGCAAATGAATGTTTAAAAAATTAAAATGTTCAATATGAAGAACTTTAAATTCCCAGTATGTTTGTCCATATAAATAAAGTGAAATGCGGGCCTGAACATAATATTTGAACATTCATTAACTGAAAGTAAAACACGAACGGTTATTTTAAATAGGTAACGTGACAAAAACAGCCAATAGTCGTTTCTGTTGGGTTGCTTTTTGCCGTAGATCAGGTGACAGGTACTTCATCCATCCAATCATTCACTGCAAAATTTAGCTAAATTTTATCTAAATTTTCTATCTAGACCAATGTGGGTCATGTTAGGAAACCACCTGGTTTTTCATTTAAATAGAGGAAATCTTTGTTACTGGGACTGATCATTGTATTTATTGTATATCGAGCACATTTATAGTATATTGACTGAAGAAAGGTGAAAAAAGCATAAAAGTTTTGCTTGTATATCCCTTTAAAGTAAAAAAGGAACACTATTTTGAGCAGTAGTAAAAAAGAGAACACATCTTTAAGCAATACTTCAATTAAAAAAAACACAGTTTTGAAAGTGTGGCAAAGTTCAATGCTAGGCATGATTATTATTGTCAGCTGGAACCTTAAGGAATGAAAAATTATAAATACCATGCTATACAGGCACTCAGTGATCTTCATTAAAAACAAATTTGTAAAGTTCTGGCCTACAAACTTTGCAAGACCATAGGACCAAACGACCTTGAGAAACTAGTTGAAGGCTTGAGCTTTTTACTGTTTTGGACCTACAGAATTTGATTTTGGCCTGTTCTTGCTCGAAAACCGAATGGCCTACAACTTTGAATTTTTTGTTTTGTATGCTGGAAAAAGGTGTAGTATATCTTTTATGATTAATGAATGCCCCATGTGTGTTTAGACAGATTAAATTTCTTATCCTTGTTTCTGGTTCTTTCTAGTATTGTAAGTTTAGAGTCTTAAATATTATCTTAGATTATATGATTGTTCAAACAGTAGACTGGAATGTAAATTAAACAGGGTGGCCATACCACTTGGTATATTATTATGTCATTTAGGCTATCGCGAGCAGCATTATTTTGACTCAATTCAGAGCAGAAAAGTATTTTATTTCTTCATCAATTTAAATGGTATATAGCGCATGCGAAGCGGAATATTATGTCCTATACATTGGCCCTAATGATTCGTTTGTCAGATGCACTGAATTTTATAACATTCGGGAAAACTGATCCGCTTTTCGCGATAGCAAACATTGTTACGAACTCTTTATTTCCTGAATGTTCAGAAAAACTGTACATCTGGCAAAAGAATCATTAGTACCTGTATGTCATGTATGTAGGGCAGAAATTTCTGCTTCACATGCTCTATGCCCCGTATAAATTGATGTAGAAAAAATACTTACAGCAGTTTTCTCCTCCGAATAGAGTCAAAATAATGCTGCTCGCGATAGCATAAATGACCATATACCATGTGGTATGGCCACCCTGTTAAAATGGATTATACAGGTATAAAAGGAATATTACTTGCCATATAAATGGCTCAGTATTAATGTGTAGACATTCAGTTTACATCAGTAACTGTGACATTGAATGTGTTTATCCAATGAGATAATGGCTGATAATTTACAAGTATTGCATATTTTTGCAGTGGGTAAGATACTTATAGATAGGGTGTAGAAAATGATGACTTAACTCATAACTAATTGTTTTTCTCCATATTGAAAATATAAAGAAATAAAAAAATAAGATAGTTTCTGTAACATGGGTTTAATCAAATAATTCATGAGAACTTGAATTCACTTTGAAAATTTAAATTTTCTTTGCAAAGATCAAATATTCTAAAATGATAAGATATAGTAACATGAATGTTACAGCTATTATTCTAAGGATTCTTAATTTGTGACAGACATTAACCATACACTATGTTGCGTGAATACTGGTATGGAACCCAGGAAGCTGTCATAGAGCGTGATGAATCTAAGTTGTAAGAACTTGTTTGGCAATCGATGTAAAATAAATGAGTCTAAACTAAACACTATGTTCTAATGTAATGAATTTAGATCAGCTGAGAGTCTGGGGACTACCCATGTTATCATACAAGCTTATTTGCATAATTATAGTTGATGTATCATCAAGTCAGTGAAGTTGTTGATTGTAGATATAGGGTTGTATTTAGCTGATTGAATAATGGGAACATTTGTTAGGAACATAGTTGTAACATATATTTTAGTCATGTTATTTTAATATATATTTTGTCTTTGTGAAACTAAAGCCGGCCTTGCTAGCTCAATCGGTAGAGCATCAGAAGGTCAATCTTGATTATCTCGGCTCAATCCCATCAGGGTTGGCAAAATTTCTCCATGATAATTGATCAATCGGTCATTTGTCCCTCACCTCTGATGCAAGTGAGGAAGTAGTCAGTCACTTGCAGAGAAATTGGTTAGTAAACTGAATAGATACCCAGGAACACTGGTTAGGTGGACTGACCACGGGGATATGACCTTAGCTGTTAAACTGGCATTTAACCCCAATAAAACCAAACTAAACCAAAGTCTTTGTGAAACTGGGTCTTAAAAAAAAGAAGGGTGCATAAAAGAAGGGTATTTTGGACATTTTTAATAAAGTTACCCTGCAGTGTTAATTTTTGTTTGTCAAAAGACTGTCATTTTAGTCTGTAAACAAACACATTGCGGTATATTATTTACATAACAAAGATCTTATATCTTTATAAAAATGTAATGATACTTGCCATTTTTTTGACAATGAAAATTGCTACTGTACCCGTTAACTTTTTTTTTTCTAGAGATGGGAACCTTGGCGATATTGCAAAAGCAGGAAGTCTGCATGAGTTCCTTTTAGATCTTCATAAACAGTTTGGACCAATAGCATCATTCTGGTGGGGACCAAGATATGTAGTCAGCATCGCCAATGCAGAGCTTTTCCACCAGCATCATAATGTCTTTGATAGACCACGTATGCAATTAAAAAAAATCTTTTTTTAAATATTATGAAATTTTAACTGTCACCTAACTGAATTTCTCATATGGACCAGTCCTGTTTTTCTTTAGTTTTGACAAACCCACTTTATCATTTATAGGGTTGTAATTTGAAAGCCTACATCATAGTAAACTGTGCATATAATAACATGATGTCATGGATTTGCAGACTGATGTTGGTCTGCACTCATCACAGAGCCAAATAAATCCATCAAGCAGAGTATAGCTCAATAATTATATCTTGTGAAATAAAATTAGATCTCAATTAATACTTATATCAAAAAACACTGTCAAATGAGAAGGTCGTATTTGGACATTTGGTCAGAAGTTCTGATGCAATTTTCAGCTGAATTGTTTGAGCTGTTCCTGCCGTTGATCGGACCAGAATGCATCCAGTATGCAAATGGAGAGGACGGTAGAGCCAGACGGAACTTGTATGATAAATGCCTCACTCACGGTGCTATAAACAAATATTTCATTATATTTCAAGAGGTATGAAAATATTGGTGACCTTTTACTAAGACTTTTTATTTGCCTGAAGTGGCATATTATGTTATGGTCCTGGACGTCGGTCTGTCCGTCCTTTAGCAATTTTGTTTCCGGGGGATAACTTGATTACTCTTTGGCCTACAGTCTTTTATCTTCATATGTTTATTGCTCACATTGAGTGGATGACCTCTGTTGATTTTGGAGTTGGTAGCTCAAAGATCAAAGCCACAGTGATCTTAACATTGAAAACAATTTCTGCCATGTAACTTGACAATCATTTATTATAGAGACTGCAATATCTTGATTGCACACATTGAATGGATGACCCCTATACATTTTGGGGTCATTATTTCAAAGGTCAAGGTCACATTGACCTCAATTTTTAGAATCATTTACACTCTGTAACTCGACAACAATTTGTCATAGAGACTTCAGAATTCATACAGTGGTTGCACACATTGAGTGAATAACCCATACTGATTTTGGGGTCAGTAGGTCAAAGGTCAAGGTCACAGTGACCAAAGCACTAAAAACTGTATCTGCTGTAGTACTTCATAACCATTTGTCTTATGGACTTCAAACTTCATAATGATGATTGATTACATTGAGAAAATGACCCTTGTACATCTTAGGATCAGTAGGTCTGATGTCAAGGTCACAATGACCTAAACACTGAAAAGTATTTCTGCTGTATAACTTGGCAACTACTTCCCATACATACTTCAAACTTCTTGGGATGATTGCCCTCATTGATTACATGACCCCTATGCATTAAAGTACATTAAAGGTCAAGGTGACAATCAACTAAACAATCAATATTTCTGCACTATAACTTGATAACCATGCATCAAAGCATGATCATCATAACTTTTGAAAGACTGACATTTATACAAATTATAAAACTAAAAATCAGATATGATAATGATTTATAAAACTCTAAAATTAAAATTATAAAATGTTAAAAATCTGAATATTATAAATTAGGGATGGCAACGAATACCAAAATCAGTACTCGAGTACTCGGTCATTTTTCCGATCGAGTACTCGGTTACTCAGATGATTTCCAATGATCTTCAAAGTTTTATCACAATATATTAACACTGTCTGCATGCTACTTTCATTTTCTATTTAAATTCATAGATGTGTAACTATAAATAGGACTGCAAGGGAGGTAACTTAGAATAACCATCAAACAAATTAAATCAACAATATATTTTATAACGTTTTAATTAATGCAATATCAAGTTTAAAACATGTATAACTGTAACAGTTCATATATCTTTTTTTCTTCTTGAAATTATATAGACTGGTCTGTTTTAAGAAGGATGCTTGAAGCGTAAATGTTTTAACATGTTTGTAGTTCCACCAGTATACGTTATTTCACAGCTACATAATGTACATTTAATAGTCTTGCTATCAGCACAGCGTTTGAAATATTTCCAAGCATTAGATTTTGCAGGCGGCACTTTGACTCTTGAAATTTTAATATCTTATTTTAAACAAAAACTTTATCAATATATAAGAAGTTAATGATATTTCTGGATTTATATGCGTAAAGAAGAAAAGGGAGTTACTCTCCTTTATTGAGTAAAGAAAAACAAATGCTTAATTGGGTCTAATTACTACCTTTAATCTAACATTCATAATAGCAATCCGGCCATTTGCTGTTTTCAAAACATATACCTGAAAACAAGTTTCTGCTACAAACTCTTACACTATTAAAGGTAATTAAATATTATAAGAGGCCGAATGACGTAAGCGACACAGGTGTTCAATCCCATGCGCATGTCAAACTGTTGATCGCCTCGTTAAATTAACGATATCATTTTCGCACCTCTGCAAGGATGTTTTGATTGCATTTAAGAGGTATTTATGAAGATACATGTACATCTCCAAATTTCTGAACTGATTGGATACACCAATCTTTCTAAATCGCAAAAAAATAGAAATTATATATTTTTGCCGAGTAATCGAATATCAATTTTGTTAACCGATATTCGGACGTTTGATCGAGTACTCGGTTAACCAGTTACTCGTTGCCATCCCTATTATAAATCAAAAACAAAAAAATCAAAATTTAAAGCAAATCATTTATTTACAAAGCCTAAAGTTTCCTCCCTTATATCACAAATGCATCATACTAAAACAAACCACCCTTCGGGCATATAATGCTCTGCCTAGCGGTGCTCTTGTTATATTAATTCATTTTAGACATTTTAATTTGACATTTCACCATTGGTTTTCCATTTTGTTACTTGTAAATCTGAATGTAATTTTCTTTTCATACCATTATATACAGTGTGTTAAATCATCCATACAATTGTACATTCCTGTAGGAAATTTTTCAGTTGGTTATTACAGGAGCAGCAATGGTCAAGGTATAAAATGCTTGTCTCCCAACTGAATGTTGCTGGTTCGAAGCAAATTAGGGTGAAAGTCTCCAATGACTTTCTGCATTCCTCAGTTTTAGCTCAAGTACTAGATGTACAATGTAGTTTTAACCAAGGTAGCAATAATTGAGCAGATTAACATTAGTTGCAAAAACTTGTTTTTCACTTGGTGTAAAGTAAAGAAGTTTAGACAAATTAAAAAACATTATTATAGCAGCTGAACAATTGGTTAGAACATTTGAGTCTTTTTTTGCCTTACTTATACCTGTGATAGGATTTTAAAATGCTCTATGTCTGTTGTATTAAAACAGAATTGTTATCTTTCCAGTTATGTTGGCATGCAGTCTTTATTATTGCCACCTTAGGTACATGGAATTAATAATAAATGACTTGCAAGTAATACTTAAATGACATGTCAAAATAATGTTTTCTCAGATAGCAGATGAACTTGCCAAGAAATGGGAAGGAATGTTAAATGAGGAACATATTCCACTGACCCAGTACATGTCTGCATTTGCCTTGAAAGCTGTGTTAGCTTCCCTGTATGGAGAAAAGATGAAAAATGACAAAGAAGTGCTAGAGTTTCGGAGTGTATATGATGTGGTATGTATTGAGTTTTACAGGTACGTCATGAGCTGAAATGCTAGTGCCAGAGTGCCCATTGTGTCCATAAGAGAAAACATCTGTTTTGTCTTTGATTACTTGAACAAGCTTGCATACAGTGCATGGCAATTATTGATATTAACCAAATCAATTTTTTTTAACTCAGTTAACTAAACAGGCTCTTGCTTACTTGTTTTGAAATTTTGTGGTGATAATGGTCACTTTTGTTGCAAGTTCATGTCTGACTGTTATTTAGGTATGGGCTGAGTTGGAACACAACCTGACAGAGCCCCCTTCTGAAGCAAGAGACAAGGTTATTGCTGATGGTAAGGACTTAATTATGTTATAGAAACTTGACTGAGAGAATTCATTTAGATCCTGTTTTAATGTAGTTCTTTGTAGCAGGAACAAAGGTGCTTTATACCTAATTTACCTGTCTCTTTACACTGATCTACTGCTTCATTAGTGTGACCCATAGGTGCTAGAAATGTAGCAGAAATGTGTCCTAAACCTGCTTATTAAATAAAAGTCTATAATTTAACATGCAGTCATACTCTGTAATAATAAATCAATATGCTTACTGTCATAGAGTGTAACTTTTTGTAATGACTTGACATTTTCTTTTCATAGGCATTTTATGTTCCTCCCAGATGTGATGTTACCTCTGTCTTCTCCATAGAAGGGTTTAGACATTCTAAGTTATATATTTTAAGTTCCAGACATCTGTATTGGAAAAATGACTAGTCTAATTATACATGTACTTTGACCCTGGTATTGGAAAATTTCATTGTTTGTTTATAGCCAGTTGGACAACTTCAGTGTTGCCAATGGTTATTCCTTCTATACGACCAAGGAACTGAGTGCAGTAGTGTAAAAGGCTTGTGTGATTTATAAGGATAGTGTGAAGAGTATAAAATAAAGGTATCATGTGCAACTTGTGTTGCCTCAAAAAATGCTGTGTTGGTAAATCTCCCATTTGACAGACCAAATCTGCCTACATTCAGAGTCAGATCTCCCTACTTGGCCTCAGGAAAAGTTCACATGTATAGATGCCTCCAACTCAATCTGATGTCTCGGAGTGCTTTATTCATTCAAGTGTTTGAAAGTCAGCAAAATGTAGCTTGGGTTGTGTTGATCTGACATACTCTGGGGAACTCTTGATTGAAGTTTAAATGCAAGGAGTTTTTATCAAAATTATTAACTTTTTAATAACATGCTGATTTTGATCCCATAACTTTCCTGTCCCATTAAGAAATGTTACTGAAAGTACTAATCATCCTTAAAGAGTTACCTACCATGTTGTATGGGGAAGTCAAACACCATACATTGTTGTGATCAGAACCTGATGAGGAATAATAAAATTGGGTTGCTACCCCGAAGGTCAAGGACATACTTAAAGGTCAAGTGTTAAAAAGTCTACATTTCGTGTCCGCTCCACAAACTGCTGAAAATTTTTTAAATAACTTGGCACAAGTGATCACCATTATGAGAGAATGTGCAGAGCACAATAATTTGGTTGCTACCCCCAAGGTTAAGGTCACACTTAAAGGTCAAGTGTTAAAAGTCTACATTTCTTGTCTGCTCCATAACTTTTAAACCACTGAAATTTTTTGAAATAACTTGGCACAAGTGATCACCATTATGAGATGATGTGCAGAGTGCAATAATTGGGTTGCTACCCACAAGGTCAAGGTCAAAGTTAAAGGTCAAATATCCACATTTCACGTCTGCTCTATAGCGTACTAACTTGGCTTATGAAAAGTTTTTTAATTACTTTGCACAAATGATCACCACTATGACACAATGTGCAGAACCCAACATCCAGGTTGCTACCCCCAAGGTCAAGGTTAAATGTTCTCCATAACTTTTTGACTTTATGGAAGATTTTAAATAACTTGGCACAAATAATTACTATCATGAGACTATGTTCTTATAATATGCATGGCACAACATCAAGGTCATGGTTGGTTAAAGGTCCAGAAGTACACATTCATGTCCGCTGCAGAAGGGGATTTAGCTGTCCTTCAGACTGCCTTGTTAAGTTTAGTAGATTCATAAAAAAAGAACTTATTCCCCGTGATAAAATTTGCACTGACAAATGCTAAGTGTTACTAACAGATTATTTCTGCACCTGAAAGGCCTAACATGTATAGGTGTGTCATTCTTACAGCTTTGTCCTACATGCAATCACCAAATATCAGAATACCATTTAGAGTACTCCTTGACAGCCCTAGTTTTTGAGATTGTGAACTTGACCTTTCTGTCACCTTGACCTTTTCATAGGTAAGAAGAAGCTAGCAGCTGTTGCCAAACATATGGTCAAGCACAGAAAAGAGGACCCACCACAGCATGGGGAGGAGCTTTTACTCGACTTACTATTGGACTGCACAGATGACGAAGAAATACAGACATGTGATGCCCTTGCATACGTGATTGGAGGATTTCACACAACAGGAAATTGTAAGAAATCTTAAACTATCATAAAATAGTATCAGTTAAAACAAAATCAGAAAAATGGATGTTGAGTTTGTTATCTACATATGTTTTTTTATTTCCGTGGAAGGGCTTTGCCCCAGTGTAGATTACTGTCCCATTTAATATCATTTTAAATTTGTGTAAATTTGAATTTTCAGTGTTGGCTTGGGGCTTTTATTTCTTAGCAACACACCCAGAGTATCAAGAGAAGGTTGTAGCTGAGATCAAAAAGGTCCTTGGAGATGAGGATGTAGATCATACCAATATAGGAGATTTGGAGTAAGCTTTTATTTTCTTCTTATCCTTTCTGTACATACTTAAATATTATAAAACAAATGTCTTATTTTATGTCTAAATTAATTGAGGGACATTTAGAAATTGATTTATGTCACAGAAAAAATACGGTTGTTACAGTTTCATCGCCAGTGTAAGTTGCAAACTAAATTTAATTTGTTTGTGACTTTTAGGCCTGGGTATATGGCTTTTCTGAATTTCCTGAAACTAAAAACACTTGTCCATTTAAACTTTTCTTGGACCCTGAAGGGTGGCATATAGTAGTCACACTGTTCGTCTCTGTATCCATCCATCCAACCGTCCATCCATCTATCCATCCCATCTTCTGTGCACAACTCATCCTACAATTCTCGTTTGATTTCCACAGAATTTCAAACAATAATCATTATCAAGTGCCGAGGTGCATATGCTCGGGTTTTTGGGATTCAGATATTTTTGGTAGAGTAATTGTCCTTTGTTTAATTTTACTTAGTATTTCTTCTGTGCACAACTCCTTCATTTCCCAAATGATTTTTACCAAAGTTTCACAAAATGATCATTATCAAGAGCCACAACTTATATACTAGGTCTTTTACAATTCAATTATTTTTAGTATAGTTATTGCCCTTCGTTGAATTTTACTTAGTATTTCTTTTGTGCACAACTCCAACAATTCTCATATGATGCTCACCAAACTGTCATGGAATGATCATTATCAAGTGCCACAGTGCATAATGATCAGGCTTTTGCAATTCGATTATTTTTGGCGTAGTTCTTGCCCTTCAATAAATTTTACTTAGTATTGCTTTTTTAAAAAAAGTTTGTACAATTCCTATTACATTTCTGATGCATTTTCACCAATCTTTCACAGAATGATTATTATCAAGTGCTGCAGGGCATAGACACAGGCTTTTGCGATTTGATTTTCTTAAATTTCTAGAGGTGTTAAAAACTATGTATCGTTCTGTTAAAATTTGTGTTAGAGCAAATGGAAGTCTTACACAACATTTTGATAGTTATTTTGGTGTAAAGCAAGGAGAAACGTTTCCCCCATTACTTTTTACATTATTTATAAACAATATGGAACAAAGCATAAAAGATATTAATCCTGATTTAGTAACTTTATATGAAATTCAAATATTTATGCTACTGTTTGATGATGATACTTTGTTATTCTCATATTCTGTATCAGGTTTATAAACCTTACTTAACAAATTGCATGTGTATTGTGTTCAATAGAATATCACTGTAAATACATCAAAAACGGCAATAAATGTTTTATCACACAGTATATCTATATCTAACATTCCATTTATTTTGGTTAATTAATGTAGATCTATGCACAACTTTCTCATGTATCTCTGCTCTGAAACTGGATGGATACAAGAACTAAAAAGGATGTGTTGATTATTATTATCCCCCCGCCAAAGGCGAAGGGGATATTAGAAATGCCCTTCGTGCGTCCGTGCGTCCGTCCGTCCGAAACAATTTTGTCCGGAGCATAACTCCAAAACTACTTGAGGGATTTTATTCAAACTTCATACACTGACAGAGCACATTGGTAGGTAGTGCAGTTTGCAAGTGCAATAACTCTACCTTGCCTTTTTTTAGAGTTATTCCGCTTTATCAAATTTACTTGATAAATTTTGTCCGGAGCATAACTCCAAAACTGCCAGAGGGACAGAGCACATTGGTAGGTAGTGCAGTGTGCAAGATCAATAACTCTACCTTGCCTATTTTTAGAGTTATTCCCCTTTATCAGAATGACTCGATAAATTTTGTCCAGAGCATAACTCAAAAACTACTTGAGGGATTTTATTCAAATTTCATACACTGACAGAGCACATTGGTAGGTAGTGCAGTGTGCAAGTCCAATAACTCTACCTTGCCTATTTTTTAGAGTTATTCCCCTTTATCAGATTTACTTGTTTACATTTTAAAAATCCCAGCATATTCATGTATATCTAATTCTTGAATTCTTGAACTTATTATCCCCCCGCCAAAGGCAGAGGGGATATTAGAAATGGTCTCTGTCTGTCCGTGCGTCCTTCCATCCGGAGCATAACTCCAAAAGTACTTGAGTGATTTTCTTCAAACTTCCTATATTGAAAGAGCACATTTGGAGGAGGTGCAGTGTGAAAGAATAATAACTCTTCCTTGCCTTCTTTTAGAATTATTCCCCTTTATCAGATTTAATTGAAAAACTTTGTCCGAAGCATAACTCCAAAAGTGCTTGAGCGATTTTCTTCAAACTTAATACACTGACATAGAACATTGGTAGGAAGTGCAGTTTGCAAGAACAATAACTCTACCTTGCCTATTTTTTGTGGGATTTTCTTAAACATTATTACATTGAGTGTTTGAAAGAACAACCTCCAGGTAGCTTCTTCCCGGCGGGGGGATTAACCATATGTAACATGGCTCTTGTTTGCATTGCTTTATTTATTTATTTGATATGGTCTGTATATTACCATGCTCTTCTCATTTTGTTAATTGGCACCTATTACTAGAAGGCAAAGAACAATGTAATGTTCATATGCCAAATAAACAGTGGAAAGGAATTGTTTCAAATCTTACGTCATACCGGTAATCATACTGCAGATGTGAAAAACAGTCTTGTCAGATGACATTGTCAAGTATTGGAACTGTTTTATGGTATCTGCATAATAATAATTATTTCAAATCTTTTGTCATAATCATATTGCAGATGTGAAAAACAGTCTTGTCAGATGACATTGTCAAGTATTGGAACTGTTTTATGGTATCTGCATAATAATAATTATTTCAAATCTTTTGTCATAATCATACTGCAGATGTGTAAAACAAACATTATGTCTTGTCAGAAAACATTGTCAACCCACACGTTTTAATTGTACTTCATGTCTACTTAATGGTGCTTATTTGTTTAATTGTGGGGTGAATGTGAAACTGTTTTAAGTGCTACTCACTCCTTGAAACTTTTATTTTGTTAAAACTGCAGGTACTTGAGACAAGTTATTGATGAGACTTTGAGATGTGCCGTTGTAGCTCCCTGGGCAGCACGATTCCAGGACTTTGACTCGGAACTTGGTGGACACAAAATCCCAAAGAATGTAAGTGTTTGGTCCAGATGCTGAAGGCTGAGTTGCTTTAAACTAATAAAAAAAACACAAACAACAAAAAGTCTAGTAGATCTCTACACAATTTCTTAAAAAGATGCAATTATGGTCTTTGCTGCATAGTAAAATGGAAAATTCTTTAAAATTCTTTTTTTAAAAAAATTTTATGAAGAAATGTCTTGTGGACTTGTATGAAGATTGCAGTCTTTGGCCATGCCCTTGGGGTCAGTTTTTACTAAGGTTTATAATGGGAAATGAAAAAAAGCGTTGAGCCTTGATATTTGACATGAAGCATGATTAAGTTGTTTCTTTCATTTTAAATTGTATTTCCATGACAATGCACTTGTGGTTTTGAGCAGTTATACTGAAGTGAGCAGTGCAATGCTCTTGTGTTCCTCCATTTTTTGTGTAGGATTTTTCACGACTTCATGTAGAAACACCAGATATTTTTATCAGTTGCTGATGGCAGCTGTGTAGGTTTTTTCATGACTTCATGCTGAGACACCATATATTTTGATCAGTTAAGTTGAGACACCATATATTTTGATCAGTTGTTGATGGTTTGGTTTGTTTGAAAGTGCTTGAATATATCAGACCTATATATGTTACTTTTATTATGTTACAATCATGTATTCTTGTCTCTTTTTTTTTTGCCAGACCCCAGTAATTCATGCACTTGGTGTAGCTGAGAAGGATGAGACAGTATTTCCCCAGCCAGACAAGTAGGTTCCAACTGTCATGTTACAGTAATGCATGTTTTAGTGACACTAAGCCAGTGCATCCCAGAGAAAATGTGTCTGTTGTTAATCAAATAGAGAAATGCAGACATCTTCGGATACCCACAGTTGATGATTACATTAATCAAACCATGGGAAATGTTTAAAATATATATACAAGAACCTTGTTTATAAATCTTACCTAAAAGTCAGGGAGATAAAAGGTCAAGGTCACATGTGGCTATCGTATCCTTTTATCAGATGCATTATTAACATTTGATAGAATAGTGTATAGTTTGCTTTTCAGCAATATTGACATCAGTATATGCTGATTTTCAATAATTTGACAGACATTTAGAATTTGTACCTGGGTAGTTATTCCATTGTATTTTTTAACACTTAAATTCAAAGAAGACACGTCTGTTTGACCAGTCATTACATAAGCACATACACTTACAGGCCACCTGCTCCTTAGCAAATGAATTCAGAACTTTAGCTTAATATTATGGCTTATCATCTTATAACCTTATATTTAAATGTGCAGTGTAATAATGAACTTCATTGCAAACTTTTTCAACAAGACAAATATTATGATATGTCTATTTTTGTTTCAGATTTGACCCAGATAGGTTCACACATGAACATGCAAGGAAACGACCGCATCTAGCATTTTCACCCTTCGGATTTGCAGGGAAGCGTGTGTGTCCAGGTCAAAGGTTCGCTTATGCGGAAGCAACTGTATGTATGGTGACCTTACTGAGAAAGTTCAAGGTTAAAATGGTTGAAGGTCAAGTCATAGAGCCTGTGTATGGATTGGTTACCCATCCTAGTGAAGAAATCTGGATAACTATTTCAAAGAGATAGATTGCAGTACTCTGAACATAAAAAAAAACAGATTAATTATCTGTATTTGTACAATGACAAAAAAACAGAACTCAAGATTATGACTGATAATTATCTTTCGTTCTCGAACTGGAAATGTTCTTAGTCACATCATTTCAGGTGTTAATTATATCATATTGTCAGGGTTTTGAATGAAAAACTGAGTGTTATGACAGAAACATATGCAGTCTAAATAAGTTACATTTGGACTCTGTCAGTTAGATATTAACGAAGGTTTGATCAGGATGCAATTGAATAACTTTCATGTAAAACATAAAAATATTAATACTTAGGTAATGCTTTTTAATATGAGAAGCTCTTTACAAACATTAAAAACTACAAAACCACAGCTATGAAATACCCAAAAAAGGCTCTTTTCTCTAAATTGTGTTTTAATTAGTTGTCTGTTAACCATGAATTTATAGTCAACATAATAGTGCAACATAGGACTTAGTCATTTCAAAGAAGCTGTGACTCTATTCCAAGCAGAATTTCATACAGTTTTCAATATTTATTCAAGAAATAATGCAGTTACTATAAGCAATATTTAGCATGACATTATCAGTCATTTACTGTATAACTTTATTGAATGATATTTTGTTTCACTTTAGAAGTTACCAGAAAATATGTTTGAGATTGAAAAGATGCGACTACATGTAGTATATAATTGTAAAGGAGGGGTGATGGTGTATGTAGAATAAGACTGGAAGATGTGGCTTACTTCATATGATTAACAAAGACTTTCAAAATAATACTGCTAAAATGTTTGTTTCTTTCAACTAGTAACTTTTTTCCTTTAACGAAATAACATAATTGAAGTCAAGATTAAGATACAATAAGTCTTAAGGATTTGTTTTGGTTGAGAATTCATTGTAGATTTATCAAATCATACTTAAGAGGTAGTAAAATCAGTCTCGTGAAAAAGGAGCATCGGCCTTCAACTTGTATGGATAAAATGTTATAACCGCTTATAATGAAGAATTAAGCTTGTATATTGTTTATGTGGATTTTTTTATATCTATTGAGTAGATATGATTTATCTAGCTTCATGCTATTTTATTGAATATTTAAAAGTCTGTTCAATATAATCAGTGCTTTCTTTGCAGTGTAGTCGTGATAGATTCATGGATATTTTTTATTCGAATTTCATTTTAATCTTTTGCAACTATATTGTATGATTACAGAGTTTGTATACAGTTTATTGTTTCTGTGTTCAGTCATGAAGTTCTTACTTCGAAAAAAGCCAAGTTTACTTTCATCATGTTTGAATGGGTACCAAAGAAAATTCTCTTAGTGTAATGCAGAAGTCAAAGATTTACATGCTGCAAAGTTTATTACCTTCAATACATCGAAATACTTGTGTCTTCTGTACATTGCACTCTTATTTAAAAAAAGATTGTTGTAGCTAAAACACAAATTGTTGCTTCAGCAGTTACTTAGTTACTTTAAATTTCAAATAGGTCCTGAGTTTGTCACAAACAAGCCAAAAAAGTTTCTTTCAGTACAACATGGTTTTTAATAAGAAGCAGGACAGCACCAGATCAGTTTATTATACATCTACACACAAAGTGTTCGGGCAAAGTGTGTGGAGGCTATATGTTGATGTTTTGATGTCCGTCCATCTGTTTGTCCTTCCAGTTTCTTGTACAGACCATGATTTCTCCGTTCACTGCAGGATTTTAAAATAATTAGGCATATTTGTTGACCTTGATGAGACAGTGTGTTGCATGTAAGACCTAGATCAAAAGGTCACTGGTCAAAGGTAAAAAAAAATGATGATAAACCTTGTACAGGTCATAACTTCTCCATTTTGAAACACCTTCACATAATAATTTTCTATATTAGATGGTATGTCCCTTGCAAGACCCAGGTTCATAGCTCAAAAGTCAAGGTCACAGGAAAACAATGTTGATGATATACCTTTTCTGGGCCATAACTTCTCCTTACATGGGAGGATTTTTAAACACTGACATATTTGTTCACCTAAATGAGGCGGTATATCGCTTGCAAGATCTGAGTCCTAAGCTCAATTGTGAAGGTCACATTGACTTGTCAACTGTAAAAAAAAAAAAAAATGTTGATAATAAGCCTTGGCCATTACTTTTCTGTCCTTGGAAGGATTTTCAAATATTTTAGCATGTTTGTTTGCCTTGATGAGACGATATAGTATATGTAATACCCAGTTCCTGAGCAATAGTCACAATTGCTGATCAAAGGTAAATAATTTTTATGATATACATGTACCTTGTCCTGGCCATGATAACTTTTCCTTACATGGATTTTGTGATTGAATGTATTTTAATTATGGGTGTGCAAGGTTGTTTGTTGATTGCCGAAATTGTTGTTTGCAAAGACTGCCAAACATTAAAATGTAAGAAGTTGCAGATCTTTGAAATAAGTGGATACAGTAATGGCAGGAATATTGAAAAATCTAATTCAAAAGATACATTGAACAAAATACATATTTGATAGGTATTTATATCTCCCCCACAAAAATGGGGGAGACATATTGTTTTTCCCCCAGTTGTCTGTCCGTCCGTCCCTCTGTCTGTCACAAAATCATGTCCGCTCAATATCTTCCAAAGCCCTTGAAGGATTTTTATGAAACTTGGGTCAGATGTTCACCTCATCAAGTCGACTTGCAGAACCCACTTTGCGGGTGTGGTGTCTCAAGGTCAAGGTCACACTTGGAGGTTAAATTTCAAATGCCACAAAATCGTGTCCGCTCTGTATCTTCAAAAGCCCTTGAAGGATTTTTATGAAACTTGGGTCAGATGTTCACCTCATCAAGGCGACGTGCAGAACCCACTTTGTCTTGGTTTTGATGCCTTTAGTAATGTCACAGTCACGTGGTATTGCTACACTGTTTTAGTTACAGAACATCATAACTTCTAACTGACAAGTCTAAGATTTAAGGTTGATTGAACTTCCCTAGAACAACAACCTCTCTACAACAAACACTTTTACTTGAACCGAATGGTGTTTGCTCATGGGAGGTTGGACTGTACCCTTGTCCTGGCCATGATAACTTCTCCTTACATGGATTTTGAAATTACTTGGCATATTTGTTCATCTAGATGAGGCGGTTTTGTGTGCAAGACCAAAGTCCCTAGCTCAAACTTTAAGGCCAAGATCACAGTGACATGTCAAAGGTAAAAATTTTGATGATAGACCTTGTCCAGGCCATAACTTCTTCATTTATGAATGGATTTTGAAATATCTGCATATTTGTACATCTGGATGAGACGGTGTGTCAGTTACAAGACCCAGGTGTTTACACAAATGTCAGGGTCACAGTGACAGGTCAAATGCAAAAAATGTTGATGATAGACATTGTCAGGACCATAATTCTCCATGCATGGAAGGATTTTAATTTTTTCCAAATATATGTCACCTTTCTGGTTATTTGCCTTGGTATTTTGTAAGTTCCTAGTACATCATACCACAAAACAAGGTAGCATCCTAAGTGGTATTCTATTTACATACATTTCAGCTGTACATGTGTTCACTACACTGCCATTAAGTATTTACTATGTCCCCTTTTACCAACATAGCCTTCAGTCCTGTGACCAAGTGGAGTGTAGGGGTATTTATCATTTCTGTGACATGCTCTAGTTGTAGCAGTTTTGTTGATGCTATCAGCTTGTTTCTAGGTGTATGACTGCAATCTTGTATGATTTCATGGTAGAAATTAGGCTTTGTATAATGGCTTTGTTGTAGTAATGTTAAGAGTAAAAATGTGTTTGCTTAATGTAATGTTAATTCTATAATTATGTGTTCAAGGCATTTTGATGCATACTACTACTCTATAATATTCTTTAAAACACATGAATTATTATAATAAAATTTAATATTATTACATATATTATTATAGAATCAGCTTGAATAAATTGATTTCAGGAAATGTTGTTCTTTTAAATGCCATATTGTAAGTAAGATTTTTTTTTCAAATTAATGTACAAATCACATTTGCTGATGATGGAGGAGGTGGGGATGATGATGGTGATAAAAACCTTTGTTACAGAAAATAATTTATGCTCTGGATCTAATAGAATCAATTTCTGGCCACATCATAAATAAGTACTTTTAGCTATGCAAGCAAATGGTTTCCATGACTTAAAACTTATAAATAAAAGCAGAATCAAATATGAACCAATATAAATATTGGCGTTAATTTTTGTATCGCCCTGTCGAAGAAACGGCGATACATAGGGATCGCTTTGTCCGGCGGTCCGTCGGTCCGTCACGAAAACTTAACGTTGGCTATAACTTTGCCTTCTTCTAAACATTATCTTATCAAACTTTCAAATTATATTGCTTATGACACAGGGTCAGGATGATGCCAAAATCTTTAGGTCAAGGTCACATTTGACAGAGTTATGCCCCTTTTTGTACTTGGATTTTGCCATGAAAACTTAATGTTGGCAATAACTTTGCCATTTCTTAACGTTTCGACATCAAACTTTCAAATTATATTGCTTACAACAACAGGGTCGTGATGATGCCAAAATCTGTAGGTCAAGGTCACAATTGACAGAGTTATGCCCCTTTTTGTACTTGGATTTTGTCATGAAACTTAGCATTGGCTATAACTATGCCATTTCTTAATATTTCTTCATTAAACTTTCCAATTGTAATACTTACAATTGTATCACTTAAGACAACACCATTTCTCAAGGGCAGATAACCTCAAATTAATTTTTGCAATGTTATGCCCCTTTTTCAAGTTAAAATTTCTTGGTTAACCTTTTTCTTTACGTCCATGTCTCAAATATGTCAAAGATACTCCATTCAAACTTGGAAGAATACTTGATCACCAGCAAAACCCCTGTAAAGATTGTTGGTACCCATGTTCCTGGGGTCCGATTAGCCCCACCCCCAGTGGTCTTGATTTTGCTTATACTTAAATATAGGAAAAAAGCTTTTTTAGCCTAGAAATAAAATATTAACTGACATGAGATGGATAAGTAATCCCCACCCCCCCACTGTCCCCTCTGCATGAGGATCCCCCCCAATTTTTTTTACCCGCCCCCTCCTCGGGCCCTTTTTTTTTAAATTAATATACATAGGTACTTGACTCCCCATCCACCCTAACCCCCCCCCCCCCCCCCCCCCCCCCCCCTCCAAAGCAGTCACCCCCCTCCCTGGGCCCATTTTTTTTTTTTTTAAATTTTAATACATAGGTACTTCACTCCCCATCCACCCTTTACCCTGCCACCCCCGGCCCAATTTTTTTTTTTTTTTTTAAATACATGGGTACTTCACTTTCCATCATCCCCAGCCCCCCCCCCCCCCCCCCTCCCCCCCCCCCCCCCCAACTATCAGGGCCCAAATTTTTTTTTTTTTTTAAATACATAACTACTTCACCCAAATTTTTTTTTCATCTTGTATGACTAGGTACTCGCCCTGCCCCAGTCAAATTGTTTTCACTTGGGCCTCTTGTTTGACTTGGCTTATAATTAATTATCCAGCACTGAGAAAAGTGGAGCATCCTGTCTGTGGACAGGTCTTGTTGTACATTGACTAGCATGCTGTCTTTTCCAGCAGGCTCGTGTTTACCTTTATAGTTATTCTAACAGAGTACCCAAGGGCGACACAAGTGTTCCACTGAACACTCATCTAGATTTTAGTTTTTCATGACATTTTGGAGATTCTGAGGATCTTTTTGAAAGGAAATACATTGTAAACTTTTTTATTCAGCAAACCAGGGACCGTATACCAAACATTATACTGTCCGTTTATCAGACAACAACATAAAGTCAATATGTGCACTTTCATTATCAGTAGATGCTAGTCCCATTAATAGTAAGTCCCAGAGCAAACCAATCGATATTTGTCAATGCTTTGATTGTAGGACTAAGGCTGCTTTTCATATTTCAGTAGAGATTTTCACTTCTTGGTCAAAAGTGTGAAAACTTGCACAATAATACTTTCATTGCATATCCAAGACTTGAATAGAAACAGAATTTATAGTCTGTGGTAGCTGCTACTGCATAAGAAAAAGAATAGTAGTGGTAATAGTAATATATACCCACACAAACGTTTCATTTCGATGACTTTAACATGCAATATGTCCACCAAGTACATTGGCCTTTACCTTGCAAAATACTTCCATTCTTAATAGATGAGCTTTTATTTTCGTCATTAGCAGGTTATGTCTTTCCTCGTTTACCCTTTTACTTAGAGCAATTAACTTTAATCAGTTCATTAGCTTTCTATAGTTTCAAAACAAAACCCATAAGTCTCACCTCATAGCTTATATCAAGTGGCCTTTACAGAGATGCCGGATGGGGGTCAAGAGATCAAGTAAAATGGATTATGATGGTATTAAACACAGTGTTATGCTTTTTATCATGTTATGTCATCTATGCTTTCGTCAATCAAAAATTGTAGTTTAGTTAAATATTTTGATGTAGTACCTTTAGTTATTAATCAACATTGGAATTGTCCATTTCCTTTCACAACTGAAGGATGTTAGCATTAGAGGTTATTGGTTGAACGCTGCTTGCTCCGTTGTCATTTTGCTACTCTACATATATTGTGTCGATAATGTAAAATTACATTCATTTTAGGTCTAAGTGTATATAGAAGGTTTCAAAGCATATAAGCGTTTTCAAAATGATTAGTACCCAGCTGAGCCAGCAAGGAGTTGGGTATTCAACTAAACAAATACCCAGCCATGTACCCAGCACGTTTCGAATTCCTGGGCAGCTGGAAGTTTGGCATTCTGCTTACAGACAGTTCACCCCAGACACTTCCCCCACACACACACACCCAGACACTTCATCCTTCATTTTATGAAAATTGACAAAGACAGTTCACCTCCAGCAAATAACAATAACGAGAAAATCGACTTGGAGCACACCTGAGCATACATGAATGAGGTCATGATCATGTCAAATATGCTGTCACACTTTTTCAATGTAACATAGATTTGAATACATTTTCTATGTTTTTGTAACCATTTAGCGTAGTATTGCTGAACCAGTCACTGCTGTATGCAAGTCATGCATTAAACCTGAAATGATAAAAGTAAGCAAAAAAGTAACGCCGAAACAGTGTCTAGTTGTAACATTTTAATATTGTTTACTATAAATTCTTATATCTTGCATTTCTTGGTCGTACCTGAATATATTTTAACATTTCATTGTGTCTTGTCAAATTTCATGCAAAATTTAATGGCTACCCTTAACTTGACGTTGCCCATTAAGGTCATGATTTTGAAATTTTGGTTAGTGACAACGTTGTTAAAAATGCTTTTACCTTTCAACCGGAAACACCGACAAACATCAAAATTTCCAGAAATTACGTCATAGACTACAATGGACAGCAGATAATTTCGTTGGGTTGTAGGCGAAAGAAAACGCATTCGAATGCAGTAGTAATCAATTGAAGAAATATAGAAAATTGCATGATTATCCCGATATAGCACATTGCTATGAACACCGTTAATTTAGTGAATAGTATAAAATGCCTGTTTTTTAACAGCTCGCTTATAAGGAAATCTTTAAGTTTATTTTTAGCTCACCTGTCACGTAGTGACAGAGTGAGCTTTTCTGCTCACTTTTTGTCCGTCGTCCGTCCGTCAGTCCGTCCGTTTGCCGCCCGTCCACAATTAGTTTGTTAACACTCTAGTGGTCACATTTTTGCCTCAATTGTCATGATGTTTGTCTCATTAATAGCTCGGACGAGTTCGAACATGGGTTATCAGGGTTGGAAAACTAGGTCACAGAGCCAAAATATAGAAAAACCTTGTTAACACTCTAGAGGCTACTTTTTCAGTCCAAATATCTTGGAAATTTGTCAGAGAGGTTCTATCAATGATTTCTAGCTCAAGTTCGAATATGGGTCATCTGGGTTCAAAAACTAGGTCGCGGAGCCAAAAAATAGAAAAATCTTGTTAACACTCTAGAGGTTACATTTTCAGTCCAAATAATCTGGAAATTTGTCAGAAAGGTTGCTTTGACCATTTCTAGGTCAAGTTCGAATATGGGTCATCTGGGGTCAAAAACTAGGTCACAGAGCCCAAATATTGAAAATCCTTGTTAACACTCTAGAGGTAACATTTTCAGTCCAAATAATCTGGAAATTTGTCAGAAAGGTTGCTTCTATGATTTCTAGCTCAAGTTCGAATATGGGTCATCTGGTTTCAGAAACTAGGTCTCGGAGCCCAAAAATAGAAATATCTTGTTAACACTCTAGAGGCTACTTTTTCAGTCCAAATAATCTAGAAATTTGTCAGAAAGGTTGCTTTGACGATTTCTAGGTCAAGTTAGAATATGGGTCATCTGGGGTCAAAAACTAGGTCACAGAGCCCAAATATGGAAAATCCTTGTAAACACTCTAGAGATAACATTTTTAGCCCAAATAATCAGGAAATTTGTCAGAAAGGTTGCTTCTATGATTTCTAGCTCAAGTTCGAATATGGGTCATCTGGGTTCAAAAACTAGGTCGCAGAGCCCAAAAATAGAAAAATCTTGTTAACACTCTAGAGGTTACATTTTCAGTCCAAATGATCTGGAAATTTGTCAAAAAGGTTGCTTTGACAATACCTACTTGAAGTTCGAATATGGGTCATCTGGGGTCAAAAACTAGGTCACAGAGCCCAAATATTGAAAATCCTTGTTAACACTCTAGAGGTAACATTTTTAGCCCAAAGAATCTGGAAATTTGTCAGAAAGGTTGCTTTGACGATTTCTAGCTCAAGTTCGAATATGGGTCGTCTGGGTTCAAAAACTAGGTTGCGGAGCCCAAAAATAGAAAAATCTTGTTAACACTCTAGAGGTTACATTTTCAACTCAAATAATCTGGAAATTTGTCAGAAAGGTTGCCTTGAGGATTTCTAGGTCAAGTTCAAATATGGGTGCTCTGGAATAAAAAACTAGGTCACAGAGCCCAAATATGGAAAAACCTTGTTAACATTTTAGAGGCTATATTTTCAGTCCAAATAATCTTGAAATTTGTCAGAAAGGTTTTTTTGATGATTTGTAGCTCAGGTTTGGATATGGGTTATCTGGGTTCAAAAACTAGGTTGCGGAGCCCAAAAATAGAAAAATCTTGTTAACACTCTAGAGGCTACTTTTTCAGTCCAAATATCTGGAAATTTGTCTGAGAGATTGTTTCAGTAATGGGACATCTAGGTTAAAAAACTAGGTCATAGAGCCCAAATATGGAAAAACCTTGTTAATACTCTAGAAGTAACATTTTGGGTACAAATAACCTTGAAATTTGTCAGAGAGATTGTTTGAATAATTTTAGGTCAGATTCGAATATGGGTCATCTGGGGTCAATTAACCAGGTCCATAGCAACTTTGTTAAAAGCAGTCATACTCGGGTGAGCGATACAGGGCCATCATGGCCCTCTTGTTATGTTTCATAGTAATGCTAAAGATAATAAGGTCATTATAGGAACAGTCCCGATCACCCCTTGAACATGCAAAATTCAAATTTAATAAAAGTGATGACTTTATTTTACTAACATTGCAACCTCTGATGATATTTTTTTTCTCTTTTTCTGTTCTTAAGTTTAATGAAGGAAGATGTAATGAAGATACATGTCAAAGTTTTAAAATTCCTGGTAAGGCTGACATAACCATGTTATACAGAGATACAATAATTCTAAATAAGTTGCACAAGCAAGTGTGACCTTGACCTTGGATGAACATTTCTGAGATTTTTACACAAACAGATTGGACAAACTTAAATTAGACATGACATATTAGAGAACATACTAAATGGGGACGGCGGTCAACGTGAAATATTAGAATTTGCAACGTGTAATATTAGAATTTGTTGCACCCGCAGCATTTTGATAGTTAAGCAATACAGTACAGGACAAGAAAAAACGTTGTATAAAATCAAGTCGGCTCAGAAGATTCTGAAGAGGTGAGTGTTGGATACATGAAAATTCACACACACACACATACATAGAATATTTATACAACTGTAGAACTGTTAATGTTATTATATAAATTAAATTGACTGTGAGTGCAATTCATACTCATGCCATCTTGGTCATAATATCATAAGTAGTTTGATCAACGGACGCCCTAACCATTGACCATAAGAATTGATTCCCTGGTGTATTAATCAGAAGTTTTTTTAGACCAATGCAAGTGTTAACTTAATTGTAATACACTTGCTCTTCATGTCATTAAACCTTAAGCTCCAAAGAAAACACTGGTTGTCTGATGGGTATTTGAATAAACGCACCGCATGGTTTACATGAAAATAAGCACAGGACTTTGAAATTCTGTCAAAAATAGTCCGATTAAAAAAAACCCTTACCTATTTTTAGCTCACCTGAGCCTGCTCAGGGTGAGCTATTAGGATAATTGTTTGGCGTGCGTTGTGCGGCGTGGGTCATATGTCGTCAACAATTTGATTTAAACTACATCTCCTCCTAAACCGCTGAGCCAACATTGACGAAACATGCCTGGGATATTCCTTGCATGAAGCTCTACCAAAGTTGTTCAAAGAATTTAATTCCATCAAGAACTCTTGTTGCTATGGCAACTTAAAGGAAAAACTTTGAAAATCTTCTTGTCTGAAACCACAAGGCCCTGAGCCTTAAGATTTGGTATGTAGCATTGTCTAGTGGACCTCTACCAAATTTGTTCAAATTATACCCCTAGGGTCAAATTTGGCCCCGCCCCGGGGGTCAATTGATTTTACATAGGCTTATATAGTGAAACTTTAAAAATCTTCTTGTCTGAAACCACAAGGTCCTGAGCCTTAAGATTTGGTATGTAGCATTGTCTAGTAGACCTCTACCAAGATTGTTCAAGTTATACCCCTTGTGTCAAATTTGGCCCCGCCCCGGGGGTCAATTGATTTTACATAGGCTTATATAGTGAAACTTTAAAAATCTTCTTGTCTGAAACCACAAGGCCTAGAGTTAAGGCATTTAGTGTGCAGCATTGCCCAGTGGACCTTTACCAAGTTTCTTCAAATCATGGCTCCTGGGTCAAAAATGGCCCCACCCCATGGGTCTCATATTTTACATAGAGTTATATAGGAAAAACTTTAAAAAAATCTTCTTGTCAGAAACCGCAAGGCCTAGAGTTAAGATATTTGGTGTGCAGCATTGTCCAGTGGACCTTTATCAAGTTTGTTCAAATCATGGCTCCTGGGTTAAAAATGACCCCACCCCAGGGGTCACTTGTTTTACATAGAGTTATATAGGAAAAACTCTGAAAAATCTTCTTTTCAGAATCGGCAAGGCATAAAGCTTAGATATTTGGTGTGCAGCATTGTCTAGTGGACCTCTACCAAGATTGTTCAAATCATGGCCCCTGGGTCAAAACTGGCTCCGCCCAAGGGGTCACATGTTTTACATAGAGTTATAAAGGAAAAACTTTAAAAATCTTCTTGTCAGAAACCGCAAGGCCTGGAGCTTAGATATTTGGTATGAGGCATCATCTAGTGGACTTCTACAAAGATTGTTCAAATTATGACCCTGGGGTCAGAAAAGACCCCGCCCAGGGCATACTTGATTTACATAGAGTTATATAGGGAAAACTTTAAAAATCTTCTTGTTAGAAACTACAAGGCATGGAGCTTAGATATTTGGTGTTGAGCATTGTCTAGTAGACCTCCACCAAGATTGTTCATGGCCCTATGGGTCAAAACTGGCCCCGCCCAGGGCATACTTGATTTACATAGAGTTATATAGCAAAAACACTTAAAAAATCTTCTTTTCACAAACTGATATTTGGTAGTATGCACTGTGACCACAGTGGGGTCATCCCCCCTCCCCTGGGGGGGTCACTACCCCCCCTCCCCCCGCTGAATTTTTTTTCTCATTTTTTTAAGTTTTTCGCTATGGCAATAAAATTTCTACCATTTTTACAGTTTTTCTAGATGATTTCAAAAACATTATTCCTTGACCTATATTTTTGACCTACTGACCTACTTTTGTGTTTTTAGCTACAGCAATGAAATTTGGACCATTTTTACAGTTTTTCAAGATGATTTCAAAAAAATTATTCCTTGACCTATATTTTTGACCTACTGACATACTTTTTAGTTTTTAGCTACAGCAACGAAATTTGGACAATGTGCACAGTTTTCGTTTCGATTTCAAAAAAGTCATCGCATGACCTATATTTTTGACCTACTGACCTACTTTTTGTTTTTGGAGCTATGGCAATGAAATTTGGACCATGTGTACAGTTTTTTGTCCCGATTTCAAAAACGTCATTGAATGACCTATATTTTTGACCTACTGACCTACTTTTTGTTTTTGGAGCTATGGCAATGAAATTTGGACCATGTGTACAGTTTTTTGTCCCGATTTCAAAAACGTCATAGGATGACCTATATTTTTGACCTACTGACGTACGTTTTAGGAAATCTTAAAAAAATCTTGTCTGAAACCACAAGGCCTAGAATTTTAAAATTTGGCATGAAGCAAGCTTTATCAAGCTTTTTCAAATTATTAGATAAGGTTAAAGGTCAAGGAGGCTAAAATAGATTTATCAAAAGTACCTCATAGAGCCTTCATTTATAGACCAATATCTTTGATATTCAGTATATAGGTTCCTTGCATGGACCTCTACTCATGGGTAGGGTTTGAAGGTCACTGGGTCAAGGTCACAAGGACAAGGTCACCATAGCTTATAAAAGATATTTCTACTTTCTGTCATAGAGCCTTTATTTATTGACTGATATTTTACATATTTGGTTTGTAGGCACTTACATATTTTCAATTAAAAAATGAAATACTGCTTAGCAGCAAACCTACAGCCAAAGTACTCAGGTGAGCGATCCAGGGCCACCATGGCCCTCTTGTTTTTTTTTTTAATTTCAGTGGAGAAGAAATGTCAAGAGTAAAGGGTAACATTGAAAATGGTCACCAGATTATATGGATGAGGACTTAAGAAGAATTTTTTCGAAGGAACTGTGCTACGTTTTCTTTATCTTCTAGAGCATATAAAAACTTTACCTAAAATGCAGCCATAAGCTTATGGAAGAAGTGACTATCAACATTGACAAACACTTGTTACTTACGTTGTGGTATATTGGTGGAAGTGAACCTCTACGATAGGTAGCCGATCGCTTAGGCGTTTCTGAATCTACTGCTGTAATGTGCAGGAACAAACTTATCTGTGCTGTGATAAATACGAGACACAGTGTAGTTAGATAATGTCCTCTTGTCAAGAGTATTTCAGCAATCTGACTTATGGGAAAGTGGTCCAGATAAATGTGACCCAAATTGTCACATTCTGAAAGATGGAGAATATCCAGTTTACAGGGCTGGTTTCTAACACCCTCTCGCGACAATGGACATCTTACGGTTTTGGAGACTGCACTTTCTTGACACCGCGACACTCTCGACAGCCGTGAATATTATAGTTGCGTGTTGTGCGTTGCACAATTTGTGCATTCTAGAGCATGCTGTGATGGAGTGCATTTAACAGGACGTATTGGCTGGAAATTACAGTATGTATATTCATGATTACCAGAACGCACAAGGAATCTATGAGCGAGAAGCTATTGCCAGACACCTATTGTAAATAGTTAATACTATATGTAATGTGTTTGCATTTAATTTACAAATACTGATGCAGTCTTGAACAATAGTTGCATTACTTACCATGTTCTTTGAAATCTAGTCACTATGAACAATAGGAAGATGATTTTCTTCATTTCTAAAGCCACATCTCTGTGTACCGATTATCAGTTTGATGACGGGGTCAAACTGACTAGGAACAAAAATGTGTTACATCAACAATGTTAATAAATAGATGACAAAACTCGGCTTATACTGCAAATTACTTACTAATATAAACGAACACCTTTCTGACATTGGTGTTTGCTTGCTTTATATGCCACCATCTCATTTGTAGAATACAATCGACGTCGTCTTTTCGGTAACCGAACAAATCGGTAACACGACAAATCGGTAACATGATTTTATAAAGTAAAAAAATGGAGAAATCGGTAACAAAAGAAATATGAGACTATAAATTGATTTAAATCAAAGATCTAGCCATAATCATTGAATACATTACTACCTTCGACGTAGTTAGTAACTATGATTACAATATCATAGAATCAATTTTAATAATTTTAATAATGATAATTACATGACAAACACAAATTATGTAAATTATAATTACCTAAGACAAACTAATAACTTCTTTAACGTGTTGTGAACACCTCTCTATGACGAGCAGTGTACCCCGGCATATGCCCTTTCACACCTACTTTATTACCTTTCTGGGTACATACAATATTTCTATTGTTACCGATTTGTCCTTTTTTTACTACAGTATAAAATCATGTTACCGATTTGTCTTGTTACCGATTTGTCGGTAAATCGTATTTTCCGCCATCTTTGTTGTTTCTATTACTACTATTTGGACTTGTACCGAATATGTCCGTTCGTGTTCGTAACTTGGAACAGCTGTCTAGAACATCCGGAACAGCGTTACGAGCGTACCTACAACGTATCTAACTCAAACAAGCGTCTATTGCACTGAGGATTTCTGCAACGTGGACAACTTTGCTGCAGTATTTTCTCTGATTATTGCCACACATAAGCTTTCTGGACAATGCTTTTATTTGCATTTTTTGCTGCTACCATTGTTGTTTCTTTGATTGCCATATTCATTTATCTCTACCCGGTAAGTATCGATACAAAGTTTTGTATTTTCGCGATCTAATGTTCCTTTCCGGACGTTTTCCACAAACACACTACATATAGTATTTACTATGCTTTAGGGACGATACAGACCATGGTACAATACGGACCAGACGATACGGACCATATTTTGGGACGATACGGACCATGTTTCGGGACGATATTGATTATGTTTTATACAATTATTTTCTACTGAAAAATGTATTTTGATAACAAATGTTCTGACTTGGGGAGACATGATTTTAACAAAATTTTGCTGAAAGAAATAGCTTCTACTAGTATTTTGACTGAGTAGAGTATTTTACTTTTAATTAATATGACCAACAAACGATTAATCCCTTGATATAGACATTAGTGAATATGATTCCCCAGCAGCCCAACCCATATTTAATAAGTATACATTCACAATCATTTCTGACTATTCTCTTACATGTCGTGCTGTATATCGCACCTTAAACAACACTGTTAATACACAGATTAACAAATTTAAAAAAGGCGTTAAATTGACGATCCCTGCTTAAAGGCATATTGTCGATCAGCGTGAATATCTACGCACCATTCTCTTTCAATAACTTGGTTGTCAAAATACAATTTATTTAAAGACTTTTACTGGAACTTTAAAAAAGATAATAAAAAACAACTGAAATAACACTGCAAAAAGCGGTTAAAAATACTCATTAGTGTTTTTTTTTTCTTCAGTGCACAGTAATTTTTAAAGTACCTTATTCAACACGATTATTTTAGGAGACAATTCTCAAGATTTCTTGCTGCTTCACTGGTTTAAAAGCAGTGTTTGTGCAGATAATAACAAACGAATCTTGGTATTGCCGGACCTGGTTCCTTTTTTATAGTGTTTTCGTCATAAAACAACATTTCTTTAGAATATTTTTCGAGATGCTAAAACTGCTATGTGGTTCCGATCTATACAAATTCCCGTCATAATTCATTGAGACAGGCTGGAGTGACAGATCACTGGAAATGACTGACAAACTCAGTGAAAAGCACAAAGCTGCATATGTAGCTCCCATTTTTTTATGATACTCACAAGATCCGTAATACATAAATCCTGGTTCATGAGAGCCTGGAGTCGTCTTTGATAAATGAAAGACTATGTACCTCATACATGTACGTAGGACGCTAAAATAAACTCCTCTTTCTTTCTTTCTTTCTTTCTTTCTTTCTTTCTTTCTTTCTTTCTTTCTTTCTTTCTTCCTTCCTTCCTTAATATATTTATTTATATTGGAGAAGGATATCTTTTCATTGTATAACCATAACGCCGTTTCATTTTTTATATATAGACAATATAACGCATGTTCGGGTTGAAACCATACGATTGGCATTCTTAAAAAATATCATTATAATTTTTATCCCTATGCAATATTACACAGTCTCAGTAATACACTATTTATCAATCTCGCAAATACGTAATTTCACTTTTCGTAGTATGAAGTTAAGTAAAAACTAAGATATATAAACAAAATATGAAATGACGGTGTGTTTTAGTGCAGTTGTCATCCGGTTTAGATTGTTATGATTGTTTGTAGGTTTTAAAGGTAACTGTAAATGTGCATGTTGTTACGTTTGAATAAAGAAAAATAAAATCATAAATCGTTATTTTTTATGTGAGTATTTTAAGGAAAAGCTAAGAGTTTTTTTTATCAAAATACATTTTTCAGCAGAAAATAAAATTTTTAAACATGGTCCGTATCGTCCCGAAACATGGCCCGTATCGTCCCAAAATATGGCCCGTATCGACCTAAAATATGGTCCGTATCGTTTGGTCCGTATTGTTCCCATGGTCCGTATCGTCCCTAATTCATTACTATTTACAAGATGTTCCTACAGCCCGACTAATTTTAAAACATCATCAGATATCAGATAATCTTTGCGATTTTTACATACATGTATTTTGGAAAAAAAAAGAATGATTTCTCTTTTGATCCGTAAAATTTATTATGTTTTATCCTGTCACTAATAATACTTTCGAACTAATAACAAGGTGCCGGATATTTTTCTTTATCTACGGCAGTTGGTCACGTGACGTTGATTTACGGCACATGATATGTCATGGACTATTTTAATCAGAAGGAAGTGATAAAATTGATGTTATTACAAACAGAGACTACTTGAATAAAAATTAAATATTTCAATTTGTAAATCTTACAAAATAGTGATCATTTAAGAAAATAAAGCTACTGAAACTTTGGAACTATTTTTTGTGTGCAAATGTACCACAGCCGGATAACCTTGATATTAGCCTAAATTGAAACACTTTAAAGATAGATTTTCAACATCTAAGTAAATTCAATATCTTAAGTTAATTATTTCCAAATGCCAGATGTGACAGGATAAACAGAATAATAGGTTAGTGTCTTAATTGAGAAAGTTTATCTGGCAAGTCGTAGGAATTTATCGGGTGAGACACTAACCTGTTATTCTCTATTTATGAAGTTTATTAGTTGTAAGATAAATTTCATGTAAACATAGCGACAAAAATCCTGTTGCAGCAACAGTTTGTTTTCAAACATTTTTAACCATAGGCCCTGGACCGTTGACATTGGTCATTTAATAGGTTCGGATTAGTTTTTATCAAAAGTTAAATCTAAGAATAGTTCTCAGTAATCGACTTTGGTTGCATACGCTGAATTAACTTATCAATCATAGTTGTTAATGATATTATCATTATGGGAGTAAAGGAAGGGCATTATATGATGTTGTATTGTAGAGAATAGGGGCTTGTTTGGTGATGTAAAGCACACAATGAAACACAGTGGATATGCAATCAAGTTTTTGATGTCTGTTTTATTTTTTACCAGTCCTTTTTCAACACGCCTTATTTTGTAGACTGCAGCTGCAGTCCTCAATAATAATGGTCTTTAGGCAAGCAAGTCAAATCGGCCCCAAGTCAGATCGGCCCCAAGTCAAATAGGCCTCAAAATAAGTCAAATCGGCCCCCAAAAAGGTCAGATCGGCCCCATTGCATTTTTTATAAGTCAAATCGGCCCTAAATTAAGTCAGATCGGCTTCAAAATAAGTCAGATCGGCCCCAGTGTTTTCGATTTTTCACGTTGAATATCTAAATATTTATCATAATTTTATTCCAATTAGTATAGTTTATCATGGTAAAAACGTTCTGATATTTAATTTGCGGCCATATTAAAGTTCTTATTGCATTATTTTCAGAGGCAATAAAACTGACAATTACGAATTATGCCATTAAATTTCATAACAGCTTAACCAATGGCAAACGTCCTTCTTCAGTTGATGATTTTGTACCTAGCAGTTTCATGCGTTACATTTGTAGGTCAAAATAGATTTTATTACAGCTACGCCGAAAATGTCATAAGAACTCTTTGTGTATGGCTTAATCCTCTGACTGCTTTGACACTGCTTGAAACTCTTTGACAGCAGTCAACTATGGGATTTTTTTATATCAAGGTTAGCTCTTAATAAATTATGTCGATTGTTTTTTGATCTGCTGAATAGGTAAGAGCTGAGCGTGTTAAGCCATTAATTTTCATGTGGCAATTGCTGTTCTAATATTAATGAATTTGATAAAGTTATTTTGGTTTTCAAAGAAATAAAAAAATATTTCAGAGTTCAAGGAACCCTACTACAGTGCCAGGCTTGGATCCAGTTTCAGAAGAGTGAGAAATTCATGAATATTCCAAGTACAATTTTTTATTTTAGTCCTGAGCAATGATTTCTATCAACTTTATATTGTGTGTGCTTCAGTTCTCATTTTAACTTATTTCAAGTTTTACTTTAAACCACAGGGGGCTAGCACATTCTGGGAATGATGTTTTATGATTGATTGTGACCTCAAAAGAAGAAACAAGCATGAACCCTGTTAAATAGGATCGCTGACAAGGGGAAGAACTCGAGACATGTCATTTTCACAACTCTCTGTAATCAGCATGTTGTATTTCTTCTACGTATTAATCAAATGCTTAAACCATATTGTCATCTTTTAGCTATTGAATCCCTCTCCAAAAATTCATCTGCAAAACACACTTTCAGAACTTACTCAAATTTTTGACTTTCGCTTAGTCGGTCGAGAATTTGCAACGGTGTAGACTGGATCTTTCATTGAACAGATGATCCTGCAAATTGTAGCACCATTCAATGTAACGTCATGTAATATACCGTGTCACGTGACCGTTTCGGTATCATCAATGTAGAAAGTTTAGGTTTAGAATGAAATAGTTTGTGCTAGCTAGTGTACTGAAAGCAATCGATATAGTTATACCGGTGAGTGACAGATAATAAATTTATCTAATGAATGCACGCAGTTTGTTGCGTTTCTTTTCAATAAATGATCAAGTTTGCAGGTGAAAAAAAACACCGCTGCGACTCCTCGCCCAACTAAACGAGATCAGAACAATATCAGAAAGATGGATATTGGGCTTGCTATGTTCAAAAATTCCAATATCAGTGGAAGGCACATGTCAAGATTTACCTCGGTGTAGGTTACTGTCCCATTTCAGTGTTGGCTTGGGGCTATTATTTCTTAGCAACACACCCAGAGTATTTAAGAAGGACGTGACTGGGATAAAAAAAGGTCATTGGAGAAGAAGATTGCATTTATTTAAAAGGATATTTGGACATTTTTTATTCAAGTTACTTTGTAGTGTTATTTTTTTGTTTGCGAAAAGACTCACTCGTTTTAGACCTTAAAAAGCAGATAGAAAACAAATAACAAAGGAATTTTATTTCTATCAAAATTGATCATAGTTTCCTATTTTTTGATAATGAAAAATTAAATTATTACCTGTACCTGTTTACTACTTTTTCTAGAGATGGAAATCTTGGCGACATTGCAAAAGCAAGAAGTCTGCATAAATTCCTTTTAAATCTTCATAAACAGTTCGGACCGATAGCATCATTCTGGTGGGGACCAAGATATGTGGTCAGCATCGCCAGTGCTGAGCTTTTCCACCAGCATTATAATGTCTTTGACAGGCCGCGTAAGCAATTTCTTCAGGTTTATTTCTGTTACGTACTGACTTTCTTAAATGGACTAGTCCTCTTCTTTTTCAGTGTTGACAAACCCGTTTAATAGTTTGTAGGGTTAAAATTTGAAATTCAACATCACAGTGAACAGTAATATAACAACATATTGTCATGGATTTTAAGGCTGATAATTGAATGCAATCTTCGTGAGGCAATCAAGTCCATCAAGCAGAGTATAGCTTGATAATTATATCTCAAAAAAATCAAATTATATCTGATTAAATGTATATATTGCAAAAACACTCCCTCAGGAGAGGGTAATATTTTGACATTTTGTCAAAAGTTCTGATGCAATTTTCAGCTGAATTGTTTGAGCTATTCTTGCCGTTGTTCGGACCAAAATCAATCCAGAATGCTAATGGAGAGGATGGTAGAGCCAGACGTAACTTGTACGACAAATGCTTCACTCACTGTGCTATACACAAATATTTCATTATATTTCAAGAGGTGTGAAAATGCTTTTGTTTGTAACCTCTTACTAAAACTTGTTTTTCAATTGTTGAAAAATAAAGGTGTTAGGACAAAACTGAATGGATCAGTATAATAGCAGTTGAAAAAATGGCTAGAATATTTGAGTCCTTTTTTGTCTTACTTCTGTATGTAATAGGATTTGATATACTGTATGCCTGTTGCATTGAAACAAAATTTTAATATTACCAGTTGTGGCATGACATGTATTATATGTATGACTTTATTAAAAAATTATTATTGCTACCTTCTGTACATGAAAATAATACGTGATGACTTGCAAATGATAATTAAAAGTAATGAATACAATATAGTACTTAAACGACATGAAAATAATGCTATTTTCTCAGATAGCAGATGATCTTGCCAAGAAATGGGAGGGAATGTTAAATGAGGAACATATTCCACTGACCCAGTACATGTCTGCATTTGCCTTGAAAGCTGTATTAGCTTCCTTGTATGGAGAAAAAATGAAAAATGACAAAGAAATGCTAGAGTTTCGGAGTGTATATGATGTGGTATGTATTGACTTTTCCTGGTACGTCATGAGCTGGAGTACTAGTGCCAGAGTGCCCATTTTGTCCATAATCTGTTTTGTCTCTATCTACAAGTGTACAGATTAGCAACTGATTTTACTCTGTCTCATGGTTGATGTAAGTAAGTTGGTATATACTGCATGACAATCATTGGTATTTATCATATCAATAAATCTTCTTTAGCTCAGTTAATTGAACAGGCTGCTGGCTTAACTTTTTTGATATTTTTGTGGTCATAATATGCACTTTTGTTGCAATTTTATGTCCGTCTTTTATTTAGGTATGGGCCGAGTTGGAACACAACCTAACAGAGCCCCCTTCTGAAGCAAGAGACAAGTTTATTGCTGATGGTAAGTATTTGTTATTTAATTTTTGACAAGGAGGTTAGATTCTGTTTAAATGTAGATCTTTGTAGCAGAAACAATGAGGTTTTATACCTAACTTACCTGCCTTTTTACATTTATCTACTGCTTCACTAGCCTGACCCATAGGTGCTAGAAATGTAGTTGAGGTGCTAAACATATTCATTTAATAAAAATCTATTATTTTACAAGCAGCCATTCTCCATTATATTAATTCATAAGCTTATTGTCAGAGAGTTGAATTTCTTGTAATGACTTGAGATTTTCTTTTCTTAGGCATTTTATGTTCCTTCAAGATGTGATGTTACCTCTGTGTTCTCAATAAAGGGGTTTAGTCATTTTAAGTTCCAGTTTGTATGTTTGATATATCGTCTTAGCTACATGTAATCTTCCATAAACTTCTGCCATGTTTTATACATTATCAGCATTATGAGTTTTTGATAGAGATGTTAAAGAATATTCGGACATCCGAATATTAGCTCAGAGGTCTGAGTTTTTGGATCCAATTTAGGAATTCACTCAAATATACAAATAGCATAAAACAGCAAATACGGTAAAAACATTTTTGATAAATAAAATCACGAAACTTACATGAAATAGGTCTTTTCTTTGATTTTATTTTTCTTTTGTAAATGTGAACGATATATTCAGTTGTCGATTGGCATTACAGGGTCGTCAGCATGTTGACACTCATCCAATATATAATAATGGCAGACAAATGATAAAAAGCCAAACAAGAGAAACGTTGATTTAAATATTTCCCCACGTGTAAAAATGTAGAATTGCTGAGAAAAGATTTGACTTACGAAGCAGAAAAATAATTTGTTCGATATTTATTTAAGCGAGATTGCAACAGCAGATGAAAATGCCGGTATACAATGTAAAAGTTTAAATTATGCTACTTGTATATTTCTCATATACCGTATAACTTTCTTGACTACATACTTTGCCATTTTAATTAGAAATACTCAAATTTTGTCAAACTAAATAATCAGTTGTTAAAGCGTAAAAGATGAATGTTTTCATCAATTTCTCATTCAGTAAAATTGTATATACATGTATAAAGCTGTCATTGTTTTTTTAACATGCCTTTTTTTGCAATTTGATGCCTGGATGTACTTCTCTCATTCGAGTGATCAATATAACTTATGTGATATTGATCTGATATACAGTGAGATAACTTCTTGTTCAGCGTTTCAATATTAATTGTTCATGCTGATTTTGATACCATTACGTTCCTGTCCCATCAGCGAAATTAAAAGTACAGATCGTCCTTACAGAGTTACCTACCATGATGTATCGAGAAGTCTCGTCCTACATGCAACTGTCTAATATCCGGATATCCATTCGGGATGAATGAAAGAAAATTTGAATACCATTTTAGGTATTTCTTGACATCTAAAAGTTTTGATATTGTGACCTTGACCTTTTTGTCGCCTTGACATTTTCATAGGTAAGAAAAAGCTTTTCGCTGTTGCAAAGCGTATGGTCAAGCACAGAAAAGAGGAACCACAACCACATGGGGAGGAGCTTTTTCTAGATTTACTACTGGACTACACGGATGATGAAGAAATTCAGACATGTGATGCTCTTGAATACGTGATTGCAGGATTTCACACAACAGGAAATTGTAAGAGATCTAAAAAATAATATAAAAAAAGTTTTAAATCAGTTAAGACAATATCAGAAAGATGGAAATTGGGCTTGTTATCTACAAAAATTCTTATATCAGTGGAAAGCTTATGTCAAGATTTACACCAATGTAGATTACTGTCCCATTTAACATCATTTGAATTTCAGTGTTGGCTTGGGGCTTTTATTTCTTAGCAACACACGCAGGGTATCAAGAGAAGGTCGTGGCTGAGATCAAAAAAGTCCTAGGACATGAGGATGTAGATCATTCTAACATAGGAGATTTGGAGTAAGCTTTTATGTTCTTCTTATTCTCTCTCTTTATTCTTACAAATTATAAAAAATCTCTTATTTTTTGTCTAAACTAATTGAGGATCATGCAGAACTTTATTTGTATCACAAGGCAAATATGTTTTTATTACAGTTCTATCATTAGTGCGTACTTTAACTTGTGTTTGTCTTACAACACTGTGTACATAACTTTTCTAAATTTCCAGAAACTAACCACACTTGTCCATTTAAACTTATATATAATTTAATTTATTACATGTAACCATTTATATACTTGAATCCTCACCATTTAAGCATTTATATACTTGATCCCTTAAATTAATGATGTTTAAGAGAGTTAATTTCAAATCTATATTCATTGTAGTTAGATATGATGTTAGATATATGTAAATAATCAAAATAGGTATACTTGTTTAAGTAAGAAAGTTGTAAGATTATTCAAAAATAATAGTGCACATTGTTTGGTATTGGAATGTGTGTTATGGCATTTATGTAATATATATTATTTCAAATATTATTTCATAATCATACTGCAGATGTGAAAAACAAGTTTTATGTCTTGTCAGGCGATATTATCAAGTGTCTGATTAGTTTTATGGTATCTGCATAATATTGATTTTATGTCATAAACTTACAATCTTTATGTCATAATCATACTGCAGATTTGAGAACACAAACTTTATGTCTTGTCAGACGTTTGAATTGTATTTCATGTATGCTTAATGGTGCTTGTTTGCTGAATTGAAGAGTGAAAGAAAACCAAAATTAAGTGCTATAAAATAATTTAAGTGCTATAAATTAATTAAGCAGATATCAATTTTTCACACTCACTCCTTGAAACTTTTATTTTGTTAAAATTGCAGGTACTTGAGACAAGTTATTGATGAGACTATTAGATGTGCCGTTGTAGCTCCCTGGGCAGTACGATTTCAGGACGTTAACTCGGAACTTGGCGGACACAAAATCCCAAAGAATGTAAGTGGTTAGTTTAATCTTTCATTGAAAGTAGTTAATAGAAGTACCAAACACTGTATGTTGAGTTTCTTTTCAATGATAATAAAAAAAATGATAATAATAGCAAAATTCCTACACAAGTTCTTAAAAACATGTCATTCAAGTGTCAGCTGCAGAAATATGACAAAATGGAATATTCTATTCATTTTCTTTTAGACTTCTGCTGACGAAATGTCTTCTGGCCTTATATGAAGATTGCAGTCGTTGGCCCTTCCCTAGGGGCCAGTTTTTCATAGATTTATAAAGGAACAACTTTTTTATAAACCTTATTAAAATGAACCCTGATATTTGATATGTAGCATGGTAAAGGTGTTTTTTTTTATTTTAAACTGTCTTTCCATGACAATGCACTTGTGGTTTTGAGCAGTTGTATTAAAGTGAGCAGTTTAGTGTTCATGTTTTTTTCTGCCATGACATCATGTAGAAACACCATACATTTTGATCAGTTGTTGATGGTTTGGTTTGGTTTTAAAGTTCTTGAATATATCAGACCTAATCACCTTACTGTTTTACTTCAGTACCTGTAAATTTGTATCTTGTATCTATTTTTGCCAGACCCCTGTAATTCATGCACTTGGAGTAGCCTCGAAGGATGAAACAGTGTTTTCCCAGCCAGAAAAGTAAGATCCAACTGACACATATTACCGTGATGCATGTTTTAGTAACGCTTACACAGTGACACCTGAGGAAATGTGTCTGTAATAAATCAAATTTAAAAAAATAAAATACTTTTCAAACATATCTACAAGGACCTTGCCTGTGAAACCTGGTCTGGAGCCAAAAGTTCAAGGTCACATGTGGCTTGTTTGTCTTAGTAAGGCTTAACATTTAATCGAACATTATAGAGTTTTGCTTTTCAGTAAATTATATTTTTAGTTAATTTGCTATAGTTAGACAAACATTTAGGATTTGTACCAGTGTAGCATGGCCAATGTTTTTTATCCCAAAATCTCCCCCCTCGTCAAACTTTGTTTGCGGGTGTATATAGAAGTCATCCTACTGTCACTCAGTCGGCAAGGTGAACCTTGTGACACAAACTTCTTATACATTGGTAGGACTATCGATTTGAAACTTGGTTTGCATGTTCACCGATAAGAGTAGATATACGTGATATACTTTTCATGCAAGCTGATGCCCGCTCTGTGGTTTGACAGCCTGACTTAGCAAAACCAGTGCAATGCGAACAACTTCCACATTTCTAGAATTATTAATTTGAAACGTTATGTGCATAATCACCAATAAGTGTAAATGTGTTATCGCACATTATGTTTGCTAATGCATTCTCTGAGGATTTAAAGCCCGTAATAGCAAAATCTTGTAACGCGAACTTCTTCTAAATCTCTAGGACTGTTGATGTGAAATTTAGTGTGCAAGGTCACCAAAACACCTTAGATGTTTTAAAATTTATAAGCATATTTCTAAAATTTCACTTCTTGAAATGTACAGTTCATTGCTTCACAATTTATCAGCTTCAGCTAAAATAACAAAGGTGTAAAACAAAAGTAGCAAGTCTTATAAGTAGTATGAACACGACTTGCATCAGTGATTGCCTGGCATCGATTGCGCATACTTCTGATCAGGCGCTGTATATAGTATTGAAGTATTGCCCCCCTACTCCTCTGAAATTGCTTAGATCAGTTCATCAAAGTTTCTGATGTTACCTCTGCCGTCATTGGAGCTCGTTACGACATCCCAGCTCGACTTAAAATTCAGATAAGGTTGGAACAGCAATGTTGTTGTCTTGAACATAGGCTGTAATAGGATGTAATTCAGGAAGAGTGGAGCCTAGCATTGTCGTGCTGAAAAGTAACATCAGCATGGTTTTGCAGGAATTGTAGAACATTTGGCTTTAGAACTTCGTGCTGTGAGGTTGCAGTCAATGATTGTGTCTCTTCGAATGGCGGTCCACACCAAACTTCCCCAACACGAGGCCTGACATACACAGTTGGCGTACCGGTTGGAATAAACATGTTTTGGTGTCTGTCGTGCTCACCATGTTACCACTGTAAGGTTTATTTGCCTTGGCAAACAATCATTCATCTTTTCGATGCTGCTTGATGTCTATGGTGTTCTGTGCCATTTTCTTTTTTTCTGTCTGGAAGGGATCACTAAATTACGTAAGTACTTAATGGTGGTCCTGTTGACGTGACGTGTGTGCTGCCTGTCCACAAATGCTGTGTTTTTGCTAATTGAGATACGTTTTATCATCGTTTTATGTTGACACCCAAAATCACTTGCTACTTGACCGTGCAATATTTTGCCTGCAATCATGCCGATGGCTTCAGGATGTTGGGTGTACCTAAGACGTCTTAGCTTCGATTTTGCTAGTTTGTTGTGCGGATTTTGTATCCAAAATATCCAGTCTGAGTAACATCTGAAACGAGTAAACAAGAACTGGCCGCACAATCTCAGTTAACATGCGTGTCTGTTCAACAATGCTTTACATTAAAAAATAATCCAATACACAGGACACAGTTGTGTAGATAATCAATCAAATTAAGTGTTGAAAAAAGGAAGACATACTGTTAAGAATCAGGAGTTTATAATGGATTGGTATCTAGGGTAATAACCTTTCATTGATGGTAAGTATATGTGCATAAATGTATATTCAGATATGCAGTATAATAATTAATTTAATTACATATTTTTTTCAAATAGAAAAACGTTTTCATTTATTCTTTCAGATTTGACCCAGATAGGTTTACAAATGAAAACACAAGGAAACGACCACATCTAGCATTTTCACCTTTTGGATTTGCTGGAAAGCGTGTGTGCCCAGCAAAGAGGTTCGTTTATGCTGAAGCAACTGTATGTATGGTGACCTTACTGAGAAAGTTCAAGGTTAAAATGGTTGAAGGTCAAATCATAGAGCCTGTATATGGATTGGTAACCCATCCTAGTGAAGAAATCTGGATAACTATTTCAAAGAGATAGATTGCAGTACTATGAACATAAAAAACAACAGATTAATTATCTGTATTTGTGCAATGAAAAAAATACATGATTATGACTGATAATTATTTTTCGTTCTCGAACTGTCATATCATTTGAGTTGTTAACAGGTTGACTTACATATTATCAGAGCCTGGATTGAAAAACCGAGAGTTGTAACAGGAAAATATCCTTTCTCAAATCTCCGAAAGTCTCATTTTGACATACATGGGTAGGCTTTCATGTTAGGTAGATATTAAAGACTACAAATGCATACTCAGAAAAAGAACTTTTCTCTAAAATGTGTCTCAATGCGTTTATTTATCTTCAATTCATAGTCAACACAATAGCTATGAAGTAACTGTGACTCAAGTCCTGGCAGAATTTCTTTAGTATTTAATATTTATTAAAAACAATGTAGGAGTTATTGTAAGCAATATTTAGCATGAAATTGATTATCAGACATTTGCTTTATAATTTTATTCAATGAAATGTCGTTTCATTTAAGAACTTACATCAAAATATTTTAAGTTTGAAAGTTGAAAAGTATACAGTTGTAAGTGAGGGGTGACGGTGTATGTGGAATAAGACTGGTAGATGTGGCGTGATTTATATGATCAAAATGATACAGCTGAAATTTTTGTTTCTTTCAACTTGTTACTGTCTTTCTTTTATTGAAATAATATAATTGAAGTCAAGATTAAGATACATGTGAGTCTAAAGAATTCATTTTGGCTGTGAATTTATTGTAGATTAATCGAATCATACTTGACAAAATCAGTCGTCTGAAAAAGGAGCATCTGCCCGTAGCTTGTATGAATAAAATGTTATAAATGGTTAGAAGGAAGTATCAAGCCTGTAAATTTTGTTTGTAGATTTTTTTCGTCCGTTGAGTACATATGTTTTGCCTACCTTCACGCTGTTTGAGTGAATATTTTTAAAAAGTCTAATCAAATTGCAATTTAATATAATCAGTGTTTTCTTTGCAGACTAGACATGATAGATTCGTGGATATTTTGTTCAATTTAATCTTTTGCAACTATACTGTAAAACTACACTACAGAGTTTGTATACAGTTTCATGTTTCTGTGTTTTTCTCATGAACTTCTTACTTGGAAAAACTGCAAAGTTTACTTATATCTTGTTTAAATAACTCTTGGTGTAATGCAGAATTCAGTGATTTACATGTTGCAAAATTTATTACCATAAATACATGGAAATACTTGTCTCTTTGGTACATTATTCTTTTCTCAGAAAATACTAGTGTCGTAAAATAAAAGGTCAGACTAATTCAGTATCTCCATCGTTTTACAAGCCTTTTTAATAAAATTTGACATGAGTATGACATAATTATTTTCCATTTAAAATATTGCGCCAAATGAAGTTCAGTGAAGATTTCATTATTTTGACGTCTATTAGCTTGACGTCACTCAGCCCACAATGACCAGATTTACGGCAGAAGAGCAGCGAGCTTATATTAGAATTAAACGTTATAAAGGATGCACCGAAACATAAATATTTCAAACACTGTAAAAGGTGTGTTGAGACAAGGCACCATCAAGAGCTGAAGTATTTAGATGGATTGCCTCGTTGAAGGATGGAAGACGAAGTTGAAAAAAGCCAGTCCTCCGGTCTCCCAAAGGAAGTCACCCCTGAAGAAAATGATGCGAAAGTTAAAAAGTTTTTGGACACAGATTGAAGATTTACATGCGAAGAATTAGTATAGTATCTTGGTTTCAGCAACGGATCTGTTCATACAGTTTTGACAATGTCACACTTCAGCGACGCAAAGGCCAATAAAATTAGAAAAACAGGGCAATTTGAACATCATGGTAAATTTTCCAATTATAATAGAGGAATACTAGCAGCTCATCGTGTCCCGTGTGTTCAAACTGTCAACCAGACATACTTCCGAAAGTTTTAGATGGAAAACTTAAGGCCTGCTATAGGAAAAAAACACGACTAAAACTTCTTAAAGATACTCCGTTGATTGTTCACGTCAACGCAGGGTGCCACAAAGCGAACGAGGTGACGTCACTTCTTGACTCCTATTGATGGGAAGTTTTGTCGCACCCACCCTATTCTTCGGATATGAGTCCGTCAGATTTCGATCGTTGCCCCAAGCTGAAGGACTCTCTCCTGGGGTTCCAATTTGAGTACCTGGAGAGCCTGGAAACAGAGGTGGTCACCCAAGTCCGAAGTATTAACTTTTCTTGCCAAACAACCGGTATCAGAGACCTTCCGCATAGATCAACATCGGTAATTGACACGCTGGATGTTACATTGAAGGAATATAACTATGACAGTCCCCCATATCAAATATTCATTTAGAAATCGATCAAGTGTCACTTTTTCATTGGATGACCTTCGTTGGTAGTTTGTTATAGTTAAAACACAGATGTTACGTTAGCAGTTGTTGGTGTGTTTTGTTCAAAAAGACCCTGTGTTTGTCAAAAAACAATCGTACTCTATTGGCTATCAAACTGAAATGGACCAGCACCACTCAGTTTATTCAAGCGAATTGTTCATATTATCAATTTGTTTATGAATGTATGACTGCAGTCTTGATGTTTGATTTCATGGTTAGAGATTATGAAACATTAGAAAAGCATGAATGTTAAGCATGTCTTTATAAAGGCTCTATTGGACGCAAGTTAATGGTAAAAATTTATTTACCTTATGCGATGTTAAATCTTTAATTATATGTTAAGCATTTCGATGCAGTCTATTACTGTTAAAGGTTTTTGTAAAGAAAATTCATATACTGACTTTTTTAAACATGCGTGATATATAAAATTGCATATATAATATATTTTTTTAATAATATAAACAGGTTGAATAAATTCATATAAGAAAAATAATGTTGTTCTTTTGAAAACAATACTGTAAGAAATATTTTTTTCTAATTAAGAAACATATCACATTTGCTGACGAGGTTGTTGTTGATTGCGATGATGATGGTGATAAAAAAAATTTGTTTTAGAAAATATTTCATGGTCTTGTTTTAACAGAATCGATTCCACCCATATCATAAATTAAGTGCTCTTAGCTAGACAAACAAATAATATTCAATGAATTACACACAACCCAGAAATGAAAGCAAAAGAAAATATAAACAAATTAAAGTATCAGCGGTAAATTAATCAATTCTTCATGCATTTTTGAGGATTTCTTTGAAAGAAAATACATTGCAAACCTTTTATTCAGCAAACAGATCAATTAGTGCCATTGCATTGATTGTAGGACTAAGACCGCTTTATATATTTCAGTAGACTTTTTCACTTCTTGGTGAAAGAAGTGAAAACTTTATCAATTTAATACTTTCATTGCTTATCCAGGTCTTCAATAGAAACAGAATTCATAGTTGGAGGTAGTTGCTACTGCATAAGAAAAGGGATAGTACTGGTAATTATAATAGATACCCACACAACCGTTTTATTTTGATGACTTTAACATGCAATAAATGTTTCAGTCTGATATGTCCACAAAGTACATTGGTCTTTACCTTGCAAAATACGTCCATGCTTAATAGATTAGCTTTTATTTTCATCATTAGCAGGTTCTGTCTTTCTTCGTTTACTCTTTTACTTGGAGCAATCAACTTTAATTAAATCCTTAGGATTTTCCTTCTAAAACGAACCCAAAAGTTTCAAATCAAAGCTTATATCAAGTGGCGTTGACAGAGGTGCAGGATGGGCGTCAAGAGATCAAGTAAAATGGATTATAATGTGGAATCAAATACAGCATTTTGCTTTTATCATATTATGTTATCTATGGTTTCGTCAATAAAAATTGTGGTTAAGTTGATTTTTTTATGTAGTACCTATAGTTATATATCCATCAGGAATTGTCCATTTCCTTTTACAACTGAAGAGGTTATTGGTTGAACGCTGCTTGCTTTCTTTGTCATTTTGCTGGTTTAGATATATCATGTCGGTAATGTATAATTACTTTCATTTACCAGAGTTACATATAAGGTTTCAAAGCAAACAAGCGTTTTCAGAATGATTAGTACCCATATGAGCCAGCTACGAGTTAGGTATTCAACCAAACGAATACCCAGGTCGTTTTGAATTCCTAGCCAGCTGGGAGTTGGGCACCCGGCTTATTCGACACTTCACCCCTCATTTTATGAAAATTGACAAAGACAGTTCACCTCCCATATTTTTTGTTACTTTTAAACAAAGTTGTTAATAGTTATATGTATTTGTGTATTTCGAGTCAGTTAGCATTTTTGATGGCTTTGTTGTTTGTGCACATAGAGAATTTAGTGGTTGGCTAAGAAAAGAGTAATAAATTTTGAAGATTCACGAGGTGTAGCAGGCATTTGTCCCGAAAGAACCGAATGCCCAGCTGGGTATTCGTTTGGTTGAATATCCAACTCATAGCTTGCTAGGAATTCGATCTAAGTTGGGTATTTGTTTCTTTTAGGTGAAGTATCCAACTAACAGCTGGATGGGATTCGTTTAGTACCCTATGCTCAGAAGAGCGAAATTATATTATATACCGATTATATCTTTTTCAGTCTGCAAGGGAGATAATTCAAAATCGGGGGGAAATTTAGATATGCTTTATGTCACTGTCATCTACCACTATGTTAAGTTTATACTAATTATCAGCTATAGTGTCTAAGTAAAGCTCCAGACAACATTTCATAAAAGGCAGGTTATTCAAAAACCTGGCAAAACAAAGGTTATAGTTCCTCCGCACTGCACTACTGTTCAATGCCATGTACAAGTGTGTGAAGTTTTTAGTAATTATCTCATATAGTTTTCTAATTATGCTCCGTACACGTTTTTTTTCTAAAAAGGGAGATAATTCAAGAACGCGGCAAAATAGAGTTATGGTTCTTTGGCACTGCACTCCGCCTCAATGCACTCTACCACTATGTGCAGTTTAACAAATTATATCCAAGGGTTTTCAGGTAATGCTCCGGACAAGATTTTTCTAAAAGGGGAGATAATTCAAAAACAGGGCAAAATAGAGTTATGGTTCTTCGGCACTGCACTCCGCCTCAATGCCCTCTACCACTGTCTGCAGTTTAAACAAATTATGTCCAAAGGTTTTCAGGTTATGCTCCGGACAAGATTTTTTCTAAAATGGGAGATAATTCAAAAACAGGGCAAAATAGAGTTATGGTTCTTTGGCACTGAACTCCGCCTCAATGCATTCTACCAATGTTTGCAGTTTAAACAAATTATATCCAAGGGTTTTCAAGTTATGTTCCGGACAAAACGGATGGACAGACCGACAGACGAACAAGGAGGCGACTATATGCTCTTCCTTCGGGGAGGATAAAAATGACGTGTTTTTGTTGAAATCAAATCAGAAAAAGTCACATTTATTCATCACTAATGCTTCACTGCATTCGTTAGAGTAAAATCCATGTACATGAATATATTACATTAATGTAAGGAAGTGTCTAGGGATACGGATCCGTACCTCTAGGCCGGCGGTCTAGGGACACGGATCCGTATCCCTAGACCATACTTTTAGGATTGTCTAGAGATACGGACCTTTTATTTTACTTAAAGCTGTTTGATTTGCATTTAAATAAAGCGATTGCAGTTTTAGTTCATTCTTTCACCATCTCATTTTTAAGCAAAAATTGTTTTGAATAGCGAGGATTTAAATTTATTTTCATTGGACTGTAAAATCCGAATGAATCCGAATAATGCCGGTTTTAAAATATCGTTGTCGTTCAGCAGGCACTATAAAAGTGACTATTTGAGGTAACTTGTATAGCCCTGAAAAGAACTTTAATGCAGTCAGGACTACTTACTACGCAGCCATGGTAAGAAGCGAGTCTCTGATACACTTAGAGAAGTATCTCTCTTGAGATCGGCGGAGACAGACTTTATCTACCCTGTCAATGACGTGATTGCTCAGCAGCTGGTCGTTGTCGTTGTATCTGTGCGCATTTTAAGGATCTTGTTTAATCTCTTTCTCCTTTCGTTGTATTAATGGTCGTATCTGGGGAACATAGCTCCAAACATTACCTCTTTTACACCACTACTTTTAAGGTCGTTATGTATGTTCAGAAGTGAGTACACGTGATAGTGAAATAAGTAAATAAAAGTATGTAGAAGCTATAAAAATGTAAAGAAATGATCATTTATCATGCAGGTTTAGGTTCAGCAATTAACTGAACGCTCTATATTTAAAAAAATCTACACGAGATGACAGAGGTATCTTTCTCATTTCGAAAGCATAAAATTTGATTCAGATTACTCGAACAATATCGTCGAAGAAAATAACAGAATATAACTTGAAAGTAATCGTCCCTCTTAGGTTCTAAGTAGGTTAAATACAATAAAACTGCCAAAACCACAAACACTGGGTTTCATTTTAAAGTAAATTAATGCCTAATTTCATTGTTAAAGAAGGTCCACATCCCTAGGCAGTTCTGCAAAGTATTGTCTAGGCATACGGATCCGTATCCCTAGACACTGCCAAGGTAGTATTTCATACACTATATCGATAATGATATAAACTACTTATTACACACTACTAGCCTGAAGAGGGATTTCAAGAAAATTGTGCTTTCACGAGCGAGAAAGGTCCTGTCATTATCAAGAGGTTCTTAACATGCGACCCAGTTAAGTATCATACATAAGTATGACAGTCTTTTTATGTTTATGAAGTTTTGACTTTAAAGTTGGTACTAGTTACCCACATGTCGAAAGCCTCTGATGACTGTTAGTCGAGTATGAGTATGAGTTTAAAGGGATAGTACGTGATTCAAAACTAATCCTTTCCAAGAGGCAATCTTGGTTCTTTGAAGTGCTAAGTGTAAAGCACCCGTACAATGCACCCGTATAGTAATCTCATTTTGCCACCACATGCAAAAGATGAGTTAAAATATGTAGAAAATGTTAGGGAGAAGTTGGGGATCGATCCTACGATCTCTGAGTTACAAGTGTAACACGTGGGATCCACAATCCTGTTAATCTGCCTTAAAAAGGGATCTTATATAGTAGCCCGGTAATCCAGTAATGTGTCACACTCAAGTATAACATTTATCTGTTTTAGTATGGGATACTATACTGGAATAGGAGACTACAGAAAGAAGTCATATACAGGGACCTTTGTCATTTGATATACTTCAACAGAGAATCTTTTACAGTAACCAGGAGATCTGTTTACGTGTTTTGTACCTCTGGCTTGTATGGTATCATTTATAGATATAATATGTTTATTAAAACGTGGGGATCATCTAAGATGCACATGTTCCAGAGTCTTATACGTGTTTCATAACCAATCTTTAACAGCAACCGGGGAATCCGTGTACTTGTCATGTATCATTGTCTCGTTATATATTCTTACTGAAGATCTTCTACGCTATCCATGGGATTTAAGGCGATTTTGTATGATTTAAGCACTAAAGTAAAAACTCATGTATATCTGACTCTAAGGTGGACATAAGGCTTTAGAATAAATATGACATGCTAAAGAAAAGGGATTAGTCTTTACTAAAAAAAAATATGTCAACATTTTTTTTCTTAAAGTCAAAGAATTACTCAGCAATCTTGTACATTTTGTCTTTTAACTGAAACGCACTGTATTTGTATAAGAGAAAACAAATTAATACGCACTTTTAGAAGTTAAATATTGATGTTTTGGTCTAGAATTTTGAATTCTTGACTTAAAATGGCTATAAGCAATTTTGGATCGGAGTAAGAAACAAAGACTTACTGTTGCATCTTTAAAGTGGATCAAAACAGGTATCAGGTGATCAAGTATGGTATCATACATAAGTTCTACAAACATACTGTTATTTATTTTAAGGGGATCTCTTACGGTTGTTAGATGCCATATAAATATCACAGACTCACTGTTATATCTTAACAGGAGAACTTAAACAGTTACCAGAGGATCGAGTAATATGTCATGCAAACGTACCACAGATGTACTTTATATCTGCAAAGGGGAACTAACACAGTTATTGGGGTGCGCACGAAACGACTGTTCCGGACAGATTTCACAGTGTCATTTCGAATGCTTCGGCACAGGAAGTAGACAATTCAAGATGCAACCATCGCTATCATTGTTTTGCAACACATGATTGACGAAGATTTAGAGGACGAAGTGCTTGTTCAGCAGCGTCGAAGGAAGCGTGTTCGTGATACAGCATTTATTGCAGCAGCAACTCAATCATTGTATGATTTTGTCATAGAACTTTATATTTGTTGCCAAAAGTGAAAGTATCATTGTTGCTAGTTGCATTTCGGGTGTATGAACGATATACTGGCATGTTTCGCATTATATGCCATTGTCATTTTCAGAAACATTGTGCAGAGTAATATTTTGCCAGACATTCTTTACAGATACTTATTAACTTTTTTGTAGATTTTGCAATGTGCTGTCAGGGTACTCTGTTCACATGTGATATACTATGCAGAGTCTGCTATATTTGTATTTTACAGTATGCTGCTTTTATATTGTTGTTGTAGTGTCTTGGTTATAAAAAGATTATATTTCATTTGGAAATTGGTTGGCACTTTTTGTAAGTATAGCGAGCTTTGCATAGGAATATACGGGTATGTATATATTAAACGTTCTCTTCCGCTGATTTTCAGTGGAGAAGAATGAAGGGTTATTTACATTGAAGACTTGGACAAGATTATACGGATGAGGACTTAATGAAAAAAAAATCGAATGAACTGAGCTACAGTTGCTTTTCTTCTAGAACATACAGATACTTTACCTGAAATTCATCCATTAGGTCATGGCAGAAAAGACTGTAACAACATAGACAAACACTTGTTACTATCGTTGTGGTATGTTAGTGGAAGTGATCCTCTGCGAAAGATAGTCGATCGCTTAAGCGTTTCGGAGTCTACGGCTGTAATGGAACAGAATTATATCGGTTGTGATAAATTAGAGACACAATGTAGTCAGATGTCCCTGTCAGAAAGAAAAGCGAACTGAAGAACAGGAAATTAAAAGGAGAGATGGATTTCCTGACCTGTCGATGGAACGCATATACAGATATTTTTAGTCTCCCTAGCATCTTCAGGGCTGTGTTGATAGGAAACATTATTATTCTTTATTGTTCCTTGTGTGTGTAGATACAACATACTATTCAGTCATGTTTCGCTGAATATCCCGGAAGTGTCCACGATTCCAGAGTTCTTCAGCTATTTGATTTATGGGAAAGTGATCAAGATAAATGTGACCCAAATTATCACATTTTGAAAGATAGGATATATCCTAAACGGGGCTGGTTACTAACACCGTATCAAGATAATAGATATCTTACCCATCTGCAGAAGAAATACAACACCTACCATTCCCGTAACAGAGTCGTTATTGAAAAGGCCTTTGCTGTATTAAAAGGCCGGTTTCGGAGACTGCACTATCTTGACACCGCAACACTCTCGACAGCCGTGATTATTAAAGTGGCGTGCTGTGCGTTGCACAATTTGTACATTCTCATGATGTGATGGAGGAGTGTATTAAACAGGACGTTTTGGGTGTAAATGACAATCACTGTTATACACCGTTCACCGGAAATAGCCCATCAAAACGCCGAAAACGAAAGTACAATCGCCAACGTCGAGTTCACCCCAAGTAATGTTTCAACTTATTTCTCCATCATAACTTAATCGATTTCTCCAAACTAAACAATATTGTGAAGCTAAATATGTCTGGTTTTAGAGCAGTACTTGCATTTTTCTGCAAGTTGGATATGTGTTATTGGCTATAAATTGTAGCCTTGTTGTTGACTTTTTCGAACGTTGATGATATTTCCCACTAAATCAAGCACAAAACGCATTAGCTGTATCAAAATTCATCTTGAATTATAAAATATAGACTTACATGTATCCATGATGACCGGAATCAATTCGCCAGAAGCTATTGCCAGACATCTCTTGTAAATAGTTAATACTATCTATAATGTTTTTCTCATTTAACTTACAAATACTAATGCAGTCTTGAAAAGGATTTGCATTACTTACCATAATGTTGGAAGTCAAATTACACACAATAGGAAGATGCTTTTCTACATTTCTAAAACTGACTAGGAACAAAAATGTGTTACAGCAATAATGTTAATAAATAGACATGACAAAACTTGGATTATAAGTTATATCCTCAAACAAATGACATTGTTGTTTGCTTGCTGATTGCAGGTTGCAGAAATGCAACCCGTTTGTAGAATACAATCTACGTCGGCTTTTTCGCCATCTTTGTTGTTTCTGTTCCTCCTTTTGGGACCTGTTCCGAGTTCGTAACTTGGAACAGCTGTCTAAAACATCCGGAACAGCGTTACGAGCGTACCTACAACGTGTATAATTCTAACATACGTCCTTGGAACGAACGTAGAAACTTTTGCTATTTGCTACAATATTTTCTCAGATTATTGCCACAAACAAGCTTTCTGGACAATGCTTTTATTTGCATTTTTTGCTGTTACCATTGTTGTTCCTTTGATTGCTATTTTCATTTATCTCTACCCGGTAAGTATAGATACAAAGTTTTTGTTTTGTAATTTCGCGATAAGATGTTCATTTTCGGACGAATTTCGGTTACTTAACTTGAGTCTCGTTTATGTAAGCCTGTAATGTATTTGTTGTCTATCTTATTACTTTTTTTCAGTTTTTTATTAGCTCACCTGAGAAAATGCTCAGGGTGAGCTATTGTGATCACCATGTGTCCGGCGTTCGTCGTCAGTCGTCCGTCGTCCTTCGTCAACATTTTACTTTAAATGGCATCTCCTCCTAAACCTCAAAGCTATTTTGAACCAAACTTTACAGAAATGTTCCTTATCATGCCCTTTTCTAAAATTGCTCAAACCGTTCCGCTCCGTTGCACTTAAGGGCTGCAAAAGCAAAAAAAAAAAATCAAAAAAAATCAAACAACATCTCCTCCTAAACGGTTGGGTGATTTTCCACCAAATTTCACAGAAATGTTCCATACGTGGCCCCCTATTAAAATTGCTTAAACGGTTCTGCTCCATTGAACAAAATGGACGCCAGAGCTAAAAATAGATTTTCATCAATATTTGGCTTCAAATGACATCTCTGCAAAACCACTTGGCCATTTTAAACCAAATTTGACAGAAATTTACCTTATATTGCCCTTTTCTAAAATTGCTCAAACTGTTCCGAACCACTGCACATAAGGGCTGCAAAAGCTATAAAAAAGAAAAAAAATCAAACAACATCTCGTCCGAAAACAGTTAAGAGATTTTCCACCAAATTTCACAGAAATGTTCCTTACATAGCCCTCTATTAAAATTGCTCAAACGGTTCTGCTCTATTGAACAAAATGGCCACCAGAGCTAAAAATAGATTTTCGTCAATATTTTGCTTCAAATGACATCTCCTTCTAAACCACTTGACCATTTTAAACCAAACTTTACAGAAATGTTGTTCCTTATCATGCACTTTTCTAAAATTGCTCAAACCGTTCAGCTAACATGCACATAAGGGCTGCAAAAGCTAAAAATAGAAAAAAATTCAAACAACATTTCCTCCTAAACGGTTGGGAGATTTTCCACCAAATTTCACAGAAATGTCTCTTACATGGCCCTTTATTAAAATTGCTAAACCGGTTTTGCTCCATTGAACAAAATGGCCGCCAGAGCTAAAAATAGATTTTCATCAATATTTTGCTTCAAATGACATATTCTCCAAAACCACTTGGCCATTTTAAGGGGGTCCACTGGTGAAATTCAAAGTAACACCAATTTTTTCAGCCTGTGATTTTTATGAAGATTAACTTTTTGGAATTTGATTTTTGCAAAAAAAAATTATAGGTTGCCGAATGATCTTTTTCAAAAATTTAACTGGCAGCTATGTAGTCTTAATTAGGCTTTTTGACTCTGAAACTGGCTGGAATTTTGCATTAACTGACAAAAATTCAAATATTTTAATACTAAAGAGTATTCAATTTATAAAATTTTAAGAGAAATTATCAGTATAGACCCTATTAACAAAAATAGTTTTACAAATAATAAAAAGTTAACATTGGCACTTACTGTTAAATTTTAATTTACTATCCAATTAAGTCCAGAATTAAGAAAAAATCACTTTTTTCAGCAAATTTCACCAGAAAAAATAGTAGTGGCATAATAACAACAAATTTACAATAAACTGACATTTTGTAGATATTTGTATGATCATTCTAAAAATGTAATGAAAAGAGTATGTCACCGTTCATCTTTAAGAGCTACTTAGTAAAAATTCCTATGACCCATCAGGCTGTAACAGACAAAAAATCGTACGTATAACTTTGGATTAATTTATTATATTTGATGCATCTGATTATGTAAAATAGGTACAATTGATACATAAGCAACAAATTTGTGTATAAATAACCACTTTAGATGTATATCATATATCTCAGTTAGCCAGACATGATGAAAATGTGGAGCAATTTACCCCAACCACTATGTTTTGCACAGCAAAAATAAATATAAGATTTTTTTCAAATATTATATCTGCATTGCTTAAACATGTCTTGTTGAAAGAAAATGAAAGAATCAGATGTACAATTACCCAGAATTCACATGCATATTTACAACTTTAATATTGATGATAGGTCTTTTAGAAGTACTAAATCATGGTTAATTACCAAATAAAGATTGTTGCGTTTGTCATGTCTAACACCTTATGAACAGACCAGCTTAACACATTCATCAATTAATACATATTTCAACAAATAATCCTTCACAAACAGAGGTGAGAAATAACCTAAGCAGTCTAAAACAGTTTTTGACAACAAATTCCCATGAAGGCTGCCAAAAACATTTCAAATCTTGGAGCTATATAAAGTTAAAGTCTATAGTCTATAGTTTATAGTCTATAGTTTCTGTTTAACAGAATCAGTATATATTAGTTGTCCTGGATAACAGGTAACCATATATCAGGAAGACCACTAATTCTTTAGTTTCTCTTGCTAAGATCTTGTGTCATCTGTGCACTAAACATGATTACACATTATTGTGTACAAGTTAAATTCTAATAAAAGTATTCTATTTATCCTTATCTGACCTTAATGCTCATCAAGAAGTGACTTCACTACAGCAGCTCCAGTAAAAAAGTCTTCAGATCAATTTTTCTAAGCGTTTTCCATCTTCATTTTATTCATCCCCATTGTACAAGTACAAGAAAGTGCTTATAGTAATGACAGTCAAAAGTTCTTATATTGTCACCTATTTAAATAGGCTTTTACTTTTGAAAGGTTTCACACTTTTAAGTTTAGTTTTCATTTATCCCTTAGATTTCCAGTTCAAGTATGCCAGAATTCATGTCTGGAAAGACAGGAAAAGCACGAAATGCAAATTGTTGATCAAACTGAGCACTAACAGCAGTCATCTGGGCACTTGAAGAACCACTTCCTGTAAACAAAAGACAATCTAAATTAATACATATATCTAGATAGGGTTAACAAAACTGTACCAAGTTCTACTGTTTTATGGCACTGCAACAATTTATTTTATAAATAATGTTACACTTTGACTATTTATAAATAATATCTACTACATATTTATGCACATAAAAATAACTTTTAGGGACAAGATGACTGTGAATAAAATGCAATATGTCCACAAGTCAAGAGTCCTATAGGAACGTTGAATGTTATTGTTTTGAAATCTATTAATAGTAACAAGTAACTGATAAGAGATACAGGTAACTTTTTTAAGGTTGGCAAAAACATGGCGGTTGATAAAAATGCAAAACATAGTAATTTTGTAATTACAGTTACAAAGTCATTTTTCATCAAATAATTCAATATTTAATATCATTTAAAAGGTCTATAAACTCATATTTTACAAATCTAAAAAATAATTGTCAAAACTGTTTACTTTTTTGTTTGTAAATTGTTAAACATAGTGCATCTAAGCTGCTAGAAAAATGCTGAAATGACAGGTATAAATTAGCTTAGTTTTCTTCTTTAAAAGCAAAAATTCAAAATCTGCTTATATTTTCAAAATATGAATTCAAAGAGCTTTCAAATGATATAAGAATCTTAAAATTCGGCTGACAAAGAAAAAAGTTATCTAAAGTTAAAAATTCTGCTGCTATCAAATGTATATAAATATTGGTTCTCTTTGCTAACCAGTAGTTCAACTATATTTTGGTAACAGGTGCTTTTGATGTCATCAGTCAATGTGCCTATATTCAAAGCTTATTTTATGTATTCCTTTGCTCAATTTTTCCTTACGAAATTTTGTGTTAAAAGTAACTCAAATAAGGAACAATTACTGTTTTGACAGTTTGGATCATTCACACAAAAAATCAGAAATTTAAAAGATGGCCTAAACTGAGCTCCTGGTTTTAACCACAGCTGAATGTTTTCAATTAAATTAGAAAGTAATATACATTTATACATCCCATGGAATTTGCTAAGGAAAAGACTCAAGAAGGGTACAACTAAGTCTAACAGTCCATTACAAAATTTACTACTGAAATAAATCAACCAACAAAGTAAAAAAAAACTGCAGAAGCTTGATAAAAATGAGAAAAAATAGCTCTTGTAAAGATAATATTTCTAAAAAAGTACTCACCACAGCAGTTAAAAGGCAGATATACAAGATAATCAAAAGGTTTATCTCTATGGTCATAACATTGCAATTTGGTTGGTTAATTCCACATACACTTGATGTTTCTTTACTTATCTATCTGAATACCTGGTACCAATTAATCTAAAATGTAAAGACAAAGTGGTAAAATACATGTTTGATTTTTCATTGTCTTTAACTACTAACGGATTAATCTGCAAACTTTGATGTTTATTTATTTATTTTTCTTTGTGGGCAGGGGTATCGGTTTAATCTGCAGTCCTACATTTTAAAATGACTCAATGTATCTTTTACACAAACTATGTAATTTGTAGTATTTAAATTTTGTTTATCAAAAGTCTCTATAAGTGGGTGTATTATCAGGATTATGTGGAAGTTATTGAAACCATTAAAGTTACTCTTCACAGGTCCAATTCAACAAAAAATTTGTTTTTGAATTCAGCATTTTTCAGTTTTTACTAAACAGGAAGCTATCATCTACAGGAAAACTGTGGAAGCATAATTCATAATTTTTACAAATCAACCACTCATCTGTGAAAATATATGCATCCATCATTAATACAAAAACTACAACATGCACTGTGTAATTAACTGGTGTGATACATGTGCCCCATATGAGTAAACAGATGTTTGCAACTGAAAATAAGTTGCCTTTCTTACTACTTCCTGAAACTTGTTAGCATAAATTGATCTTTTGGCTAACAGATGGTGCATTTCCTTTGACTACCAAACAGAAAACTAATTTGTATGCAGTTAAACCCATTAATGTTAACTCATTACTGGATAAAACTGAAAAGAAGGAAATAACAAAAATAAACTTCAAAAAATGACACATTATTTACGGAAGTCTCTACTTTCGTTTTCAGAAAAAGCTCTTCAACTCACGTAAATTAAAAAAAAAACTGATAAAGTTTATACGTACATGTACTTCTGGTTGTTGTTTACATCTTTTTCTTCTCACGTAAGCAAAGTGTTCACGTCTTTTTCTTTGTTTTACTTGCAAACGTGTTTTAATGTTTACATTTTTCGGATAAAACATAAAGCAGTCTTGATTTAAGGGAGGTAACTCTCATTGTCGTGCAAAAATTTGCAGACGTTTTCTTTCAAATATTTTTGCAAAATAAAAGCGATAACGCAGGAAAACTTTTTGAATTAAAATTTCTTTTATCCTTTCTGATCAAAATTAATACGTTAAGAGTAAGTTTAAATTTTACAACATCCATGCGCGAAACCTGCGCAGAAGACTCAAATTCGTCACTAGTCGACCACCTTAAACCAAATTTGACAGAAATGTTCCTTATAATGCCCTTTTCTAAATTGCTCAAACCATTCTGCTCCATTCCACATATTGCTGCAAGAGCTAAAAGTAGAAAAGAAATCAAACAGCCTCTCCTCCTCAATGGCAAGGTAATTTTCCATCAAATTTCACGAGAATGTTTCTTATATACCCCTGCGTTAAAATTGCTTAAACGGTTTTGCTCCATTGAAGAAAATGGCCACCGGAGTTAAAAATAGGTTTTCTTCAAAATATTGCTTCAAATGACATCTCCTCACAAGCTGTTATCACGAAATTGCCTCTGCCCCATGGATTTTTTTTTTTATAAAAGACAGAGACCTTATATAAGGTCTCTGTAAAAGATGAGATGTTTGAATATCTTCAGTTAAAAAATGTAATGTTTCATCTTATGCTTGCTTAACAGTAGACCTTCAAGCAAGTACTCAGGTGAGCGATCCAGGGCCATCATGGCCCTCTTGTTAAGTTTTAATGTAAACAGGTTATGGAAATAGAATGGTTTGACACGTCCTCGATCAGACACGCCCTCGATCAAAATTGTTTCTTGTATTTTTTGTCAAGTAAACTTTACACAAAGCAGTTTTTCTTTGCTTTGTTTTTTTCCGACACATGTATGTACTGTTCATAATTCAGACGAAAATAAAAACAAAAACGAAAGTGATAGTAGCGACGACACTAAAAAAAGTAAATCCATTGTTTTCCCTTAGCAGTAAAATATGAAAAAATATAAAAACGATAAAAAATAATACTTTTCATCATGATATATCATTCTTTTCCCCTATGTGTAGGAGTAAGTAAGCTTTTTGCAAATTTCCCAGGAAGGGGGGGGTCATTTTCGTACAGAATCTAGGTCAGGGATCAGTCTTTGTAAAAAGATGTAAAAATGTTTCATTTTTTTGTCTTAAATGTATAGTTTATATTTTTCTTGGAACAATTTGATATCACTATATCTTTTTCAAAAACATCTCAAATTTAAATACTGAAATATATCTGCACACAGGTTTCATACCGCTATATTTTTTCAACAATGCCTAGGTCTCAGAGGACCCAGCCAGACCATATTAATAGTGAGGCAAAAGTCTTGTGAACCAGGGCTGTTCTATACGTAACGCCGCTGCTGATTTAGGCCTCTTCCTTACATCACTGTACAGAACCATGTCAATAGGAAATACAAGGGTTATATAACAACAGCTGGGATAAAGAGAATGTTAAAACCTAAGGATGAGCAAATGATTATGAATTATACAAAATTCATGGCATCATAGGGCTGTCTTCTTTCAAGATTAATGCCAAATAAGTGTATAGTTTTTGGACATTGGCAAATATTGAACGCGCATAGTAGTCGGATTTCCTATTTCCATGGCAGGCTATAAACAAAAAAAATGTGATTTTAATGCTGATAGTAACAGTACCACTTTCAGTAAAATAAATTAAACATTTGGTTATACTTATCGCATATTTATTCCAATTAGTATAATTTATCATGGTTAAGACGTTCTGATATTTAATTTGTGGATGTACTAAAATTATTATTGCAGTATTTTCAGAGGCAATTAAAGTGATAATTACGAATTCTGCTCTTAAATTTGATTACAGTAACACAATTAACGAATGTCAAATGTTCCTTCTTCAGCCGACGATTTTGTATCTACTAATTTCATTCGTTACATTTATAGGTTAAAATCGATTTTATTACCGCTACGCCGAAAATGTCGTAACTGTTCTTTCTGTGTGGCTCAATCTTTTGACTGCTTTAACACTGCTTGAAACTTTTTGACAGCAGTCAACTTTAGGATTTTTTAGCTCACCTGAGCTGGCTCAGGGTGAGCTATTAGGATCGATGAATGTCCGTCGTCCGTTCACATTTAGATCGTTAACACTCTACTGGTCACATTTTTGCTCCAATTGTCACGAAACTCGGTCAGGATGTTTGTCCCAGTAATTACTCGGACGAGTTCGAATATGGGTCATGTGGGGTCAAAAACTAGGTCACACAGCCTGTATATGGAAAAACTTTGTTAACACCCTAGAGGTAAGATTTTCAGCCCGAATATCCTGGAAATTTGTCAGAAAAATTGTTTTCATGATTTCTAGCTCAAGTTTGTATACGGGTCATCTGGGGTCAAAAACTAGGTCACAGAGCCCAAATATGGAAAAACCTTGTTAACACTTTAGAGGTCACATTTTCAGTCCAAATTTCCTTGTAATATGTCAGAAAGGTTATTTGGGTGATTTCTAGCCCAGGTTCGAATATGGGTCATCTGGGGTCAAAAACTAGGTCACTGAGACCAAATTTGGAAAAACATTTTTATCACCCTAGAGGTAACATTTTCAGCCCAAATATCCTGGAGGTATGTCAGAAAGGTTGTTTTGATGATTTCTAGCTCAAGTTTGAATATGGGTCATGTGGGGTCAAAAACTAGGTCACACAGCCCAAATATGGTAAAACCTTGTTAATACTCTAGAGGTAACATTTTAAGCCCAAATATCCTTGTAATACGTCAGAAAGGTTATTTGGAAGATTTCCAGCCCAGGTTCGAATATGGGTCATCTGGGGTCAAAAACTAGGTCACTGAGACCAAATATGGAAAAACATTTTTATCACCCTAGAGGTAACATTTTCAGCCCAAATATCCTGGAAGTATGTCAGAAAGGTTGTTTTGATGATTTCTAGCTCAAGTTTGAATATGGGTCAAGTGGGGTCAAAAACTAGGTCACAGAGCCCACATATGGTAAAAACTTGTTAACACTCTAGAGGTAACATTTTTAGCCCAAATTTCCTGAAAAACTGTCAGAAAGCTTGTTAAGATGATTTCTAGCTTAATTTGGAATATGGATTATGTGGGATCAAAAACTAGGTCACACAGCCTGTATATGGAAAAACCTTGTTAACACTCTTGACGTAACATTTTCAGCCCAAATATCCTGGAAATATGTCAGATAGGTTGATTCAATGATTTCTAGGTCAAGTTCGAATATGGGTCATCTGGGGTCAAAAACTTGGTCACAGAGCCCAAATATGGAAAACCTTGTAAACACTTTAGAGGTAACATTTTCAGCCCAAATATCCTTGTAATACGTCAGAAAGGTTATTTGGAAGATTTCCAGCCCAGGTTCGAATATGGGTCATCTGGGGTCAAAAACTAGGTCACTGAGACCAAATTTGGAAAAACATTTTTATCACCCTAGAGGTAACATTTTCAGCCCAAATATCCTGGAAGTACGTCAGATAGGTTGATTCAATGATTTCTAGCTCAAGTTTGAAAATGGGTCATGTGGGGTCAAAAACTAGGTCACACAGCGCAAATATGGTAAAACCTTGTTAATACTCTAGAGGTAACATTTTAAGCCCAAATATCCTTGTAATACGTCAGAAAGGTTACTTGGAAGATTTCCAGCCCAGGTTCGAATATGGGTCATGTGGGGTCAAAAACTAGGTTACTGAGACCAAATATGGAAAAACATTTTTATCACCCTAGAGGTAACATTTTCAGCCCAAATATCCTGGAAGTATGTCAGATAGGTTGTTTTGATGATTTCTAGCTCAAATTTGAATATGGGTCAAGTGGGGTCAAAAACTAGGTCACAGAGCCCACATATGGTAAAAACTTGTTAACACTCTAGAGGTAACATTTTTAGCCCAAATTTCCTGAAAAACTGTCAGAAAGCTTGTTAAGATGATTTCTAGCTTAATTTGGAATATGGATTATGTGGGATCAAAAACTAGGTCACACAGCCTGTATATGGAAAAACCTTGTTAACACTCTTGACGTAACATTTTCAGCCCAAATATCCTGGAAATATGTCAGATAGGTTGATTCAATGATTTCTAGGTCAAGTTCGAATATGGGTCATCTGGGGTCAAAAACTAGGTCACAGAGCCCAAATATGGAAAACCTTGTAAACACTTTAGAGGTAACATTTTCAGCCCAAATATCCTGGAAATATGTCAGGAAGGTTGTTTTGATGATTTCTAGCTCAAGTTTGAATATGGGTAATGTGGGGTCAAAAACTAGGTCACACAGCCCAAATATGGTAAAACCTTGTTAATACTCTAGAGGTAACATTTTTAGCTCAAATTTCCTGAAAAACTGTCAGAAAGCTTGTTAAGATGATTTCTAGCTTAAATTGGAATATGGGTCATGTGGGGTCAAAAACTAGGTCACACAGCCTGTTTATGGAAAAACATTGTTAACACTCTAGAGGTAATATTTTCAGCCCAAATATCCAGGAGATAGGTCAGAAAGGTTGTTTTGATGATTTCTAGCTCAAGTTTAAATATGGGTCATGTGGGGTCAAAAACTAGGTCACACAGCCCAAATATGGTAAAACCTTGTTAATACTCTAGAGGTAACATTTTTAGCCCAAATTTCCTGAAAACTGTCAGAAAGCTTGTTAAGATGATTTCTAGCTTAAATTGGAATATGGGTCATGTGGGGTCAAAAACTAGGTCACACATCCTGTTTATGGAAAAACATTGTTAACACTCTAGAGGTAATATTTTCAGCCCAAATATCCAGGAGATATGTCAGAAAGGTTGTTTTGATGATTTCTAGCTCAAGTTTAAATATGGGTCATGTGGGGTCAAAAACTAGGTCACACAGCCCAAATATGGTGAAACCTTGTTAATACTCTAGAGGTAACATTTTTAGCCCAAATTTCCTGAAAAACTGTCAGAAAGCTTGTTAAGATGATTTCTAGCTTAAATTGGAATATGGGTCATGTGGGGTCAAAAACTAGGTCACACAGCCTGTTTATGGAAAAACATTGTTAACACTCTAGAGGTAATATTTTCAGCCCAAATATCCAGGAGATATGTCAGAAAGGTTGTTTTGATGATTTCTAGCTCAAGTTTAAATATGGGTCATGTGGGGTCAAAAACTAGGTCACACAGCCCAAATATGGTAAAACCTTGTTTACACTCTAGAGGTAACATTTTTAGCCCAAATTTCCTGAAAAACTGTCAGAAAGCTAGTTAAAGTGATCTCTAGCTCAAATTTGAATATGGGTCATGTGGGGTCAAAAACTAGGTCACACAGCCTGTATATGGAAAAACCTTGTTAACACTCTAGAGGTAACATTTTCAGCCCAAATATCCTGGAAATATGTCAGATAGGTTGATTCGATGATTTCTATTTCAGGTTCGAATATGGGTCATGTGGGGTCAAAAACTAGGTCACACAGCCTGAATATGGAAAAACCTTGTTAACACTTTAGAGGTAACATTTTCAGCCCAAATATCCTGGAAATATGTCAGAAAGCTTGTATTGATGATTTCTAGACCAGGTTTGAATATGGGTCATCTGGGGTCAAAAACTAGGTCAGAGAGCTTAAATTTGGAAAAACCTTGTTTACACTCTACAGGTAACATTTTCAGCCAAAATATTCTGGAAATATGTCAGAAAGGTTATTTGGATGGTTTCTAGGTCAAGTTCGAATATGGATCATCTGGGGTCAAAAACTAGGTCACAGAGCCCAAAAATAGAAATATCTTGTTAAGGCCCTAGAGGCTACTGTTTCAGTTCAAATATCCTGGCAGTTTGTCAGAAAGGTTGTTTGGTTGTTCAAATTATTAGATTAGGTTGAAGGTCACGGAGGCTAAAAATAGATTTATCAACTGTACCTCATAAATCCTTCATTTATAGACCAATATCTTTGATATTCAATACCGTATAAGTACTTATTTCTGCGGGCTCAATATTCTGCGATTATTATCAAAACAAGGGGGTCTTAAATTTCTGCGTACCTTATTTCTGCGGCAACATCAATTTGGCATGAGTATGTTTTATTTCTGCGGTTCCATATTACCGTTTTTCAAAAAATATGTTTTTGACAGATCGTTGACTTCCGGTTTAAAATATAGATGACTGATAAAAGTATCGTCATCGTCATATGCTGAAAACGGAATAACAAATAAAAAAAAATATTCAAAATTTATTTCAGTAGGTTATGAAACAACAGTCAATTTGCATTGATTTAATTGTCAATTCATCTTCCATTAATTACTTTGAGCAGCGTGTGGTCATTGTAAGGTGGACAAATTCCTCAAGAATAAAAAAGTGTTAATCACGCCTTTTGATCCCTAAAGATCATTTAACAATATGGGTACAATAGATCGTAATGATACAAAAAGATAACCGGTATGTTTATAAAGTTTATAACAGTACAATGCTATACAAAATAGTCAAACTAAGCCAGAAAAGATTAGAACCCCCAGGTAAACTAATTCATGGTGAGCGAAAATCAAGGTAAGAAACACGATATTTTTCTCAGGACAATAATAAAAATGTCAAAAACTTTTTTCTTTACGTTTATTCAATACCAATACATAATCATAATATAACGGTAATGTAATGACAAATATAGTAATCAGCAGTAAAGCCGACAACGCTGAAGGGCAGTGTATTATACAATACCGGAAGAAAACAATGTCACTTGAATTTGCATCAAACATACAGCAAGATTGGCTTAAATTTCTGCGGATTTTAAATCTGCGGTCTCGTTTTCATCCGCAGATGTAGCAGAAATAAAGTTCCCGCAGAAATAAGTACTTATACGGTATATAGGATTCTTGCATGGACCTCTACCCATGGGTAGGGTTTGAGGTCACTGGGTCAAGGTCAAGGTCACCATAGCTTATAATAGATATTTCTACTTTCTGTCATAGAGCCTTTATTTATTGACTGATATTTCACATATTTGGTTTGTAGGCACTTATATATTTTCAATTAAAAAATGAAATACTGCTTAGCAGCAAACCTACAGCCAAAGTACTCAGGTGAGCGATCCAGGGCCATCATGGCCCTCTTGTTTATATCAAGGTTAGCTCTTACTAAATTGTGTGGTTTCTTTTCGGTAAGAGTAGAGCGTGTTAAGCCATTAATTATCGTGTTGCAATGGCTGTTCTGTTGTTTAAAAGAAATAAAAATTTATTTCAGAGTTCAAGGAATCATTCTACTGTTCCAGGCTTGGATCCAGTTTCAAAAGAGTAAGAAATTCATGAATATTTCAAGTAAATTTATTATTTTTGTCCGGAGTTATGATTTCTGTCACCTTGATATCGTGTATCAGACTGTACTCATTTAAATCTAAATTTCAAGTTCTACTTTAAACCACAGTGGGCTAGCAATTCTGGGGATAATGTTTTATGATTGATTGTCCTAAAATGAAGAAAAAAGCATGAACACTGTTTATCGAGTAGTATCATTGTAAAAGGGGATAACTCGAAAACTCACTCTGTAATCAACATGCATTTCTTCTATGTATTAATTAAACCCTTAGTTAAAAAAAACAGTTATTTCAGCTAAAAACTGCTAAAACATCTAAGTCAGTCACAGATAAACTCCCTGAGATTCTGGTACTTGTTTCTTATTGTCCTTTCTCTTAATTGGACAAAACTGGTAATCGAATGTATCAGAAGAGTTGAGTGTTATAATAATATTTCTTTGGAATTTATTGATAAATATACCATTTATCAGACCTGATCAGAGTTTTGATGAAAATGAACCTTAAACACATGCCCAGCCAGCACACAGAATTGCTTTTCAGTTCCATTGTAAACTGTATACCTTTTTTACTGTTTATCTTAAAACGTTAAAAGTGCCCTATAACAAAAAGTGTCCACAGGCAGTGCTAGCAATGACACGTCTATGACAATGTGGCAAAGTTCGCCTCTACCCATGAGTATTTAGTGGGATGGGAACCTTGGGGAAAGAAAAATAATACTAATCTTTAAAGACACTCAGTGACCTTCATAAAGCAAAAAGGTTAGACCAATCACACAAATTATGCCTGATAGTAGGCCCAAAGCACATGTAACAATTTTGTTAAAATGCTATAGATTTTTACTGTTTGGACCTACAAGATTTGAATTGGACCTAATATTCCTTATCTATAAAACCAGATGCTCTGTTTAAAGTCTTAAGTATTTTCTTACAAAATCAAGGAACTATTGTTTCCGTGTTTAAATTTGTACAGTAGACTGTAACATACCAAATTGAAATAGATTAGACATGTATAAAAGGAAAACTGTGTATTATGGAATTTGCTCCCTATTAATGAGAATACATTCAATTTAAATCAGTAAGTGTGACACTGAATATATTATATTCAACAAGATAACGTGTAAACATTTACAAGTATAGTTGAACAGTTTTGCAGTGAGTAAGATACATTGTAGAAAATGATGACTCAATACTTATTTTTTTCCAAATTGAAGACATGTATATGTAAAAAACAAGACCTGTCGTTGTGAACGGACATATGCCCCCGAATGGACCTTGTCCCCTGAGCATGACACCTGATTCTTGCGCGCGACAGGTTGTCATTATCTTCCAAACATTTATGCCAAGTCATTTTAAAATACACCCAGGAATGACAGAATTGTTGTGATCTTACAAGCTAATTTGCCTATAGTTGATGTATCATCGAGCTAGTGAAATTGTTGGTGTTTCCTGCAGAGTTGTGGAATTGGAATTGTATTTAATTTATTGTCTGTATAATGGAGGTGTTTCTTAGGAGCATAGATGTAACATATTTGAATCATGTTATTTTTATAAAGTTTGTCTTGGTGAAACTGGGTCTTTGGAAAAAGTAGTAAGGTGCTTCAAAAGGATATAATAGACATTTTTTATTCAAGTTACCTTGCAGTGTTATTTTTTGTTTGCCAAAGGACTCCCTCGTTTAGAACTTAATTAGAAATTACAGAACACACAGATAACAAAGGTCTTATATAATGATAGTTGCTATTTATTGATGATGAAAATAATTACTGTACCTGTTTAACTTCTGCAAGAGATGGAAATCTAAGTGACATTGCCAAAGCAGGAAGTCTACATGAGTTCCTTTTAGATCTTCATAAACAGTTCGGACCGATAGCATCATTCTGGTGGGGACCAAGATATGTGGTCAGCATCGCCAATGCAGAGCTTTTCCACCAGCACCAAAATGTCTTTGACAGGCCGCGTAAGCAATTCTTTTAAAGAAATATCTTTTTCATTCTAAAGAAATTTTAACTGTTACCTTGCTGAATTTCTTAAATGTAAAAGTTCCGTTCATTTTCAGTTTTAACAAACCCATTTTATAGTTTGTATAGTTATAATCTGAAAGCCGACATCACAGCGAAAAGTAATAAAAACATGATGTCATGGATTTTCAGTCTTATGATGGTCTGCAATCGTCGCTGAGGCAATCAAACCAATCAAGCGAGTATGGCATAATAAGTATATCTCGTGAAATAAAGTTGTATCTAATTTAATATGTATTTAAAAATCTCCCGCTCATGAGAAGGTCACATTTTGACATTTTGTCAGAAGTTCTAATGCAATTTTCAGCTGAATTGTTTGAGCTATTCTTCCCGTTGATGGGACGAAAATGCATCCAGTATGCTAATGGAGAGGATGGTAGAGCCAGACGTAAATTATACGACAAATGCCTCACTCACGGTGCTATACATAAATATTTCATTATATTTCAAGAGGTGTGAAAATGTTTTTTGTTTGTGACCTTTAACTAAAACTTCTTATATTGATTCATTTTAGACATTTTAATTTGACACTGAGCCATTGGCTTTCCACCTTGTTACTTGTAAACCTGAATATAATTTTCGTTTCATACTGATAGAACTGTTTCTTGTTCACTCTTGAAGGAATTTGTTTCTGCTGGTTATTATAGGAGCAGCAATGGTCAAGGTGTAAAATGCCCGACTCCTTTCTCACTATTTCGCCTCCGAAGGTGAATCCATTTTATAGGCTGATATTTTATAGCTGTTCACCTTCTACGTCTCACTTTGATCTGCATCTGGTTAAGCGGACTCGCCCAATCGTAGGCGATTGGGCACTTTTTATGGCTCGTTTGTCCAACAGTTTACAGAGTTTAAGGCAAATATGATAAAATATGATAACTTAATTCATACCTGATCTTGTAATCCAAATAAACACACAAATACATAAGTATAGAACTGAAACACTTATTTTGTACCGGAGTAATCCACCATTTTATTCAAAATTTGGCAATTGGAATACTCGGTGTTCTAGGTTAATAGATAACCAGGACAGGTTAAAAACCGTGACGAACGATATCAGCTCGGTTATATGCAGTTCAAAATTAGGCTTAAAGGTTGAACAACTAAAAAATATCAGATCAATATATGGGTTCAACACTTTAAGCCTAATAAATTAGGCTACCCGACTCCCCAACTGAACGTTAATGGTTCGAATCAAACTAAGACGAAAGTCTCCAGTGACTTTATGCACTCCACAACTGGTTTCAATACAGTTAGCAGTCATTGAGCAGGATTAATATTAGATGCAAGAACTTGTTTTTCAATGGTTATAAAATAAAGGTGTTAAGACAAAACTAAATTGGTTAGTACAAAATTACATAGTAGTTGAACAACAGGCTAGAACATCTGAGTCCTTCTTTGTTTTACTTATGCATTCGGCAGCATTTTGAAATGCTGTATGTCTGCAGTTATGAAACAAAATTGTAATATTTCCAGTTGTGACATGACGTATGATATGTATGACTTTATTATTGCCACCTTATGTACATGAAAATAATACTTAATTTTTTTCCAAATAATACTTAAATTTCATGAATATAGTACAGTACTTAAATGATATAAATGATTTAAAATTATACTTAAATGACATGAAAATAATGTTATTTTCTCAGATAGCAGATGAACTTGCCAAGAAATGGGAGGGAATGTTAAATGAGGAACATATTCCACTGACTCAGTACATGTCTGCATTTGTCCTAAAAGCTGTGTTAACTTCCTTGTTTGGAGAACAAATGAAAAATGACAAAGAAGTGCTAGAGTTTCGGAGTGTATATGATGTGGTATGTATTGACATTTATTGGTACGTCATGAGTTGGAGTGCTAGTGGTGCCAGAGTGCCAATTGTGCCCCCCCCCCAAAAAAAAAAAAAAAAAAAAAAAACTGTTTTGTCTACCTTGCTGCAAGTGTTCAGATTAGCAACTGGTTTTAATCTGTATCAAAGCTGATGTTATTAAGCTTGTATATAGTGCATTGGCATTAATCGAAACAACAAAATCTCCTTTAGCTTAATTAATTAAACAGGCTGCTGGCTTAACTTTTTTGATATTTTTATGTGTGATTTTTTTTAGGTATGGGCCGAGTTGGAACGCAGCCTGACAGAGCCCCCTTCTGAAGCAAGAGACAAGGTTATTGCTGATGGTAAGTATTTATTATCTTATCATATTACAGAAACTTTAGACTGTAAAATTACATCCTGTTTAATGAAGTTCTTTGTAGCAGAAACAATGTCGATTTATTTCTAACTTTCCTTACTCTCTACCTTGATCTGCTGCTTCACTAGTGTGACCCAGGTGCTAGAAATGTAGCTGAGATGCTAAACGTATTCATTAAATAAAAGCCTGTAATCTAACAAGAAATCGTTCTCCATAATATTAATCTATAAGCTCATTGTCAAAGGGAAGTACTTCTTGTGATAACTTGAGATTTTCTTTTCATAGGCATTTTATGTTCCTTGCAGATGTGTTGTTATCTTTGTCTTCTCTATAGAAAGGTTTGGTCATTTTGAGTTCGAGTTTATATTGTTATATATATTGTCCCAGATACATGTATTTTCCCAGAAGCTTCTCTCCTTCTTTTTAGCTTTTGTGATTGCCTGATGTCCGTCGTCCGTCGACCGTCCGTCCGTGCGTCGTCAACTTTTTCTTCAAACAACTTCTTCTCCTGAACTGCTGGGCCAATCTTGCTGAAACTTGGCAGGAATGTTACTTGCATGAAGCTTTACATAAATTGTTCAAATGGTTCAGGTCCATTGCATTTCTAGGCCACAGGAGCTAAAAATAGATTTTCAAAGTTGGATCTTTAAAAATCTTCTTCTCCGAAACCACAAGGCCTGGAGCTTAGATATTTGGTATAAAGCATTATCTCGTAGACCTCTACCAAGTTTGTTCAAATAATGACCGTGGGGTCAAAACTGACCCCATCCCAGGGGTCAGTTGATTTTACATAGATTTATATAGGGAAAACTTAAAAAATATTCTTGTCAGAAACCACAAGGCCTAGAGTTTAGATATTTGGTGTGCAGCATTGTCCAGTGGACCTCTACCAAGTTTGTTCAGATCATGGCTCCTGGGTCGAAAATGGCCCAGCCCCGGGGGTCACATGTTTTACATAGAGTTATATAGGAAAAACTTCATTTAATCTTCTTGTCAGAAACCACAAGGCCTAGAGTTTAGATATTTTGTGTGCAGCATTTTCCAGTGGACCTTTACCAAGTTTCTTCAAATCATAGCCACTGGGTCAAAATAGGCCCCACCCCGGTGGTCAATTGAATTTACGTAGGCTTATATAGGACATCTTTAAAATCTTCTTCTCAGAAACCACAATGCCTACAGCTTAGATATTTGGTATGTAGCATTGTCTAGTGGACCTCTATCAAGTTTGTTCAAATCATGTCCCCTGGTTCAAAATTGGCCACGCTCCAGGGTTCTCTTGATTTACATACTGTTATATAGGAAAAACATGAAAAATCATTTTTCTCTGAAACAAATAGGACTAGACCTTAGGTATTTGGTGTGGAGTATTGTGTTGAGAACCTTTACCAGTATTGTTTATATGTTGGCCCTGGGGTCAAAATTGGCCCCCCTGGGGGCCCTTAATATGTAAAAAAGGCAATCTTTAAAAATCTTCTTACTGGAAACCTCAATGCCTACAGCTTAGATATTTGGTATGCAGCATTGTCTAGTAGATGTCTACCAAGTTTGTTCAAATTATGTCCCCTGGGTCAAAATTGGCAACGCCCCAGGGTTCTCTTTGTTTCTCTCAGATTATTTGCAAAGCATTTGATCTACTGATCTCAAAAACTGCATGAATACGTTAGTCATCCATTCACTTATTTTTGATGTATTTAACGGCCTTTGGACTTTTAAGCTCACCTGAGCACAAAGTGCTCAGGGTGAGCTTTTCAGATCAGTCTTTGTCCGTCGTCCGTCATCCGTCCATCCGTCCGTCGTCAACTTTTCATTCAAACAACATCTCCTCTGAAACCAACGGGCCAAATTTAATGAAACCTGCCTGGAATATTTTTTGCATGAAGCTCTACCAAGATTGCGCAAATGGTTCTGGTCTATTGCAATTATGGTTCACTGGAGCTAAAGATAGATTTTAAAAGTTGGATCTTTAAAAATCTTTTTCTCCAAAACGTCAAGGCCTGGAGCTTAGATATTTGGTATGAAGCATCATCCAGTGCACCTCTAACAAGTTTGTTCAAATTATGATCCTGGGGTCAGTTGATTTTACAAAGATTTATATAGCGAAAACTTAAAAATCTTCTTGTCAGAAACCACAAATCCTAGAGTTTAGATATTTTGTGTGCAGCATTGGCCAGTGGACCTCTACCAAGTTTGTTCAAATCATGGCCACAAGGTCAAAAATGGCCCCGTCCCAGGGGTCACATTTTTTACATAAAGTTATATAGAAAAAACTTTAAAAAAACTTCTTGTCAGAAACCGCCAGGCCTAGAGTTTAGATATTTGATGTGTAGCATCGTCTAGTGGACCTCTATTCGGTTTGTTCAAATCATAGCCACTGGGTCAAAATAGGCCCTGTCCTTGGGGTCACTTTTTTTACTTAGACTTACATAGGAAAAAGTTCAAAAAATCTTCACATCGGAAACCAAAAGGCATAGAGCTTAGATATTTTGTATGTAGCATTGTCTAGAGGACCTGTACAAAGTTTATTAAAAATGGCCCCTGGGTCGAAAATTGCCCCGCCCCAGTGGTCACATGTTTTACATAGAGTTATATAGGAAAAACTTTACAAATCTTCTTGTCAGAAACCACAAGGCCTAGAGTTAAGATATTTGGTGTACAGCATTGTCTATTGGACTCTACCAAGTTTATTCAAATTATAGCTCCTGGGTTATAAAGGCCCCGCCACAGGGTTCACGTGTTTTACATAGTGTTATATAGGAAAAATTTTCAAAATCTTCTTGTCAGAAACCACAAGGCCTAGTGTTTATATATTTGTTGTGCAGCAGTGTCTAGTAGACTTTGACCAAGTCTGTTCAAATCATGACCCAGGGGTCAAAACTGGCCCCACCCAGGGGTTCATTGGATTTTACAAAAGGACTTATATAGGGAAAATTTAAAAGATCTGCTGCTCTGAAAAACCCAGGGCTAGACCTCTAATTTTTCATTGTTATGTCTCCCCCTAACCCCGCACTTCTGATGGAGACATATTGTTTTGCCCTGTCCATGGGTGTATGTCTTCTGTCTGTCTGTCTGTCTGTCAAATTTCGTTTCCTTTCAATAACTTCAGTACCAGTTTATCAAAAGCCTTCAAACTTCACAGGGTTATTGCCCATATTCAGTAGGAAAAGCCCTTTTGTTTTTTGGGTCAGTAGGTCAAAAGTCAAGGTCAGAGGGACCCCTAGAGTGAAGACCATTTCCACTAAATAACAGGAGTACCTTTTCACCCAGAGCCTTCAAACTTCATAGGATGATTGCTTTTACTAATAGAAGAACTAAATTTTTGGGGGCTAGTTTGTCAAAGGTCAGGATCACATGGGGCTGTAGAGTGAAAAGTAGTTATGCAGGGTAACCGTAGTACAATTACACCCAGAGCCTTCAAACTTTATAGGATAATTGTATTAAAAGAACCCTATTGTTTTAAGGGTCCATAGGTCAAAGGTTAAGTTCACAGGGACCTCTAGAGTGAAAACTGTTTCTGCTCAGTAACTAGAGTACCATTTAACCCAGAGCCAACAAACTTCATAGGATGATTGTCTTTACTCGGTATAAGAACCCTCTCATTTTTGGGGTCAGTAGGCTATTCATTCTCAGTAACTGGAGTACCATTACACCCAGAACCTTCAAACTTCATAGGGTAATTATATATGAAGAACCCTATTGTTTTTGGGGTCTGTAGGTCTAAGGTCAAGTTCATTGGGACCTGTAGAGTAAAACTATTTCTGCTGAAAAATTTGAGTCAATTACACCCACTGTCTTCAAACTTCTTGCAAACTTATTCAAACTTGCAAACAACGAACACCCATAACAATCAATAACGATACTTGTAACATGAGTAATGAGACTCATGTGAGCGATTTAGGGCCATCATGTCCCTCTTGTTTAAAACTTTACTTGATGTAAACATGTCTGCATATCATACCACATCATTCCATCTTATTTCGCTGAAACAAGGTTTGAGGGATAAATCAAAAAGAAGTAGACTTATTCAATAGTTGTTGCAGCAAAATGCTAACATTGTTTTTCTTCAAGAAACTCATTTTACAATCGATTTAGAAAACTACATTAATCAAGATTTTGTGACTGGATTTTATTTCGTTCTTTTGATGAAAGTAAAAGTAAAGGTTGCTCTATTCATTTTAAGAAAAAATACCATTTAAAGTTCTGGAGTCCATAAATGACCTACAGGTAGATACGTATTACTGAATAATGAAGCCAATGGAATTTTATATAGTTTTGTGAACATATATGCTCTGAATGATAAAAAGTTACGAATAAGCTTTTATGACAAAATTTCTAATATTTTGAGTAAAAAATCACAAGAGATTAACATTATCGGCGGGGACTTCAATGACATTTTAAATACAGATGGTAGAATAAGCAATCAACCAGTAAAGTGTATTTCTAAAGGTATATCAAAAATGATGAAAAAGGACAATGTTATCGATTTTCGGAAAGTTCTTCATAAAAACATTCACTTGGCGTAGAAAAGCGAGCATAGAAAAAAAGTAGAATTTATTTTTTGGATTATAGATGAAAATGTATTACATTCTATTCTATCCTCAGATATAAGACCAGCAGTTATCAAAAGCACGGACCATCTTGCAATTTCTCTTAAAATTAAACCATGTTCGAAAAGAGGCCCATGAAACTTAATAATTCGCATTTGAACGACGTAGAATACACCTCAATGATCTCAAATCTTTTTGACACACTCAAAACCGAAAATATAAACGATTACCAGCAAAAGTGGGATCTTTGTAAATGTAAAATTAGGGAACTTTGTATAAAATATGCTAAATTAAAAGCGAAAGAAAGACAAAATAGACTACTGTAACAGTGGTTAGAAAATGGGCTCAATAATCTTTACAGTAATAATATTACAACATCAAATGATAATTCAGAAATATCCAATTTAGAAAGCCAAATAGAAGAAATTTATAATTTTAAAATGAAAGGTGCCCAAATTCGATCTAGGATCCAACTTCTAGAGGAAGGCGAAACAAATTCTGAATTCTTTTTAAATGTTGAAAATTCAAGACAGAACAGGAAAGTTTTGAGCTCACCTAAAGTAAATGGGAAACAAATTACTGATATACACAGTATTTTTTTTTCGAAAACTTATACCGCTCAGTAAACCAGTCAAACCCACGCAAATATCTTGATACTGAACAATTAGAAAGTGTTTTAAGTTCGGAAGCAGCCGACTAATGCGAAGGTTTACTTACAGTTGATGAATATTTTAATGCTATCCGTGAAATGAAGTTAAATAAAAGTCCGGGTCTCGAAGGCTTAACATTAGAATTTTATCTTAAATTCTGGACTAAAATCGGTCACATGGTTATTCAGAGTTTGAATGACAGCTTCCAGAATGGAAATTTATCCTTTACAAAAACAGGGGGTATTTTCATTAATTTTCAAAAAAGGGGGACCCTGAAAACTTAGACAATTGAAGACCGATCTCACTCCTAAATACAAACCAAAAAATTGCAGCTAAAATTTTAGCAAAGCGACTTCAGAATGTACTTCCAAGTATAATTAGTATGGATCAACAAGTGTTTATTAAAATAGGTTTATTGGCTATAATATAAGACAAATACAAGACAAAGTTGAAAAAAAATAGATCGTGCAAAATTTGCAAATTATAGATGGTGCAATTTTATTTCTTGATTTTAAAAAAGGCTTTTGACACTGTGGAATGGCATTTTATGATCGCAGTTCTAGGAAAATTCGGATTTAAACAAACATTTATTAAATGGATCAAGACATGTTATAGTAATATTACGGCGTGTGTTTTAAACAACGGCTGGAAATCTAATTTCTTCGCATTGTCACGTGGTATAAGACAAGGGTGTCCGTTATCCGCCCTTCTATTTATAATAATAGCAGAAGTTATGGCAACGAAAATAAGATCAAGTGCAGCCAAAGAAGGCATGTCATAAATATTTCTCAACTCGCTGACGATACAACTTTATTTTTAAAAAGTGATGATGAAATTGAGGCCGATCTTCATATTATTAGATCATTTGGAATTTATTCTGGTCTTGAATTAAACATAAATAAAACCGAAGGGTTGTGAATAGGAAACTCAAAACACACACAAAAAAAATAAAAATAAAATAGCAATGGAATTTCATTTAAAAATCAGGTCAAAGCTCTCGGTGTATATTTTGGAATCGATAATAAAAAATGTGAAGAATTAAATTGGAAAAGTAAATTAGAGATGTGCAAATACTTTTTAAATAAATGGAAGACTAGAAATTTAACTTTCTATGACAAGATAATGATAATAAAATCGTTGATCCTTACAAAATTAACATGACTTCAGTCGCTTTACCTTCCCAAAGCAATAGCAGATACAGCAAACAGACTGTTCATTAAATTCCTTTGGAATGATAAGAATGAAAAAATCAAAAGAAATATACTAATAGGGAAAAAACTTAAAGGTGGCCTTGAAATGATTGAATCTTTAAAATTGAAATGGGTTAAATCTTTGAAGGATAATTACACAATTAAAGTGAAATTTTACCTAAATCAGTATGGGAAAGACCTCCTTATATTTGATATGAACCTAGACTCTTTTAAATCTCTTCCCAGTGTACGTTATTCCATTCCAGACTTCTATAAAGGTGTAATAGAAGCTTGGATAGAAATATCAAATGAAAGAATAAATTATAGTTTGAAAAAGTTTTGCAGATTTTAGAAAACAAATTATATGGGGAAATAGATATATAAAGTATAAAGGCAAATGTCTTATATTTAATTCTTGGATAAATTCAGGTCTTACATTTATTAATGATATCATAAACGTAAACGGGGAAATTGATCATACTGTTTTACCTAATAAACTGAAAAGCAAGTTTAATTGGATATCCGAAATAAGCATAATTAGAAACTCTTTACCGTCAACTGTCTTGATAAGTCTGGTTTTAATATATAAGCTGTACCAGTTCTTGGATTGTCTTGGTTCAGTATAAATGGCGATCCTGGGGCAAGGATTGTCACACTGTACATCAGGACAAAAAACTGACAATAGTTCAAGTAATAGAATGTTTGAAGGATTGCCACATCTGAAGTAAGTTTCTATGAGGCTGTTTTATTAGTGAAAAATTGTGCTTAAAAAGGATTAAAACTAAAGTAATTTACTAGTGTATCAGTAATATTTTCCTGTGAAACAACTTTGCATAGTTGTTTCTGATTTTATGTTGAATATCTTTGTTTTATTTTTTTCATCAACAAGCAAATGTTGTCATTTAAAGAATAAATTGGATATGTTAGAAAAAAATTCGCACGCATAATTGTTACTAACAGAATCAATGCCGTGAACATGTGTGACTAAAAGACCAAACACGCATAGGTCTGTCATTCTTAAATCTTCATCCTACATGCAACTATCGAATATCCGAATATTCATTCGGGATGAATGGAAGAATATTTTAATACCAATTTGACATCCAAAAGTTTTGAGATTGTGACCTTGACTTTTGTGTCGCCTTGACATTTTCATAGGTAAGAAGAAGATAGACGCTATTGCCAAGCGTATGATCAAGCACAGAAAACAGGAACCACCACAACATGGGGAGGAGCTTCTTCTAGACTTACTACTTGACTACACGGATGATGAAGAAATGCAGATTAGTGATGCCATTGGATACGTGATTGGAGGATTTCACACAACAGGAAATTGTAAGAAATCTAAAAATATTATAAAAAACATATCAGTTAAAACAATATCAGAAAGATGAATATTGGGCTTGTTATGTAAAAAAAATCTTATATCAGTGGAAGGGACATGTCAGTTTAGGTTAGGTTTAAGATCATTTGAAATTTGTGTGAATTTCAGTGTTGGCTTGGGGCTTTTATTTCTTAGCAAAACACCAAGAGTATCAAGAGAAGGTCGTGACTGAGATCATAGAGGTTCTGGGAGAAGAGGATGTAGATCATACTCAGATTGGAAAATTGGAGTAAGCTTTCATTACCTTCTTATCCTTTCTCTTTGTACTTACCAGTTATATAAAAAAAAATAAAAATCTTATTTTTGTGTTTAAAGGCATTGAGGAGCATGTAGAAATTTATTTGTGTCACAAGGCAAATATGTTAGGGTTAAAGTTCTGCCATCAGTGTGTGCTTATACTTATGATTGGCTTTCAGCTCTAGGTACATGTATTTTCTGAATTTCAAGAAACATCACTTGTCCATTTCACTTATATATAATTTAATCTATTACATGTAACCATTTATTTACTTGAATCCTTGCCACTTAAGCATTCATATACTTGATCCCTTAATGATTATTAAGAGAGTTAGTTTCAAATATTATTACATTGTACTTTGTCAGATATACGTAAATAAACAAAATAGTTATACTTGTTTAACTAAGAAAGTTCAGAAATTATCAGAATAGTGCACATTGTTTGGTATTGAAATGTGTTTTATGGCATTTATTTAATATATATTTTAAATTTTATTTCATGTGAAAAACAAATTTTATGTTTTGTCAAGTGTTGTTTTTTGGTATATGCATAATATTAATTTTATGTCATAAACGTAAAAATCTAATGTCATAATCATACTGCAGATTTAAAACACAAACTTAATGACTTGTACAATATCAAGCCACACTTTTGAACTGTATTTCAGGTCTGCATGTTTGCTAAAGTGAAGAGTGAAAGCAAAAAATAAAAAGAAGAAGACATTCCTTGAGACTCTTATTTTGTTAAAATTGCAGGTACATGAGCCAAGTTATTCATGAGACTATTAGATGTGCCGTTGTAGCTCCCTGGGCAGCACGATTCCAGGACTTTGACTCGGAACTTGGCGGACACAAAATCCCAAAGAATGTAAGTGGTTAGTTTAATCTTTCATTGAAGTAGTAAATACAAGTACCAAACAATGCATGTTGAGTTTCTTTTCAATAATAATAATAATAATAATAATAATAAAAATTCCTACACAAGTTCTTCAAAACATGCCATTAAGGTCTCAGCTGCATAGTAAAAAATGAGAAAAATGGAAAGTTCCATGAATTTTCTTTTAGATTTCTGATGAAGAAATGTTTTGAGGCCTTATATGAAGATTGCTGTCGTTAACCCTGTCCTAGGAGCCAGTTTTTGCATACATTTATAAAGGGAAACATTCTTTTTATAAACCTTATAACTTTGAGCCCTGATTTTTGACATTTGGCATTGTTAAATTGTTACTTTTATTTTAAACTGACATTCCATGACAATGCACTTGTGGTTTTGAGCAGATGTACTGAAGTGAGCAGTTCAGTGTTCTTGTGTTCCTCAGTTTTTTACTGTAGTTTTTTTCATGTCTTCATGTAGACACACCATATATTTTGATAAGCTGTTGATGGTTTGGTTTGGTTTTAAAGTTTCTGAATATATCAGACCTAATCACCTTACTTTTATACTTCAGTACCTGTAGTTTTGTCTCTATATTTGCCAGACCCCAGTAATTCATGCACTTGGTGTTGCTGAGAAGGATGAGACAGTGTTTCCCCAGCCAGACAAGTAAGTTCCAACTGTCGTATACTACAGTGATGCATGCTACACTAACCCAGTGCATCACAAAGGAAATGTGTCTGTAGTAAATCATATTTAGAACATAAAACATGATTCAAAAGTATATACAAGAATCTTGACTGTAAGACCCGGTCTGGAGTCAAAAGGTCGTGGTCACACAGGACTTCTTGTCTTAGTAAGGCTTGAAGTATAAACATTTGATCCGACATTATAGAGTCTTACTTTTCATTTAATTTATGGAATTTAATTACTGCCTATTTTAGTTGATTTGCCAGACATATACAAACATTTAGGGTATGTACCTGTGAAGAATGGCCAATGGTTTTTTATTTACCCGTCATCTTACTGTCCGTCGGTCGGTAGGGTGGGCCAGAAAACTTGTGACACAAACTTTATATACATCTCGAGGACTATCAATTTGAAATTTGGTTTGCATGTTTATCGATAAATGTACGTGACATACTTTAGAAGTTGATGCCCGCTCTGTGGTTTGTCATCTGAATTAGCAAAGCCAATGAAATTCGAACAACTTAAACATTTGTAGAACTATTAATTTGAAACTTTATGTGGATAATTACCAGTATGATGTGTTATTGCACATTTTTTATGTTTGCTAATGCATTATCTGAGGGTTTAAAGCCGTCATATCAAAATCAACTTCTTCCACATCTCTAGGACTATCGATCTGAAATTTGGTATGCAAGATCACCAAGGCACTTCAGTTATTTTAAAAGTTTGAAGCATAATTCTAACATTTTACTCCTTGAAATGTACAGTTCATTGCTTCACAATTTACCAGCTGCAGCTAAAATTACAAAGGAGTAAAACAAAAGTAGCAATTCTAATAAATAGTATGACCACCATTTGCAATAGTGATTGCCTGGCATCGATGGTGCATACTTCTGATCAGGTGCTGTATACATTAGCATTGAGCTCGGCTTAAAAGTTTGGTAAGGGTAGAACAGCGATGTTGTTGTCTTGAAGATAGACAGATGCAATTCAGGAAGAGTGGAGCTTACCCATATCATGCTGAAAAGTAACATCGGCATGGTTTTGCAGGAATTGTAGAACTGTTGGCTGTAGAACGTCGTGCTGTGAGGTTGCAGTTAATGATGGTAAGAGGTGTCGTATGTCTCTTAGAATGGCGGTCCACACCAAACCTGCCCAAGGCGTACCGTTTGGCCTTGACAGGTTTTGGTGTCCGTCTTGAATTATCATGTTACCACTGTAGGCATTTTTTTTGCATTGGCAAACAATTGATTCATTTTTTCAATACTGCTAAATGTCTTTGGTATTCTATGTCATTTTTTTATTCCGTCTGGAATCGATCACTGAAATGCGTAAGTACTTAAGGACGGTCCTGTTGACGTGACGTGTGTGCTGCCTGTCATCCACACATGCTATGGTTTTAATTATTGGGACAAGTTTTATCATCGTTTGATGTTGACACCCAAAATCACTTGCTGCTTGACATTACAACATTATGCCCATAATCATGCTGATGGCTTCAGGATAACTGGTGTACCAAGATGTCCTAGCTTGTTTTGCGGATTTTGTATCCAAAATGACCAGTCTGAGCCATTATTGATACGGGTAAACAAGAACTCGTCGCACAATCTCAGTTTGCATGTGCATCTGTTCAACAATGCTTTACATGAAAAAAATCCACACAGGACACAGTAGTGCAGATAATCAAACAAATGAAGTGTTCAAAAAGGAAGACATACTGTTAAGAATCAGGGGGTTTATAATGGATGCGTATCAAGTAGGAAACCTTTCATTGATGGTGAGTATATGTGCATAAATATATAGTCAGTTATGCAGTATAATAATAAATTGCATTACATCTTTTTTTCAGATTGATAAAACGTTTTCATTTATTCTTTCAGATTTGACCCTGATAGGTTTACACTTGAAAACACAAGGAAACGACCACATCTAGCATTTTCACCTTTTGGATTTGCTGGAAAGCGTGTGTGCCCAGCGCAGAGGTTCGTTTATGCTGAAGCAACTGTATGTATGGTGACCTTACTGAGAAAGTTCAAGGTTAAAATTGTTGAGGGTCAAATCATAGAGCCTGTATATGGATTTGTAACCCATCCTAGTGAAGAAATCTGGATAACTATTTCAAAGAGATAGATTGTATGTATAAAATGTTATAACTGCTTATAATGGTGAATTAAGTCTATAAATTTTGTATGCAAATTTTTTTCATCTTATGAGTACATATGCTTTGTCTAACTTCATGTTGTTTGATTGAATATTTCTAAAAAGTCTAATCAAATTGCAATTTAATATAAACAGTGCTTTCCTGCAGATTCGTGGATATTTCATTCAAATTAATCTTTTGCATCTATATTGTAAAATTTGAGTTTGTATACAGATTCATGTTCCTCTTTTTTTGTCATGAAATTCTTACTTCAAAAAATGCCAAGTTTACCTCTGTCTTCTTTGTACTGAATAAAGAACTTTTTGTGTAATTCAGAAATCAGTGATTTACGTGTTGAAAAGTTTAATACCTTAAAAAATTTAAATACGTGTCTCTACGGTACATTACACTGTTATCTGAAACAAATGAGGGTCATGAAAAAAAGGTCAGACTAATTCAATATATCCATCACTTTTACAAGCCTTTTCAATAAAATTTGGCATGAGTGTGGCATAATTATTTGCTATTTATAATATTGCGCGAATTGACTTTCAATGACGACGTCATTAGTTTGACGTCGATTAGCTTGACGTCACTCTGTGCACCATAACCAGATTTACGGCGGAAGAACAGCGAGCGTATATTAAATTTGAACATTTTAAAGGATGCACCGAAACAAATATTTGAAACACTGCAAAAGGTGAATGGAGACCAAGCACGGTCTCATCTTAAGGCTTTTATTAAATGGTCGTTACAGATCGGGTCAAAAGATCACGAAAAACGGATATAGTATTAAATATAGCGTGTTATTTTTTCATGTTACGTTATATATGCTTTTGTCGATCATCAAGGGAAGTTAAGTTCAATATTTTGTTTCCAGCATAATTATAGTAACTTATAATTCACCCTGGAATTGTCCATTACTTTTTATAACTGAGGGATGTTAGCTTTAGAGGTGATTGGTTGAACGCTGCTTGCTTTCTCTATCATTTGGGTGTTTTACTTAAATTATTTCATGACGGTAATGTCTAATTACTTTCATTTCAGGTTAAAGTGTATACATTAGGTTTTTAAGCATCTAAGCGTTGTTAAGAAGTATTATTATATTATGTTAGCTATGATTATTATAACGAATATTATACCGGGGTCACATGTCTTATATATATGCAAATTTAAGAAGATCTTAAAAATTTCCACATGCCACAAGTCTTAGAGGGTTTTTTTTACATGTCATTTACATCGACAATTTGGCCTTTGTAATGATTGCAAAACTTATTCCCCTGATATCAGTAGTGTCCCTGCTAAAAAGGTCTGACGTGTATGAAGTTAGCTATGAGACGGGAACTGGATATGCATAACCCAGCTGAATTCAAATTCCTAACCAGCTGTTATGTTGGGTAATTGCCCCGAAGGGCCCATCTGACCAGCTGAGATCAAATTTCTATAGAGCATCTATCTTCCTGAATCTGTCCGTATCACTTAAAATCAAGCGCATTACTGTATTTCCTGGGCGGACTGGACCTCTGTAAAATCTTTAAGGTTTTACTTAATGTCTCGTCTAATTCCATGCAAATTTGAAATGGCAACCCTTAACTTGACGTCTCCCTATGTCGTCATGGTTTTGATATTTCGGTTACTGGCAACACCGTTCAAATGCTTCTTATCTTTCAACCGGAGACACAGATAAAAGTCAGAATTTTGAATATAACGTCAAAAACCACGCTGGACAGCAAATGATTTCATGGAATCATAGGCAAAAGATAACGCATTCAAAGTGGGATAGTAATCAATTTAAAAAATGTTGAAAACTGCATGATAATCCGATGCGCGTTGCTATGGGCATTACTAAGTCGGCGAATAGTATAAAATACATTTGTTTCTTTAACCGATATTTTATTGAAAATTTTAATGAAACCTTTTTAAAAGTTTCATAGCTACAAATAATAAGGTCGTTAAACGAACAGTCTACGAACTTCCCGATCACCCTTTATATATTTTAATTAGAAATTTACTTAAAATAGTTACTTAGTAATTTCACTTACACTGCAATCTTTAAAGATATGTTTGCTCTTTTTCTTCTCTTAAGTTGAATGAAGAACACTGAAGTGAAGATACATGTCATCTTTTTAATTATTGACATAACCATTCAGTAATACAGAGATAGAATAATTTTGTATCAGCTGCACTAACAATTGTGACCTTGACCTGGGATGGCCATTTCTAAAAGATATTTCTTAAAAAAAAACATTGAACCATAGAGAGGAAAGGATATTTTACACAGACATATTAGACAAATTTAAATTAGACATGACATATTTATTTTAGAACATACTAGTTGGGGACCCGTGCAAGTAATAAATTTGTTATACATGTAGCAGTTTGATAGTAAAACAATACACTACAGGATAAGAAAATTATTGAAGCACAGAATCAAGTCGGCGCAGAAGATTCTTCTGAAGACGTGGAAGTGTTGGATATATATATATAATTTTACATAAACAGAATATTTTTATTACCCTTCCAGATTTTTTTCTCTTTTTTGATAAGCTATTGATCCGCCGAAAGAAATTGATATTACCGAGCCAGACAGGTAATATACACATTAAATTTCCCCTTTGGGTACCCCATGTTGTAAACAACATGCGTTGTGACGATGCGCGTACGGTTCGATGTTGTAAAGTGTAAATTCTGATATACAAGCACTTTTTAATTGTCAAATAGAATATATTTACCAGTCTGAGAATAGAGTAATGATAAATATTCTAATCAGTATTTGAAACAAATATGACCTCGCCAAACCTTGATATTAATCACAAAAAGTGTCTTCAGCAGACTACTCCTTTTCTCTCGTTAACATTCGTTAGGTACGAAAGCAAATACTTTTTGTAGATCTACAGACAAACTATTGAAATAAATTTTAAAAAGGTTTAAGAAAATAATCTGTACTGAATGCGCGGAAATATTAACCCAAATTTATGGCTTTCATTAAAGATATATATTTAATATTCTTATATATATTATATAAACCAACTGATCACTTCTGGGAAAATACCGCTTTTCGCCAGCACAACTTATGTTGTGACGTCATTTTGTCGTGAAGGGTACCCTAAAGTGAATGTTATTTCGACGTTTTATTTGAAACAGCAATGATTTATTTTAAAATCGTATTACTCGGCAGGGGAAGGGTAATAAAATTATTATTTGGGTTTATGAGTGATATATATGGATATATTATTTGCCAAGATAAAATATCACCCTCGCCTAACGGCTCGGGTGATATTTTATCTTGGCAGGTAATATATCCATGTATATCACTCAAGAACCCAAATAACATGTAATATAACTGTAGAGCTGTTAGTGTACTTAAATAGACTCTGAGTGCAACTCATATTCCTGTCGCTTTAATTTGGTCAGAAGAAGTTTGAAAAACTGACGCATAAGAATCAATTCCCTAACGCGTTTTAGAGGTTTTATCTATACAAACGCAGGTGTGAACTAAATTGTAATTCACTTGCTTTTCATGTCATTTAACATTAAACTCCTAAGAAAAGTGTTGTGTGATTGGTCTTTGTAAAACGAATCCGATAATTTACACGAAATAAGGTATATTAAACTGTGTGAACACATCCTTTTTATCAAGTGGTCTGGGCAACATCTGATCACTAGCTAAATATATCTTATGCAAAGACAAAACGACATTTAACTGAAGTAGAGACGTGGTGTGCTGTAGGGATGATGGATTAAGAGACCAGTCACCGTGGAGTTGGGACGGACTTGAATGTGCAGCATTTGGCGATAATAAGAGCCAAGTAACAACAATTATAGCACATCTGTCGGACGACACGGTGTTCACAGATATAAGTGCTATGTCAAGGGTTGATGGTATATTTCTGGTGTCGGCCAGGTGGTTTTTTTTCCTTCTTTATTCTATAGTAAATCCACAATAACTGAACATAAACTGTGAACTGCAGAACAAATTCCAAATAATCAGTGGTCTATCCCAGTCTTCTTTAACACTTTCTCAATTAATTGAGACCATAATAAGTACAACAAGGCAGATGAATTTTTTTGCTGTCACTGAATATCTACACACACTGTCAATCAATTTTTCCAATACAAAATTCTCACGGTGCACCGGTTACATCACTTCTGTCATTCATCCACCCAGACATATAGTCCTACAGAAGAAAGAAAAAAATAACTGTTAAAGTAACCACAAATGACACTAAAACAATACAGTGACAATAAATTCAGTTAAACTATGACCAGTCTAAAAAAGACAAAGCATCAGTATAGAGACTTTAATGTTTCTAAGAACTATTTCTCAGGCTTCAACGACCCGGAAGTACTTTCACACCGGGCCGACACCTTCTGCTAATTAAGGCACAAAAACTGTTTTGCAGCAGATATCTAGCTAAGCATGAGGTGATGTCAATATGGTCGGGCACATAGCAGATATGAAACCAAGAAAAATTGTCTTGCTGTCTTTTGAAAACAAGGACTCCTAGTTTATGAAATCCAGTTTCATATTGCTATCTTGTTCATTATAAAAAAACAGCAACAAATTTATAAACTTTGAAAAAAACCAATTACTCACGTAAGCAATTGGTTAGGTTTTAACACATTTTTTACAAGATGGACATTACATGATTCATTGCTCATAGCGTACCACTTTAAGGATGAGTGAAGTTCAATCAAGTCGACACACCAACACACCAGTGACTGTTAGCTGCAAGGTTAAATATTAATAGTGAATAAAAGATCATCGTCGGAAACCCACGTTCGATCCATTCCGTTTCACTCTATTCATCTACGATGGGACATTTGGCTTGTAAAATTTCGTACTCATGAATAATTCATTATCTACTTCCATTGGTTTCCAAAAGATTTCCATTTCGCAAAGTCAGCTAATGAAATTATTTGTTACAATTTGCCTTTCATGGATTTTTTTTTAAATTCTGGGAACAACGTCTTTTAAGTAACATGTCGTTATACCTACTCTCCATATTAAAGCGTATCTAATTGTAATGCGGAATCTCATTGGACGAAGAGTTACTTCCATTTGCTAATTAATATTCATGAAAACGAATAATTTGCAGTCAATTGTCCTACGGTTTATAATTTAGTTGTGCGGAATATGTACCGGAGGTAAATGACGATGATAAAAGATGAGAGAAATGAGTGCTAGTACAAAACTCACAATCATGAGCAAGATAAAGGAATTGCAGTGATGCAGTTCTTGCCATTTAAAACAAAGCACACAGAAACAACAATAATGAATATGTATACCGACATAGAACTTAAAACTTTGACCACCAAATATTAAAAAGACATCTTCCTTGCACAGAACTAAGACTAAGAATAGTTGCTCAGTGACTTCAACACAAAGGAATTACGTGATATAAAATACCTGCAAATGATCACCCATGAGCCAATCAAGTAATTCGGTAGAACACTGGCCAGATAAACATTCAATATAAATTTAAGGTAAAACAAAATAAGCCCAGATGAGTTATCTCCCTTTGAAGAGTCAAGAACTGGAATAATATTGGAGAAGTCGTCTCCTTTAGACTAAACCTAAAAATCAGATCCTGCTACATATGCTTCGAATAGATAATTTGTGTACAATTAATATACTCTTATTATTTAACAAATAATGATTGACAGTTCCATCTGAAATTGAACAGACACTGAGATACGTGCTAGCTGTTAACAGCTGAAACTCTGTTAAAAATTGTGACTTTGTCACAGAAGACTTGACCTTGCTGTCATCCCTAAACCTTCCAGCTGATTCTAAGGTCATTAAGTTGTGATTTATAAATATTGTGTTCCCACAGTGCATCTTTTGTGATCGAAACATCTATAGATTTGGGTGTGGGTTGTCCTAAATATGTGGTGTTCAATAAATTAAACTTTTAGGTTTTTTGGTCTTTTATAACAGAGATGAAGTTAATGAATATTGGATAGTTCGTGTTTCTGTACACATGAAGTTCGCCGACATCGTCTGGGAACTATCTGTAACACAGACAGAATGGCTGAGCAATATACATAGAGCTTGTTTGGATTGAAATCAGATTATATTCTCTACTGAAAGACTTGTAGCTATTAAAGATTATGTCAACTTACGAAATAACTACTAAATTTTGTGAATCAGTATCTCCTTTGATTATACTGCTGAACAGACAAGGGTATTTTCACGACGAAATGTATTTACTTCTGGCAGGTATGTTTAACCAGAATTGTCTTAAATGGAATACCATGCCTCCGTACATTTTAGATAAATGGTCTTGTGTTGTACTTTTCAAATGTGTTATAGAATTTTAACAAAAGAGGACTGAACACTTAGAGTAGAAGAATGAGTAGTAGTAGAATTATGAAATTTAAGAGAAATTTTAAAACAAGTTAAGAATCACCTATAGAGTTTAACTGTTGCACGCCACGTACCATATTTAACGTAGAAATTAAAAACTTGAGTGTGACTTCATCGTGATGATTCTTAAACTTACTTTGGCTGTATGCGAATTATAATTTGTGATCCCACATTGATCCATTTTAAATCTACTTATAGACAGAAAAGTTTTTATAATCTGCAGCTCACATGATAACCGTCAGTTTTGTTTAAGCTGTTGATTTAGATTACAGAAAATAAAAACAAGTCTTACACAATTTCAAATGCTTTAATCAACTTTGCATGTTACATATTAACAGTAAGATTAACAATAATATAAAATTGATTGATGCTCTCTGACGCTGCTTGGACACGGTTAGAAAACATTGCAAAAGTAAACAGAAACAAACTGGAATCATTAGCCAAATAAAATTATTTAATATAGCCGAGAAATATTCAAACCAGCTACTGCATGATTTTTATGGAAATTTGAAATGGACAAATTAAAGCCCGATCCAACTTACCATTTTCAACGTTTGTGCCAAGCTAAATTAAATGATTTCATAGTATATATAAGGTTAAAAAATGTAATTTGAATATTTTGATTTATTTTGTCTCTCTCTCTCTCTCTCTCTCTCTCTCTCTCTCTCTCTCTCTCTATATATATATATATATATATATATATATATATATATATATATATATATAAAACACTTCTATCCTTGTTGAGCTCCAAACAAATTAATCACCATTTAAATAAAGTGTGTTCCTCCGAATAATAGACATTTTGTACTGAAGCAGTGATCTTCGGTAGTGTACATACACCATAGACGATTTGTAATAAAGAAATGAAAACAGATGTGAACAAGCATTTAAGGTAACACCAAGTTATTACCTATGGAGCGGCATACTAGAAATTAACCTTTACATTGGACGGTAATTCACGATGTTGAAATGTGCACCGAATATTAAATTAACCTTATGGTCAGGGACAACTAACTATTTTCCCATATGGTTACGTTGTAACCTTTTGCTCTGCCACTAATTCCCTAAAATTCATTCAGTACCAAGACCCACTTGCTTGCATAGAACAATCCTAGACACAAACTTCCATTCACTTTTTATATGGGGTTCACCAGCATTTAAGAGAGCTATCCGGCCTCAATGACCTTCAACCTCAAAAATGCTAAAAATACAGCAGCAAATTTTGTTATGATACCTCATTTAATAAAGTCCATAAAAATACCTTGAATATGCTTTGAAGTCTTTATAAAATTTTTTTTTTTATAAAATAAGCATAGTCCATCAATATTAATAGCAAATATCACCAAAAGAATAACTACCAATCAAAATACAGCTTACAAGACATCTAAGTTAGCCCGTTATTCCCTATACAAAATGTGCCAATCACGAGGGCCCTACTACAATAAGTAGACTCTGACCTTAAGGAAAGTTTTTTTTTGTTTTTTTTTTTTGCATTTTTTTTAAAAACCATGCAATCATAGAAAACAAGTTATATTTCCGCATAAAACCACATGTCACTTTAAGAAATATTCCATGAAACGCAGTCGCAATAGCATCTCAAATGTGACAGCCCTGATCTGAATTCTGCGGCTTTTATATAAATCATTATTGGCAAAATGAACAGGGATAGGTACAGGAATAAAATACTTATAACTTCTACATTTAAGCAGATAAAAGGCTGAAATTTGGAGGGCATATCAGCAACACTTTAACATTTCATAAAATGCAATATTTAGTAATTTTATTACTAAATTATTGTCAAATATGGTAAATGAAATTTGAAACCTATGATTAAAAAAAATTAAAACCATCATTTTTTTTTTTGTTTTCCTGAATTGTGAAGTTTTTTATTTTCTCTCTGCAGACTCATCAGAACTGTGTCATAGAAAAATATAAATCAAACATGGCAATTAGCACCATTAATTACCACTGGAAAGGACCTAGTCTTGGTCACATCTACATCAGAATGATAAAATTCAGATACACAAGGCTAGTTTGGACGTTTTCTATTACACATTCAGCTTGTGATCAACATTCTTTGAAAGTTATATCTACAGAGAAATATTTTAGTTTTATTTTCATTGTGTTTTATATACAAATAGGAATATTTCAATAATCAAAATGCCAAAAGGTGATAGGCAAAGAAGGAAAACGCGCTTCCAAAAGGGACATGTCCCTTACAATAAGGGTTACAAGTTTAAAGAAAAACCCAAAAAGGATTCAATAAAGGTGAAGTCTGTAAGGCCATCATGCAGTGAAGTATGTAAGGCCATCATGCAGTGAAGTATGTAAGGCCATCATGCAGTGAAGTATGTAAGGCCATCATGCAGTGAAGTATGTAAGGCCATCATGCAGTGAATACAAAGCTGCAGAAGAAAGGCCTATATTCATCGGCGCACTGGCATCTGACTGCACAGCCAGGAGAGGCGGAGGATGTAACAGGTATGGTTTTTATTCTCTCCCCTGTTTCTTGTTTTTTTATCCTAGTCTCGAGGTTGTTACTACATTTAGAACGTATTTAAGGGTTGGCAATCTTTTGTGAATTTCCGGTTTCACTGTGTAAGTCAGCTGTGTTGTTTGTTCTCTTTCGGCGGGAATATCTGGTTATGTGACTGAACTAAGGTGCAGTGAAATTTGTGGTCAGTTGGTAGCTGCTCCTTGTACAGAGGAGACGTGGTTTGCTCTCAGGGTTAATTAACTTCTGATATGGGAACAGTTCTTGCTTTCTTCTTCAGGCTCGTTGCATGTAATGCATTTCAGTCTTATGTGGAATTGTTTGCGTTGAAATGTTGCTAGACTTTGAGTCGTGTAAACATACGTTTTCACGATGCAGTTAGCGTTGAATTTGAGATCTCGCAGAGTTTATGCTTCTTTCACTAGCAGTTTGCATGAACATGTTTTTGCAATCTTAATTACAGCTTTAACAACACTTGTGAGAGTCTAGTGAGCAGACAGACAGTTGGTGTGGAAAGGATTGGTTCCATAAACTTGTAATTGTACATGTATATTGCTTTTAGCTTATGAATTCAGAAATTGTGCTGACTCTACTATTTTTAATCACTATGCACTTATTTCAAATGTTTCTCTTATTTGTAGAATGCATTTCATTAATTTAACTAAGTAAATGCAGTCTTGATAGAATTGATTTTAAGAGAGCTGTATGCTGTCAGGTTATGTTCTCTTACAGGAGCATAAATGAGTCATAATAAATGAGGAGCTTTAAGAGTATTTATTTAGGACTGTTATTTTATGTATTTGCAGGTGCTTACTTCATTACAGTTTCGCTGTGTCAATTCACTGTCTCACAGCAGTAGAGTATTTTCTTTTGTGTGGACTTTTCCTTGATAGTCTACTGTACATGCCTGTGAGCTGTATTATACAGTATCAATTTTGGTGTGAACTTTTTGGTTTAATACTAATAGATTTAAATGAAAATGGAAATTGTGTTTGTCTTCCATGACCCAAATCATACAAATTTCTGTGGCAACTCCGCTGAGTTTTGCTAGACATAATTTTTCCTTCCGGGCTCAAAACCCAGATGTGCTACAGTGGCGCCCAACCCAGTTTACCAGTTTGTAGACACACACATCAAAGATCAACGTTGATAAAGGACTGTCATTCTAACATTGAAGTTGCTAATTTCTCCTCTTTTTATTTCTGATGTTTAATTTTATTTATACTAAACGCTTTATGGACTTTTGGGTACCCAAGGAATCTTCTGTAAAGGGATACAGACCAAGCAGCTACCAAGGAGTGAAGTGAACTTTAGAGACAGTGTAAATTTTAAGACATTTTAGTTCATGTGCATAGTGATGTTATTTATAGATGATGGTTTGTGTGTACTATTTCAACGGTTGGTAAGTTTGTAACAGTAATTATTATTTTTTACTGGCTACTGGTCATATTTCTTTTTTCTTGCATAGTATAAAAAACTGTACTGAGTAGAATACAACCTTCTGGGTATAGACTTAATTCTATGACTTAAGGACCCTAAGTGTGTATGTTACTAATCATTTATTAGTCTTACAGGTTTGCAAAAAAAAATATTAAATATTTGATCCGAACCAGAGATAGATGTAAACAGACAGTAGCCAGTCAGTGCGATTTTTTGTAAACGTATGAAAGTGTGCATCACTTTTAGTTTTTATTAACACTTTGGTGAAGGGTTTTGCATGCCTTTCTGCTTGTCAATTTCTTGCATTTTAAATCACTCTCTTTGCAAGTTCTGTGGATCTCATATTCAACATGTATACTGCAAAAGAAAACCACGTGTTATAATTTGTAACGTGTTTACACATTTATTAGGCATTTAAATTTCATTCAAGGAATTTTACTATCGGTAGTTGTAGCTTTTCAATGGTTGTTGCTAGGTCACAAGGTGAAAGCTATATTGGAGTGAATATTTCTCTCGTTTTTCATTGGTTATTGGGTTATCACATGTCTACTTAATTATTCAAAGCCACCAGGGGGCATTGGTGATGTGTGTACACTTATGCTGAAATGGTTTGTTGTTTCCCTTGACAGATATTGAATTGTTTTGAAAGTAAACAGTCTTGTTAGAAACTTATTGTACAGATAATATTTTTATTACTGTACTTCAAAGTTACTTTATTAATTTAGCTTTTATTTCAGGCGATAATTATTATTTAATGAGTTAAAACTGTTTTGTTTTACAGGTTTACAGATAAAAGAATTTTCTTTTCAGGTGTCCAGAAAATATACAACACATTGCTGGATTGTGTTGATAAATTTTAACTTAAAAAATTTCTTGAACAATTAAAAGAATAGAACTGTTTAAAAATATTCAGTTCTATTTACACACTTACAGTAGCTACTACGGTTCAACGCGTTGCGTATTGACTTCGATTATTTTCTTTTTTAAATTTGTTCAGAAATAATTTTATTGATTTTTGACTTGGTGATACATACTTGAACACCCGAAGTTGTACAGTTCTGGTGAATAGTAGGCCTAGGTCATATTAGCCAAGAGGTTGACTATCGAAATAAGAAGTATTAAATTAAACAAATGTTTGGTTTGATACATCAAGAGTTTAAATAAAAGTGGATTAACTCTATACTCGATTACAGGGTAAATTTATTAGTTTAATGTACACTATAGGTCTAGACTGTGTTAAAGTGTAGACTTATTATTTCATTGTAGGCTTACTTGACTAGATTTACTTGAGGTGTACACTTTGTAGTCCAGTGTAGAAACCCTCAAAGACTTGATTTATTTAAAGTACAGATTTAACAAGCCAGTGTAGACTTGTTGAAAGTGTAGACTACTTTTTGTTAAATGGTAATGGACTTGACAGTTATATTGTGAGAATGGTGACTGTAAACTTGTCAGAATTGATTAGATTTACAGTTTGAATTATAACAAGATAGTGATTTAAGTGAATATAGTGCACAAGTGATTTAAGTGATTATAGTGCAGTGCAATCGTGATATGAATTTAAAAGTGAAGTGAATTGTTTTGTTGATAAATGCATGATAAAGTGACGTGTGTGATAGTGAAATTGACACTTATAACCAAAATACAGTAGTGAAATAGACAACTGGAATTGAATTCCATAAGTGTAATAGACACTTCAAATTAATATACAACAGCGTATTAGGTGCTTAAAACTTTGATTATTTTGATTTTGTTTACCTTTTCTCGGGTGAAATTTATTGATATTTTCTTAGAATAACTTGGGAATATTTTTCCAAAAATACTTCAATATAAGTGACACTGAGAAATCAGTTGATGATAAAGGAGCTAGACCAAAGGAATTTAGAGCTGAAACTAAAGCTAAAACGGAAGGTAAAGCTACTACACTTGCGGATAAAGAAAAATTAGCTGAAGCTTTTCGGCATTTAAGGATACCTGCCCCAGCAATCGAAACACCAGAACAGTTGGAGGATTTTATGAAGTTTTATTTAGCGTCAATAGACAGAACTTCAAGTACATCTTCCAAACATACTAGTACGTTGGTACCAAAAAATTCGGAATTTTATGTGGAAACTAGCAAGAATGGGGTTACATATTTAACCTGGAAGTATCAAGTGAATTGTTTGAGACTGGAAAAAAACTTATTCAGAAGAACAAATCTTAAATGGAATTAGGCGTTCATGCAAAGGGGAAGCAGCAAATACATTGCGTCGACTTGTTATTGGTGCCAGCGTGGATCAAATATTGAAGAAATTTGACTCTACATACTCTATGATAGATAGTGCAGAATCCATATTAGGCAAGCACTATTCTTGCAGACAGAATGCAGACGAATCTGTTTCAGCTTACGCTGCCAGAGTCGAGGATATGTTTGCTCAGGCTGTTGAATTGAAAGCTATGAACACTGCAAATGAATCTACTTTGAAAAGTGTTCTATATCAAGGACTTCAGCCAAAACTTAAACAATCTGCAATTTATTTTTACGAAACCAGACAAGATTATGATCAATTCAAAATTGATCTTAGAAAATTGGAAAATTGGTTGTCAGAAAGAAAGGATTCAGAAGTTAAGGTCACATCTCCCGCCGCATCTAGAATGGAAGAGAAATCTGAAATTGGTGAAGTCAAAGATTTGCTTCGAAAATTGCATGAACGGATAGATAAAATTGAAAAACAACAGGAGCAAACTGCTAAAATCAGTATAATAAGCCAGATCTTTATATGCGACAAAGAGGCTTTGGAGAATTTTGGGGGTACAGAAGGAGAAGTTCTGGACGTGGACGGTAGACACCAAGGCGACCAACAGGTTCAAACACATTTAGGCCATCTGGCTCCACTCAAGGTCAGGATGATACAAGGATTTGCTAGAAATGCAACAAGAAAGGGCATATTGCTAAATTTTGTTCGGAAAACTAATAAGTGCCTCTGTTGCAGGATTGACTGGGGGTACAACAACTACAACAGACAACAAAAAACCCAATTTAATTGGTTCGTCAACTGAGGTTGCTGTTACGATAAATGGCATAGACACCTTAGCATTGCTAGATAGTGGATCATGTATATCTTCAATATCAGAATCATTCAAAAATGAATTTCTCAAAGATGTTGAGCTTAGACCTTTGGATGAAATTTTAAAAGTTTGAATGTGCGGATGGAAGTGAGTTGCCATATTTAGGTTTCATAGAAGTTCAACTTAGCTCAGATGGAATACCCAAGTCTTCTCAACATACTTGTTTATTTTTAGTAACTCCAGAAACCAACTATAGTGCAAATGTTCCGGTGTTAATTGGAACAAACATATTGAATTAGCTCTTGAATGAATGCAAAATTAACTTTGGCGAAACATTTTTACAGTCTGCAAGTTTAAAAACGCCATGGTATTTGTCATTCAGGTGTATTTCTATATAACAACGACAGCTGAAACGAAACAAAGATAGAATTGCTATTATACGGTCTGCCGAACCCAACACAGTTGTTCTTGGACCAAATCAGTCTATCTATAAAAAGGGGTATGTTGACAAAGAACTTAATTTTCGTGATACGGCAGCAATACTTGAGGAATGTAAAGACTCTTCCCTTCCTGACTTCGTTGACATAACACCTACTGTGGTACATTACACTTACAAATAGAATGGTGAGATTCTTGTCAACATAAACAACTTGACAACTGATACTGTCACTATAGCAAAGAAAGCTATCTTGTGTGAACTTCAACCCGTCACCATTGATACAACTGTCTTTGATAAGATAGAGGAAGCCCAGCCAGATATATTTGAAGATATTCACATTGAATCTGATCTTACAGAGGTACAAAATAAAGAAATAAGGGAAGAGCTATTATTGAAACATCAAGATATTTTTTCCACTGGAGATACCGATATTGGACAGTGCACAAGAGTTAAACATAGGATTGATCTGAAAAATGAAATCCCTTTCAAGCAAAGGCACAGAAGAATCCCTCCATCAATAATACAAGAGGTTCGAAAACATTTGGAACAACTTTTGTCATCAGGTGTAATAAGAAGGTCTAGAAGTCCATGGGCATCAATCATTGTTCTCGTGCGAAAGAAAAATGGGAAACTAAGAATGTGTGTCGATTATAGAATGTTGAAAAGGAGAACAATTAAAGACTCTTACACACTACCGAGAATGGAGGAAGTCTTTGATTGTTTAAATAACGCAAAAGTATTTGGCGTTATTGATATGAAGAGCGGTTATCATCAAGTAGAAATATTAGAAGAACATAAACCTCGCACAGCATTTACAGTAAGTCCCTTAGGTTTTTTTGAGTTCAACATACTTCCGTTTGGCTTATGCAATTCTCCCGCAACCTATCAGAGATTGGAAGACTGTTTGGGTAGTTACAATTTGAGTATATGCGTTATTTATCTCGACGACCTTATTGTCTTTGCCGAGTCCTTCGAGGAGCATTTACATCGTTTAGATTTTGTACTTACCAGACGCAAAGAATACAGTTTGAATCTTTCACCTTAAAATGTTTCTTCCTGCAAAAGAAAGTAAAGTTCTTGGGACATTTGGTTACAGAAGATGGAATTTGTACTGATCCAGATAAGATTGAGAAAGTCAAAAAGTGGCCTGTATCTACAAACACCGAGGAACTGCGATCGTTTCTAGCATTCGCTGGGTATTATAGAAGATTTGTTAAAGATTTCTCAAAGATAACAAGGCCTTTAAATGAATTGCTTCCACCAACAACTACCTCTAAAAAAATAAGAAAACAAAAGATTGGAAATGGACATCAGTAGAACAAGATGTATTTGAGAAATTAAAGGAGATTTTGACAACTACACCAGTCTTTTTATATCCAGACTTCTCTTTACCTATCGGGCTGCACAAAGACGCTTGTAACTTCGGATTGGGAGCAATCCTTTATCAGAAGCATGGTACTGAAAATAAAGTTATCGCGTATGCCAGCCGCAGTCTCTCACCATCTGAAAGGAATTACCTTACTATTAAGTTAGAGATTTTAGCGTTAAAGTGGGCAGTGACTGACAGGTTAAGCGATTATATAGCTGGTCGTAAATTTACAGTGTACACTGATAATAATCCACTTACCCACATTCTCACTTCAGCGAAACTACACGCTACTGGACATCGCTGGGCAGCATCTTTAGCAGGTTATAACTTTGATATCCTTTTATAGACCGGGAAACAGGAACATTGATGCTGATGCTATGAGTAGATATCCGCATAAAAGGGTCATAGAAGATCAAGAAAGTTTGATCAAGATTACAGATGATACGGTCAAGGTTATTTGTACAACCATTCAGGAAAGTCCATATATATTGACTATACCAGCTGCATCCATCAACATTTTTGAAGCTACTTAAACCCCTGATAATACTCTGGCCAATGTTGAACTTAGGGATATAAGGAGAAATCAGGGAGAGGATGCTGATATAGGCAAGTGGATTAGAGCTGCAGCTGACAAGAAACTTCCTAATTTGAAGTACTATTCCAAAGAAGATAAAATTATGAAGAAAAATGTCCTACATTTCAAGCTAATTAGAGGCGTTCTCTACAGAGAGGTATATTACAATGAAGAGAAGGTGGTACAACTTGTGTTACCAAGGACTTATAGGGAAACTGTAATGCAGGGATTGCATAATGACATTGGTCACCCTGGGCGTGACAGAACATTGTCATTATTGCGTGACAGATTTTTCTGGCCAGGAATGACTAATGACTGTGAAAACTGGGTTAAGTCTTGTGATAGATGCATCAAAAGAAAGTCGGATACCAACGCAAGGGCTCCATAAGTCAACATTGAAACAAATTATCCATTAAAACTTGTTTGTATGGATTTCCTTAGTCTTGAACCATCAAAAGGAGGTTTGTCAAACATATTAGTAATCATTGATCACTTTACCAGATTCGCCATAGCAATTCCAACAAAGAATCAGACTGCAAGAACAGCAGAGAGGTTTTTTTACCAGAATTTTATTTCACACTATGGTATCCCAACCAGAATTCACAGCGATCAAGGTAGCATCTTTGAGTCTACAGTGATTAAAGAACTTTGTAATTTGCTTGGTATGCAAAAATCTAGGACAACGCCTTTCCATGCAAGCGGCCAAGTAAGAAGGCAGACTGGAAAAAATATGTGGCTCCACTGGTATTTGCCTAAAATTGTACAAGGCATGAGTCGACCAAATTCTCACTATTCCAGTTGATGTTTGGTAGGACACCTAAGCTTCCTATTGATTCGGTGTTTGAAACTGCTACAGGAGACAATTCTTCTCAGACAACAACTGAGTACATTACAGAGCTCAAGGATACAATGCAGGCAGCAAGGGATATAGTTAACAAACATACCAGCAAAGCCAGAAGTAAACAGAAGCATTTCTATGTTAGGAAAGCGAAGTCTTCAAGACTTGAAGTTGGAGATAAAGTTTTGGTGATAATTCTAGCCTTTGATGGCAAGCATAAACTTGTTGATAAATTTGAAAATGAGGAATGTGTCATTTTTGAACATCCAAATGTAGATATCCCTGTCTTTAAAGTTAAATCTCCAGATGGTAGGCTAAGAACACTACACCGAAATAATTTGTTAGCCTTGGGAACCACACACAGTGGATCAGAAGAGACTAATATTGTGATTGATGATGATACAAACAATCAAGTAGTAGAGAATTTAGAAACAGCAGCTGCTAGAAACTTAGAGGCAGAGGATCTTACTGAAACTCCAGTCAGAAAGGGAGATGACAGTGATTCAGATGAATCAGAGGAAGATGTAAGATTGACATCACCGTATGGGGACGGCCATATTTCTGAAGAATCTGAAAAGCTTGTTGATGATCTTTATGTAGGGGAAAATACATCTTTAGATAGTAAAAAGGATGACTTACAGGCGACAGGTGTAATGACAGACGATGCTGTTGATACACGCAATGAAGATAATACGTATGTTCGTGTTTTGGAACAAGAAGAAACAGGGATAATGAGAGATGTTGATACTGGTCACACAGACCATGAATTAATTGTAGACAGTTTTGATGTTAGGGAATCAGTTCCTTGTGAAGGGCAGCCAGATACAGAGGATACTGAATTAAAGAGGCTAGAAATAGCAAATAAAGATGAATCAGTAGAAACTATTGGTCCAGATCAGGTTACAAAACCTCCTGATGTTTCCAAAAAGAAAAAGGGTAGACAGAAAATAATTCCTGAAGTACCTTTAAGGTCAGAGAGGACAGTAAAGCCACCAAAATGGATGGATGACTATCATACCAGTGCAGTTACAGAAGTAATTGACCCTAGGAAAGATGCTTTGAATAAACTCCTAATGTCAGGTATATTAAGTAACGTCTCTGTGGAAATCGCAAATAAAATGTGGAATACAATAATGCAGTGATTCCGTGAAAATTTTAATTTCATATTTTTATTAAAGGACTGAATGCCTTGCAATGTTATGAAATATACAATTACTTGATAACTTGTAAGATTATGCACATTTCCTTTTCCTACCCCTTACTTAAGTTATCTTGTCATGTTTTTATTATTATTATTATTATTTATCGTGTTATCAACTATTCTCAGTGTAAGATGAAGTAGTATATTGCTATTTCTTTTGAGTGTTTTTAATATTTAATTTGTCTTGCGAGACGCACTTTTTTCTTTTAGGGCAGGAGAGACGAAAGTAAATGTTTGCGTTTGCCGATCTTGAGCTGCTTAGATATTGCAAATTTGGATATTATGTATATTAACTGATTCTGAATATTTATGTTTCAGAAATCTGGTGACTGAGCAATGTGGAATATTTTGCAAGTTTTGTTATTTTATGCCATTTGTATTATTCCACGATGTTGAATTCACTTTATGATTTATCGTGAAAGGAAGAATGATAGTGCGAAGTTCCATTCTTAAGCTTTAAACGATGTATTTGGTTATGATGAAGAATGATGGGACATCATTTTTCGGAGAGGCGGTGGATGTTACATGGTTGGTTTTTATTCTCTCCCCTGTTTCTTGTTTTTTATCCTAGTCTCGAGGTTGTTACTATATTTAGAACGTATTTAAGAGTTGGCAATCTTTTGTGAATTTCCGGTTTCACTGTGTAAGTCAGCTGTTGTTCTCTTTCGGCGGGAATATCTGGTCATGTGACTGAACTAAGGTGCAGTGAAATTTGTGTCAGTTGGTAGCTGCTCCTTGTACAGAGGAGACTTGGTTTGCTCTCAGCGTTTATTATCTTCTGATATGGGAACAGCTCTTGCTTTCTTTTTCAGGTTCATTACATTTAATGCTTTTCAGTCTTATGTGGAATTGTTTCGCGTTGAAATGTTGCTAGACTTTTAGTTGTGTAAATATACGTTTTCACGATGCCGTTAGTGTTGAATTTGAGATCTCGCAGAGATCTTCTTCACTAGCAGTTTGCATGAACATGTTTTTGCAATCTTAATTACAGCTTTAACATCACTTGTGAGAGTCTAGTGAGCAGACAGACAGTTGGTGTGGAAAGGATTGGTTCCATAAACTTGTAATTGTACATATATATTGTTTTTAGCTTATGAATTCAGAAATTGTGCTGACTCTACTATTTTTAATCACTATGCACTTATTTTAAATGTTCCTCTTATTTTTAGAATGCATTTCATTAATTTAAATAAGTAAATGCAGTCTTGATAGAATTGATTTTAAGAGAACTGTATGCTGTCAGGTTATGTTCTCTTACAGGAGCATAAATGAGTCATAATGAATGAGGAGCTTTAAGAGTATTTATATAGGACTGTTATTTTATGTATTTGCAGGTGCTTACTTCATTACAGTTTCGCTGTGTCGATTCACTGTCTCACAGCAGTAGAGTATTTTCCTTTGTGTGGACTTTTCCTTGATAGTCTACTGTACATGCCTGTGAGCTGCATTAGACAGTTTCAATTTTGGTGTGAACTTTTTGGTTAAATACTAATAGATTTAAAAGAAAATGGAAATTGTGTTTGTCTTCCACGACCCAAGCAGTTCATAAAAATTTCTGTGGCTACTCCGCTGAGTTTTGCTGGACATAGTTTTCCCTTCCAGGCTCAAAACCCAAATGTGGTACACTTTTCAACTGTGTTATAGCATTTTAACAAAAGATGACTGAACACTTCCCTAACATGTCCATATTTTGGTAAGTACTTGTGGTAGAGTTATGAAATTTAAGAGAAATGTTAAAAAAGTTTAGATTCACCTATAGAGTTAAATTCTTGCACGCCACGTACCATATTTAACGTAGAAATTAAAAACTCGAGTGTGACTTCATCCTGATGATTCTTTAAGTTACATTGGCTGTATGCAAATAATAATTTATAAGCTCAGATAAACAAAATTTAATATCAGCTGGATGTTTAATTTGAAATTAAATGACTATTTCCAATAGTGTGTTTTGAACTGTGTAACTTGTTCACACACATTTTACATACATCTATCTGAAAGAGCTACGGTTCTGTTTCAAGTTTCCCCCATTGACCCTTTTTAAATCTATTTATAGACAGAAAAGTTTTAAAAACACTTCTATTCCTGTTGAGCACCAAACAAATTAATCACCATGTTAATAAAGTGTGTTCCTCCTAATAATAGACATTTTGTACTGAAGCAGTGATCATCGGTAGTGTACATACACCATAGACGATTTTGTAATAAAGAAATGAAAACAGATGTGTACAAGCATTTACGGTAACACTAAGTTATTACCTACGGAGCGGCATACTAGAAATTAACCTTTACAACGGACGGTAATTCATGGTGTTGAAATGTGCACCGAATATTAAATTACCCCTATGGTCAGAGACTACTAATGATTTTCCCATTGGGTTACATTGTAACCTTTTGCTCTGCCACTAATTCCCTAAAATTTATTCAGTACCAAGACCCACTTGCTTGCATAGAACAATCCTAGACACAAACTTCCATGCACATTTATATGGGGTTCACTTTAAGAGAGCTATCCGGCCTCAATGACCTTCACCCTCAAAAATGCTAAAAATACAGCAGCAAATTTTGTTATGATACCTCATTCAATAAAGTCCATAAAAAATACCTTGAATATGCTTTGAAGTCTGTATAAAAATGTTTGTTTTATCAAATAAGCATAGTCCTTCAATATTAATAACAAATATCACCAAAAGAATAACTACCAATCAAAATACAGCTTACAAGACATCTAAGTTAGCCCGTTATTCCCTATACAAAATGTGCCAATCACGAGGGCCCTACCAGAATTAGTAGACTCTGATCTTAAGGAAAGTTTCTTTTTGCATTTTTTTAAAAACCATTCGATCACAGAAAACAAGTTACATTTCCGCATAAAACCACAGGTCAACTTTTTGAAATATTCCATGAAACGCAGTCGCAATACCATCTCAAATGTGACAGCCTTGATCTGAATTCTGCGGCTTTTATATATATATCATTATAGGCAAAATGAACAGGGGTAGGTACAGGAATTAAATACTTATAACTTCTACATTTAAGCAGATAAAAGGCTAAATTTAAAGGACATATCAGCAACACCTTAACATTTCATAAAATGCAATATTTAATAATTTTGTTACTAAATTATTGCCAAATATTGTAAATGAAATTTTAAAATCTATGATTAAAAAAAAACTAAAATCATCTTTTTTTTTGTTTTCATGAATTGTGAAGTGCTTTATTTTCTCTCTGCAGACTCATCAGAACTGTGTCATAGAAAAATATAAATCAAACATGGCAATTAGCACCATTAATTACCACTGGAAAGGACCTAGTATTGGTCGCACCTACATCAGAATGATAAAATTCAGATACACAGGGCTAGTTTTGAAGTTTCTATTACACATTCAGCTTGTGATCAACATTCTTTGGGAGATATATCTACAGAGAAATATTTTAGTTTTATTTATATTGTGTTTTTATATACAAAGAGGAATATTTCAATAATCAAAATGCCAAAAGGTGATAGGCAAAGAAGGAAAACGCGCTTCCAAAAGGGACATGTCCCTTACAATAAGGGTTACAAGTTTAAAGAAAAACCCAAAAAGGATTCAATAAAGGTGAAGTCTGTAAGGCCATCATGCAGTGAAGTATGTAAGGCCATCATGCAGTGAATACAAAGCTGCAGAAGAAAGGCCTATATTCATCAGCACACTGGTATCTGACTGCACAGCCGACACTGATGCAGGACCGTCAGAAATAACTTCACTGAAAAGAATGTGCTTTGTAAGCCATTGAGACTAGTTTCTGACCATTTTGTTTCCACTGATGCAGAAGATATGTCACAAAATAACCAAAGGTAAGCAATTTGTTGAAAAAATATGCAAACCAGCCCTTATCAGTTGCAATGATGAACTGATCTATTAAAAGTTGCATAATGTACTAAAAGACCATTAAAGCCTCATTAAAGCAATGACCATGGCTCATCACTGACTATTTTAGGAGTGAACATTTCTTAAAGGCGTTAAAAAGAATTATTTCATGTGAAAAAACTAGAAAAACTTGTCAAAAAAATCCATAAATATTAAGTAAGATTTCTGAATACTAACTTTTTAATAGTCCAAGGGATACAACTCAAATAGGTTTATCCAACTATACACTTTCTACTGATTTTTTTATCTGTCACTCTGACTGATGCAAAGATAAATTGAAAATTACATCTCCATGGATTTCTGTTCTTTCAGTGAAGGCTATAGAACATTTCACACTGGAAAATTGTGGGAAATGTTCAACAAAGTGACCACAGAGCATTACAATCATGCTGGAAGAGTATGTCATGGAAACCTTGGTTTTGTGAAAGAAGCCGAACAAAAATGGGGATTTTGGTGGAGGGAAAAAGTTCAGTGTGACCTATGCAGCTATTCGTCCGGCATGTTCAATCTATATGAGGAAGTAAAGAATAAAAAAACAGGGAGAAAGGCAGCTACCATTAATATGGGAATAAATATAGCCATGACACAAACCCCTACAGGACCCACTAGCATAAGAAAATTTTTCCATGGTGGTAATATTCCTGCTCCGTCCAGGGCTGGTATGCAGAAAATAGCAAGAAAAGTCTCAAAGATTATGGTCCAGGCAAACACGGATGATATGAAGGAAAGACAAGAAAAATTAAAACGGATTAAGCGTCTGCGAAACAGTCCTGAGCACGAAATACCCGTCCAGTCAGACGACATATATAAAAACGCATTAAACTCTGCTGCGACAAGAAATCCATTTCAGCCAGCAATACAAGTAGTTTACACTGTAGCTGAAAATGAGACCCTCCAGCATGAGATTCTGGCAGTAGAAACAGTAAACAAATGCTGCTCCAAATATGGCTTTCGTGAGCAGGAAGATGAAGGGTGTGACATGAAGTGCGCACCATGCTCTTCCAATGCTTGCCTGGAAGTAAATATAGGAGATGATCAAAGATGGGCCAAGTATGCCTTTGAATCACTGAAAGAGGATGGCCTTGAGGTTAAATATATAACTACTGATCCAGATACATCAGCCCAAAGAGCATTGGAAGAAATGTACTCTAGTTGTGTATCTAAAACAAAGCCCGATAACCAAGTTGACACACGCCATTTGTCACGAAACAATGGGAAGTTTGTTCGGCAAAGAGAAAGTTTTATAAATGATACCTGCTAGGCTTTCTGTTCGAGTAAAGTTAAGAGCCAGTTTTGCACTAGATATAAGTCATAGATGCCATGCTGAAATTCAAACAATTCACTCGGAAGAAGGAGGTATATTTTCAAAAATTTCAGCACGTGTAGCCAAGTGTATAGATGTTATGGTGAAGTGTTACGGCGGGAATCACGGTTGCTGTGCTGCCAATTCAACAATGTGCCATGGTACATCAAGTGACAACTGGCTAGTTAAGAATGTATTTTTGCAAAGTAATTTTAAAATAGTCCTTTCAAAACATGAGGATACTCTGCGGGATTGTATTAACTATCGCCTCGGACCAGAAAGGCTTAAGCTCACACGACTCAATACCAACAGTCAAAAAGTGGAAGGAACTAATCGTACTATCAAACGAAGCTTACCTTAAGATGTCACGTACACACGTAACTTTGAAGGCAGAGCACACAGTGCAATTCACCGTGTCAATAATGTGTCCTGGTCAGTCACTTTTCACACTTCTCGATAAGGCTGGTTGTTCAATTCCCCGGGGAGGCCAGGTTTGTCGAGCACTCGCCAGTGAGCAACGTTTCTCTGAAGCAAAAAAGAAAAAAATCAATTGTCAGCAAATGCAAACGCAAAATGAGACGGCTAAAATTATTCTATTTGTACAGAAGACACCAGGAAAGGAGGAATTATATCAAATGTTTGCTCCTAAGAAGTAAACAGTCTACGAAACAGGCCCGAAAAGTGCTAACCCGTACTCCGCAAGCTTCAAGATCTTCCATTGATCATAACCATTCAAAGTAATTTAACCTTAATATACATGCTGGTGGCTCTGGGCAAACACACAACCCTCGTAACACGCATGTTTTGAGTGTGTGTCTCTAGAACTAGATGATTTATTTGAATACAAGATTTGTTATGACACCCATGGCTAACATCTAAAATAGACCCATTTGTATGCAATCTCGGGATGTCATCTCTCAACAGTTTATGATGAAACATGTACGCCAGCCTTTGGACCCGTTCCAGAGACTAGGAACCATGGGGCCAACTGACAAGTTTAACTCCATATCCATAGCGGTCCTTTGCACCGGTCCAATCTAAACAATTTTCTTCTACAGGATCCCCAGATGGGGAATGAACACTAAGTTTTTCTAGAATTCTCCCGTAGGTTCTCAAAAAATTCTTGGTTTTATCACTTGAATACATTGTTATTCTTGTATCAAACCAATCTCAGTCAAGAAAGGAAAGCTTACGACAGAAAAAAACCCGGACTTTTTGAAAAAAATACTTACATTCACTTGAGGTCAGAGACTACTAATTATTTTCACATAGGATTACATTGTAACCTTTTGCTCTGCCACTAATTCCCTAAAATTCATTCAGTACCAAGACCCACTTGCTTGCATAGAACAATCCTAGACACAAACTTCCATGTACTTTTTATATGGGGTTCACCAGCATTTACGAGAGCTATCCGGCCTCAATGACCTTCACCCTCAAAAATGCTAAAAATACAGCAGCAAATTTTGTAATGATACCTCATTCAATAAAGTCCATCAAAAATACCTTGAATATGCTTTGAAGTCTGTATAAAAATGTTTGTTTTATTAAATAAGCATAGTCCTTCAATATTAATAACAAATGTCACCAAAAGAATAACTACCAATCAAAATACAGCTTACAAGATATCTAAGTTAGCCCGTTATTCCCTATACAAAATGTGCCAATCACGAGGGCCCTACCACAATTAGTAAACTCTGACCTTATGATAAATTCGATACTTTTCATTTTCCGACTAAACAAGATCGCCATCTTGTTGAGAATTATCTCCTATAGCCAGACAACTAATCTCATCTATTCTGGACGATATATTGGGTTATCTGAGCAGGAAAAGTGTTCTAAGGTGAAGTTACACTTTAATAAAATAATTTCAAACCGTAAATCAATTTTACAGAACTAAGTGAGCAAAACTTGCAAACTGTTTGGATTTTCAAAATGTGAATTTCAAGAACTTTAATTTCATGAAATAATTTTGAAAATCAGACAAAAAGTTTAAAAGTACTAGAAAGTCTGATACTTAGTTATTGGTTTGTATACTTTGTGCAATCCAAAATTTCAGGTACCAGTGACGTTACGAGTGAAGTGGTTTATAAGCTTTCTCCACAATGCTTCCATTTGCAATATTTGTTGTAACCATTGTTGTTTCGTTGATTGCCATTGTCATTTATCTCCATCCGGTAAGTATTAAGATTATTTGTCCGGTATATTCGTTATTTGAATTTTACTTCCGGATTGTTAAAACATATATATTATCAATACCAAAAAACTATTACATTCAGGTTGCGCAAATGAAAGTCTTTTTAACGCAGTTTTCGTCGCTCTTATTATTTCTTGAATTGCCCTTTGTTTTATGAAGCAGTAGTTGCAACTTTTTTAAGATTTCTTGGTATTGGTTTTTCTTTTGATACATATATGTTGTGTCTAATTTTTGTGTAAACATATATACACTCATCTCTTGAAATAGCAGTCTTCGAAACTGTTTTTAAGCTCAGGTCTGGGCCTTTAAGACTTGATCATTGAATAGACATGAATAAATTTTATCAGTTCCAATTTTTGAATAATTCGACTAGGTTGTTTACATCAAATCAGACTGCATTGCAAACATAGATTATATTATGGGAGTAAATGAAGCACACAATATGATGCTATTTTTAGAGAATAGTTTTGATGGATTAAAAGGACAAAAAGAAACACAGTGGAAGTATTATCAAGTTTATTTTTGTATCTTTAATTGTTTTACCAGTATCCTTTTTGCATGCCCCAGACTCCTGGCTTGGCTCTCATTTCAAAGGCTACACAGTCCTTTATTAGTATGGTCTTTTGAAAGTTTGATACAAGTGAAGAACAGGAAACGGGAAATTTGCTAAGTATTTCGAAAGGTCGCGTAAGTTAAGCTTAGTAATCAAGTAGTTAAGTAAGAAGCAGTAAATGATGCAAACCTGGGAGAACACTCGCCACTGTTGCTGGACACAAACCAAGAAACCCACTAAAACAGCTGTAAAAGCTGGTCTTATTAAGTAGCCGTACTTATCCTTATAGATGCAGTCAATATTACCTTGAAACTTTTTGACAGCAGTTAACCATTAATCAGTTAAAAGGGTTTTTTATGGTGAGCTCCTAATAATTTGTGTGGATTCTTTTCCAATCACTTTAAAAGTCCAGAGCCGAGGATCTTAAGCCGTAAGTTGTCCTGTAGCAATTGATGTTTTGTTGTTTAAGAGTTTGAGTTTAATTTTGTTTTCATAGAGTTGAAAATTTATTTCAGAGATCAAGGAATCATTCTACAATTCCAGGCTTGGTTCCAGTTTCAAAACAGTAAGAAATTCATGAATATTCCAAGTATTACTGAAGTCGTTAGTTTTACCAACTGTCAATTTTATTTTGTATGTGCTTCAGTCCACTAGTCTCGTTTAATCTTTAATTACATCTATCCGCTGTCAATCAATTTTTACAGTTATCAGTATATAAAAAAAGTATACTGAATGGCATGAATATTTAATAAATATGACTAAATTTTTAATTTATTTCATCGAAAATGCAATTTACGCTTTTACCATTAAACTCCACATTTTTTCTTCATAACTTCATAACAAAAACTGTTATGGAAATAGACATTCAATTATTTATATATCTACGCCGATATTCACTTAATTCTTGAGATTCTGAATAAAAAGTTAGAGATTAGTTTCACTTTCAACGAAAAAAAAAATCTAAAATAACATATCTGTTGCAACTTTTATTCTTATTATCTTTGTAACGAATTATATTCGCTGAGGGTCTACTCATGTGATCTTATAAATTTGCATGGAGTTATTATATAACGTAGTTTATGAAATATTTGGTGTTTCCTGCAGGGCTCAAAATATTAGGTTGTGATAAGTTGTGTGCATAATGAGAATGTTTGTTAGAAATAGAGTTGTTAGACGTATTCAATCACGCTATTTTAGAACACATTTGAAGTGAAACTGGGCCTCTAGGAAAAGTAGAAGGTGCAATGCAAGACGGATATTTTGAATGGTTATCACCAAAGAAACGTCCACTGTTGAAATTTGTTTGCCAGAAAGCTCGTTCGTGTTCAGTCCATAATCATATCTATTGTAATATATTATTTACATAGCAGTGACTTAAATAGCAACAAAAATGTAATGATTGCCTTCATTTTTAAGAAGTTATTGCTGTACTTGCCTACTGATTTTGTTTTCAAGAAAAGGAAACCTTGGTGACATTGCAAATGCAGGAAGTTTGCATGAGTTCCTTTTAGGTCTTCATAAACAGTTTGGGCCTATAGCATCGTTCTGGTGGGGACAAAGATATGTTGTCAGCATTGCAAATGCAAAGCTTTTCCGCCAGCATTATAATGTCTCTGACAGGCCGCGTAAGTATTCTTTCTTTTTTTTAAAAAAATTGACTGTAACACATCTAAGTTTCTGAAATCGACATGTTCTTCTGTTTTGACAAACCCATTTATTGTTTATACATGGTTAAAATTTCAGTCTATATAGTGACTAGCTTGTAAAATGGCTTGACTACATCAATTTGGAGACTGATAATAGTATTCATTCGTGACAGAAGTTAAAAAAATTCTGCGAGCAAAGTAAGGTCTGGTTACTTTAATACATGGAATAAAATTTTACTTAAGTTTATATATACTGTTCACAAAAAGTAGGGGTTATTGTAGGTAATATTGTTATTGCGAGTATTTAAAAAAACCTTACCTTTTGATGTTTCTTAATCAATCAAACAAATTCATTCACACATTTTAATATCAAATTTAACTTCTTTATCATGTTCATAACATCTTTCGGTATTTTAAACAGCGTCCATAATCATTGCGTTAACGTCATCATTTTCACACGCCCTCGGTAACGTGTTGGACCACCTCTGTTGTCGCAACAAGCTATGCAATGACGTTTCATACTCCCAATAAGATGATTGATGGTAAGCTGGAGGACTCTGTCCTACTCTTTCTCCAGTGCCGCACCGAGCTCACGTAACGTTCAGGGTGGAGGATCACGTCTTCGAACACATTTTCCAAGAATGTCCAACACATGTTCAATAGATGATAAGTCCGGACTCATCGCTGGCTTGGTAAAGTACGGATATGTTGCTCTTCCAGGAACTCAGTTACAAGTCTTGCCCTATTAGTCCTAGTGTTATCATCCTGGAAGATGAATTCTTGGCCATGCCGTTGCTCAAACGGGACATCATGCGGAACCAAACATGTTGTCACAGTAGTACTGGCCAGGCACACTGCCATTGTATACACGTAGCTGTGTTCTGGCAGTCATAGTGATGCCACCCCATACCATAACAGCCCCACCACCATATCGGTCCTGGACAAGCCTTGCAGCGTCTGTAAAACGTTCACCTGGGCGAGGTCAAACTCTTCTTCGACCATCACGTAAGTCTAGGTTGAATATGGATTTGTCGCTGAACATCACATGTGACCACTATTGATATTCCATCGGCGCCACTCTCTACATAGTAAAGGCTATTTCTGATTGTCTATCTCGAGACATTGACCCTTCTGATACGTGGGAGGCGTTGTTGGAAGTCTTTGGCTGTCAATGCTGTATTACAGAGAGCTTGATTAACAACATAATGGTCGTCTCGGACGTCAGTACATCTTGGACGTTCACTTCTTTGGATATAAATCACGTCACCAGTTGTTTGATAGCGTGAGCACAATCGACAGACAGCTGACTGTGAAACATTCAAGTCAGGTGCTGCCTGGGCCTGTATACTTCCGGTCTTGAGTATACAATTGCCCACCAACGTTGACGTTCTGTTACACGCCTCATAATTCCAAATGCAAATTTGATTGTGAATTTGTGTTCCACGTCTACACAGCACAATATTCTGAAAGTTTTTTCAATTAAAGATGATTTTGGTCAATGTTAAAATGTGCGTACTACCCCTTATGTCTTAAAGCTGCACGTGCAGCATAAATTTGAACGACATTTCTATACTTTAGGGACCGTGCTATCTACACATCTACGACCATTGTAAAAATATGCATGATGATTTCCTATGAAGAGAAGCTCTCCCATATCATAACAAAATAACATAATATCCCCTACTTTTTGTGAACAGTATATCTAAAAATACTTTTTCAGCAAAAAGGTTGTGGTTTGAAATTTAGTCAGAACTCTTATGCAATTTACAGCTGAACTGTTCGAGATGTTCTTTCCCTTAGCCGGACAAAAATGCATGCAGTTTACTAATGACGGAACTTATACGACAAATGCTTCACTCACGGTGCTATACAGAAATATTTCGTTATATTTCAAGAGGTGTGAGCATGTTCCTATGCATTTTTGCTAAGACTTATTCTATTCATTCATTTTTAATTCAAATATGAACCATGAACGTTCGATCTTCGTAGTTGTCAACCTAGGTGTAATTTTCGTTTCATACTGTTACAAAGTGTTCAATTATACATTGTCTTGCACACTCCTATAGAAACTCATCAGCAATTGTCAAGATGTAGAAGGCCTGACTCCACATCCGTTGCTCGCTGGTTCAAATCCAACCACAATGAAAGTCTCCATTGACCTTCTAATCCCCACACATTTAGCGCAAGGTGGTTTTAATCCATGTAGCAGTCATTAATCATGGTTAATATTAGTTGCATGCAAGAACTTGTTTTCTTTTTAATGATGTAAAATAAAGAAATTAAACCAAACTAAGTAGGTTATTTTAAAATTACAATGAGGTTCAAAGACAAACTAGAAGATCTGAGTCTTTTTTTGCTTACGGTGCATGTGATAGGATTTGAAATGCTCTCTGTCTACTGTATTTAGATAAAACTATGAATTTGTTCATATATATTATATACATTCATATAAATTATGGGCATATGTTCATAATACTTCAGTGCCCTAAAATAATACTTAAATGACATAAATATATATATTTATATTTCTTAGAAAGCAAATGAACTTGCAAAGACATGGAAGGGAATTTCGAATAATGAACATATTCCACTTACCAAATATATGTCTGCGTTTGCCTTGAAAGCTGTGTTGGCTTCCTTGTTTGGAGAAAAAATGATAAATGACAAAGAAGTACAAGAGTTCCAGACTGTATATGATGTGGTATGTATTAATTTTTCGGGGAAGCAGATAGTTGCCGATTTGTCCGTGTCCGTCCTTGAGTAATTCTACTTGCTTGTCCGGACTGTTACTTAGACTTGGTTTGTTGTATTTCAATCTTATTTGGCACAAATATTTTGCCTCTGTAAGACGGCCTGCATACATTAAAACGGAAGCTCAAAGGTTAAGGTCACACTTAGAGGCGAATGGTCATAATTAGCGTCAGTACTGTTTGTCCGCGCTGTGATATGGCCTTGGTTCGAATAAGTTTAAAATTACTGGGTACAAATGTTTGCCACAACGAGAATGAAAAATAGTCAGTATCTCAAAGCTCAGTATCACACTGACTATAATCTGCTTGTCCGGGATGTTATTCTGTCCTTGGTTGGAGTAATTCCAAAATAACTTGGCATAATTGTAATCCTGGCTGAGATTGTGTGTTGCGAACATAAACCAGGTCGGAAGTTCAAAGGGCCAAATCACACTTAGAGGTCAAATGTCGATTTTTTTACAATTATTCTGCTTGTCCAAGCTGCAACTTGGAAGTAGGGATTTCAAAATTACTCGGAATATATGTCAAGGTCACCCAAAGCTGTCAAAGGTCAAAACTAGCTACAATTCTGTTTGTACTGGCTGTAACGACCTTGGTTGGAAGGATTTCAAAATTACTAAGCACAGATATTAACCCAATGAGCCGGTGTATAATGAAGCTCAAATGTCAAGGCCAAATATATATACTTTCTAATGTTTCCTAACCCTGACAAAACAATTATTTGTTTTGACTCTGTTAACTAGGTTGCAAGCGTACAGATTAATTGGCAACTGATTCTAATCTGTCTCAGAATGAATGCAAACAAGCTTGTATAGAGTGCATAACAATAATTGATATTAAGCAAATCAACATAAATATTTTTCGGCTTTGTAGATCAAACGGGCTGGCTTATCTGTTTTGAATCTTTGTGGTATTAATGGTCACTTTTGTTGCAAATTCATATCTGACTTAAATATAGGTGTGGTTCGAGTTGGAACACAGTCTGACAGAGCCACTTTCTGAAGCACGAAACAGGATTATTGCTGATGGTAATGATTTATTTGTATTACATAAACTTTTAACAGAAAGTGTTGTATTGTGTAATTTTTTTCCTAGGGATGGCAACGAGTACCAATTGTAATACTCGAGTACTTGGTCAGTCTTCCGATCAAATGCTTGGTTATTCGGAAGATTTCTAAGTAAATTTCTCAGAATCTATATTCCTAAGATTGTGTACACATATTTATGCTTTCCGTTAACAAGCTTGAACAAAATGATTAATCGCCCTGTAACACTGTGACAATCACTAAAACTGAAGCAAATTTACCTGAAATCTGTAGAATTCTCCTTATTTCAGAATAGCGACAGTTCGACTTCTAACAAATATTGCACACAGAAGTCATCGGTCACCATCGGATACTTATGGCACCGATAGACACCGACGATAGAACTCCGAACACATGCTACGTTTAGCACAACGATATTGCCACCATTCATGATCTACTTTAATTTTCTAATCTGCTTGCAAAATTTGCTTTTAGAAATAGTACTGCAAGGGACGTAGCCTGTTAATTAATGTCTTTAGCAAATTTCACATTACGGCTACACTGTAAATGTGAGAACAAACTATGAAGATGCTACAGAATAATTCCTCGCAAGTTTTATTAATTGATTCTTTCTGGCCTTTGATAAATTGCTGGTATCAAAGTTAAATGATTGTAAATTTTAATTAGTTTCTGCGGTCTCAAAATAGTCGGGACATTATTGTTTTATTATTACAGACACATGAAAAACATGTCAAACTGTTGTCTCTCTGACACTAACATTTCACCAACATTGTAAAATGTGTTTTTTCACATTTTATAGGTTGAAGTATTTCTTCATTGGATAAATATCTCTGACATTAAAACTTAAAATAGTTCCTTACAAAATACCAGTACTCGAGTATGAATTTTAAAAGCCAATACTCGAATGATCGAGTACTTAACCATTCACTAGTTGCCAATTCTAGTTTTTCCAGTAAGAATATACAAGATATTTGTAGTAGAAACGATCAGGTTTTATGTCTTCCTACCTGACTCTTTAGATCTATCGTCTGCTTCACTTATTTGACCAAATAGTGCAAGGAGTGTAGCTAAGGCCTGTAACATACTCGTGAAATAGAAATAAAAAATCTCACAAGCAGTCTGACTCGATATTAATAGTATTAGGAGTACAGAGTAGAACGTTTTATAGTGACTTGAACTTTTCTTTTCATATACATTTTATGTTTATGACCATGTCGTTTGCGCCACTTTTACATCGTTAAGGTTCGAAGAAGCTAACAGCTGTTGTCAAGCGTATGCTCAAGAACAGAAAAGAGGACCCACCACAACATGGAGGGGAGCTTTTACTGGACTTGGTACTTGACTACACCGATGATGAAGAAATACATAAAGGTGATACCCTTCTATATGTGATTGGAGGATATCACACAACAGGAAATCGTAAGTAATTTTTACACGTTATAAAAGAATATAAACTTAAAGAAAAATCAAAATTTGGATTGTTATGTACATCTTGTTCTTATTTCATAGGAAGGGACATGTTAGGTTTGCAGCGGTATAGGTAAAATCTCCCATTTGACATCATTTAACATTACGTGATATATATATATACATTACAGTGCTGTCTTGGGGCCTTTATTTCTTAGCAACACATCCGGAGTATCAGAAGAAGGTTGTAACTGAGATCAAAGAGATCCTTGGAGATGAGGATGTAGATCATACTAACATAGGTGAATTGGAGTAAGTTTTTTTTTATTTTATTCTTATCCGTTCTTTTCATTCTTACAGATTTGTTTGTATCACAGAACAAATACTGTGATGTTAAAATTAACATATACAATCACCAGTGTGAGCTGCAAACTTGTTTTTCACTTTTAGCCCGGGTTATATGGCTTTTATAAATTTCCTAAAGCTATCAACGCTTTTTCATTTCAACATTTACATGTACTTGAATGCATTCGATTTAACCGTTTACTTGATTCCTTAAGGCTTCTTAAGAGTTGGTTTCACATCTTTATACATGTAGTTTTTTCAGCTATTATGTAAACATACAAAATAGGCATATTTGATTAAATAAGAAAGTCGTGAGGTTATTTTCTGATTGTAACGACATAACGTTTAGAACTGGAATGAAATTTGTGGCATTTGTTTCAAATCTTATGTCATAGTAATACTGCAGATTTGAAAAACAAACTTCATGTGTCGTCAAACAATATGTCTAGCAGCGACATTTTGAGTGTACTTCAGGTCTGTTTGGTGCTACTCACTTGCTAAATCGAGGGCGAATGCGTCAAATGTTTAAGTACTATAAAATAAAGAAGCAGAAAATAACGTTTTTACACTCACGTCTTGAAATGCTTATTTTCTTGAAACTGCAGGTACTTGAGACAAGTTATTAATGAGACTTTGAGATGTGCCGTCGTAGCTCCTTGGGCAGCCAGAGTCCAGGACATTGACTCGCAACTTGACGGATACAAAATCCCAAAGAATGTAAGTGATTGGTTGAATCATTCACTGAAACTGGTCAACACAGGTACCAAGAACTAAATGCTGAGTTAGTTTTTATAAGTTTTAATAGAAATAATCTTCTTGGTGGAATCCCTGGGACCAAGAACTACAGAATTAGGTGTTTGGAATAGTCTAGTAAATTTCTACACACATTCTTGAAAAGATGTCATTAGGGTCGTTGCTGCATAGAAAAACGGGAAATTCCCTACATTTTTTCAAATTTCTGACCAAGAAAAGGAAGTGTTATGTATTTGTACGAGTATTAAAGACGTTTGCACTGCCATAATGACAGATTTTTACATTGATTGAAAAATAATCTTGCTTTGCTGAGAATTAAATATCATGACAAAAAGGATTTTAAGCAATCCTTTATATTGATGCCGGTGAAATTTTCTATTCAGGTAGTTAAAACTATTACCAGAGGGTTATTATCAGCACTTTATCTAGAATAACATTTTTTATGCTTACGTAAGGAGCTCTTTAAAATCTTCTAGTCGGAACCATAGGCACAGACGTCTTAAATTTGGTTGAAACATTATCTTGTAAACTTCCACAAACTTTTTTAACCATCACTGTTGGCTTCAACACAGTGTCATGATTCTGACATTGTTGTTTTAATATTTGGAAATCCTTTAAAAAGATCCTCTGTCTGAAAACACAAGACAAGAACTCTGAAATGAAGTTTCATTGCTTAGTGAATCTAAACCTGGATTGTAAGGACTTTGACTCGAAACTTAGCGGATACAAAGTCCGAAAAGAATGTTAGTGGTTGGTTAAATCATTCATTGAACCTAGACATAGGTACCACGCACTGAATATTGAGTTGTTTAATAAAAAATTCTTGGCGGAAACAATTTGACCTAGAACTACAGAATTTGGTGTTTGGGATAGTCTTGTTGATTACAAAACAGATAAATAAATATATAAATAAATAACAAAAAAACATGCCACTAAAGTCTTTTCTGTAGGAAATTTCTATTTGTTTTTAATTTCTGCTGAAAATGAATATCCTATGGGCTTGTATGAGGATTAGAGTTTTGGCCCTGCCCTAAAGCCAATTTTACATAGATCTTGAAGGAAATCTTGTTTTATCTCTTTGGCTGAGACTTCTGTTTTTTGACGTAGCATATTTTCTAGCGAACCTTCACAAATTATGTCATTGAAAGTTAATTTGTAAAATTTTCAAGTAATATAGTTCAAGCTATTACCAATAGGTCATTATCAGCACTGTCTATAGAAAAAAACATAGTTCCATGACAGTGCACTTGTGGTTTGTGTAGTTGTACTGAGATGAGCAGTTTCGTACTCTTGTGTTCCTCTTTTTCACAACTAAATGTTGAAACAACAAGTATTTTGATAAATTTTTGATGAATTGGTTTGGTTTGAAAGTTCTGAATATAATTATATCTGACCTAAATTCCCTAATTCTATACGTAAACTGTATTTCTGTCTTCTTGTTTGCCAGACGCCAGTAATTCATGCACTTGGAGTAGCGGCAAAGGACGAAACAGTGTTTTCCCAGCCAGAAAAGTAAGTTCAAACTCTCAAATGTTACAGTGATGCATGTTTTCGTAACATTTGGCCAGTGCACCCAGAGAAAATGTGTATATGGACTTTGATTGTTAAACGTTCCTAAAGTCAGGATATCAAACGGTCAAATTTGCATTTGGCTTTAAAGAGGCTGTACTCCAGATTTGACATAAAAAAAATTTTTTATAAATTATATATTTAGATGCCGTGAGATTATAAGAACAAAATATTTTACTTCAAAACTGATTATAAAAGTCAAAATTGAATAAAAAAATATTTTCGCTCCAGCCTGATTTGAACTCTGGACCATCATGTTAACAAAATATTTCCAACGCTTTTACTGTCACTACCATCGCTGTATTTGATATTACAGATATCTACTTTAAATGTTATATACGATATAGTTATACCGTCGTGTTACAGTATAGCACTTTGAAAGGGAAAAAAATCAATTTATAATGTAATTACTTGACTTATTTTTTGTCAGTAAGTTATTTTTTAAGCATTAGTCATAAAAATTTATAATACAAGAAAACATTCTTTTTTTGTCATCTGGAGCACAGCCCCTTTAATATCCTAGTAAGGCAAGAAGTATTAATATTTAGTTATTATTGTTTGTTTGTTCTTTCAGTTGACTGATACCTGTTGCAGTTGATTTGCCAGAATGAGACAAACATTTAGAATTTGTATTCGGGTATAATGGCCATTTTTTCACCAATGTAGTTCAAATTAAAGACCATTTGTTTCACCTATCAGTGTATAAACATATATTTATACCTGCAGGCCTTAAATGGAACCACTGCTTCTGAGCATATGAATTCCAATCTCAGATGAACATATACTGACCGTAAATGAAATGTTACCACTTGTTTTAAGTTTCATGAATTTAACGGCGACTCTGTTTTCTTGAAAAAAGGCGAAAATAAGTCTGTTGGAGAAGGGGCCCAGCGTTGTCATACTGAAAAGTTGTGACGTCAGTGTAGTTTTGCAGGAACGGTAACACTGTCGGTTGAAAAACTTCGTCCATGTATCGTCGTGCAATGAGGTAACCGTCAATGATGATTAGAGGTGTCTTGTGTGTTCCGGCATTAGCGGCGCAACCCGAAACACTTTCTCCTCTCCAACGTGGGGCCTGACGTACACAGCAATCGGCGTACCGTTCGTCTAGACAACGCCACACTTTCAAACACTGATCGATAAAGAGAACAGCGTGTCATTATATCTGATGCCATCTGACATCATGTGTGCACCAACGGAGGCGTCTTTCTTACATGTTACCACGTTAGGCTTTATATGTTACTGAGATTATTTGAGCAGTTGCTCGCATTTTAGTTGCCCGCATCATGAGATATTTCTGTATATTTCAATGTGCATTATTAAAATGAATTTCATTGTATACTTTTACAAATAGAAAAACTTTTTCATTTTTATTTCAGATTTGACCCAGACAGATTTACAAATGAAAACGTAAGGAAACGACCTCATCTAGCATTTTCACCTTTTGGATTTGCAGGGAAGCGTGTCTGCCCAGGGAAAAGGTTTTCTTTTGCAGAAACAGCTGTATGTATGGTGACATTATTGAGAAAGTTCAAGGTTAAAATGGTTGAAGGTCAAGCCATAAAGCCCCAGTTTGGATTGCTTACCCGTCCTAGTGAAGAAATCTGGATTACTATTTCATAGACATAAATCGGAGATGTGAAATTGCTGCTCTTTGTACTGAAAAAGCAAATAAATTATCTGTCTATGTACAATGGCAAAGGAACAGAACTGACGAGTACTACTGATAATTATATTTCCTTAATAGTAAAAATAATAAATAGATTTTAACCTCAGCCAAAAGTTATCCCACTAGAAAGGTGTTAAGGTGTTAAATAGAATGATTTGCACCATAGTATCAGAGTTTGGAATGAAAAAAATTAGTATTGTGACAGAAAAATATGCATTCTCAAGTAATCTCAGTAAGTCTGATTTGGACCTGCATGGGTAGACCTTTTTGTATTAGTCAGGTATCAAGAAGAATCAGTTAGAATACTGTGTAAGCACTTACTGGTAAAACATTAATATTTTAATACTTAAGTAATGCCCCTTTAATTAGTAATATGTGAAGCTCTTTACAGACATTAAAATCGACAGAGGCTAGTTACGAAAATCTTAATGTAAACCTTTTTGCTTTAAATGTCGTTTTAACGAATTGTTTATTTATCCTGAAATTATAGTCAGCATAGCAGCTCAGCATAGGATTTAGTTGTTTTGGAAAAGCTGTGACTCTAGTACAGTTCCTACAGTATTTAATATATTAAAAAAATAAACAAACAAACAAACAAAAACAAAACAAAAAAACAGTGGTTATGTGGTTATTGTAAGCAATATTTAACAAGAAAGTGATTATCATTTTAGAAATTACATAAAAATATGTTTCAGTTTGAAAAATGAAAGTAGTATGTCGTTTCAAAGGAGGGATGGTAGTTTTTGTGGTATACGACTGGTAAATGTGGCTTAATTATATGATTAACAAAGAATTTCAAAATGACTTTGCTACAATGTTTGTGTCTTACGACTTGTTACTCTATTTCCTTTATTGAAATAACACAACTAAAGACGAGTTTAAATTACTTATAAGTGTAAAGGATTTCTTTGGGTGGTGAAATTATTGTAGATTGATCACAACTTACTTGAAAATAGAAAATTCAGTATCATGAAACAGGAGCAACAGCTTTAAAGGGTAGGAATGGAAAGTATGTAGGCAGTTTCCATTCATTAAATGTCCCTCAAATAGTAGCATTATGGTAAATTTCATATCGAAATCAACTGTTTAAAAAAGAAATGGGAGTTTATGCATCAAAATTTATAGTGCATAGAAAGAACCAGGGCGCGGCCATTATTGCGATTTCTAATCTCGCGAGAAACACAATAAAGCACACATATTAATTTTAAGATGTTAAAAAATTTTAAATAAAAGAAATTAATGCAGTTACTGTTCGATTTTTATAAGAAAATTAGGCTTAGTGTCGATAGAATTGGTTGAAATTTTGTTAATATATTTTAGACAGAGTTCCAGTGCTTTTTATGTTGTTTATATTATACGTTTTTAATCATTTTTCAATATTGAAAAAAAATTCTTGTGCTGAAATAGATGAACTTTTGTAATGAAAATTCATACCCAAGAAGTCCAACAGATCTATTTCACTCTATTTTATTTTCAAATGAATTATCAGAAAACTCTACTATAATTTCTGATGATTTTTTATTCACGGAAGTGTTTATCTGACATCACGCACACCTGAATTCAATTAATAAACTTACAGAATGGCGGCGCTCACACTCTTTGTCAGTATCGAAAAATCAACCATTCATTTTTTGTTATCAAGCTTAAATTCCGTTCCTTAACGTTGTAACAGCGCAAACTGATTATTTATCATGTTTTATATAATATTTTCATTATTTCTCAGCATTGTCTTTTTTGAAAATAATATGTTTTTGCATAAAATAAAGAATTTATTTTTTTATAGATTTTTTTTATTATTTGAGTATATTATTATGTTTTGTCTTGCTTCACGCAATTGTATTGAATATTCAAAAGTGTATTCACAGTGTTATTTAATCAGTGCTTTCTTTGCAGTGTAGTCACGACAGAATCATGAATATTTTAACTTAATTAATCTCATGCCAATGTGTTGTAAAAATTCATAGTTTGTAGAGTTTTGTGTTTCTGTGTTTTTTGTTTGTTTTTATTTTTGACTTGAAGTTCTTACTTAAAAAAAAAAAACAAGTCTACTTCTGTTATGTCGGATTGAAGAAATTTCTCTTCGTGTAATGCAGGAATGTGAACAACTTACATAGGGTAAAGTTTCTGACAAAAGAATGCTTGTCTCTCCAGTACATTACACTGATATCTGAAAATAGCTAGTCCACTTGCTTATTTACTTGTCTGAAATAGGCCCATTGTTTGTCACAAACAAGCAAACAGAGTTTCTTCTTTTCAGTATATAATGGCTATCAACAAAAAAATGGATCAGCACTAGTAGAAATTCATTGTAACATTCAACTAGGTTCTAGATGTATGGCTGCAGTTTTGAAGTTTGATTTGATAATAGAGATAAAAAAAAAGCGTTAGGAAAGCGTAAACGTTGAGCATGTCTCTGTTAACGTTCTGTTGTAATCAGGTTAAGGGTATAAAATGTATTTGCTTGATATGATGTTAAATCTATATATGATTTGTTCAAGACATTTTGGTGCAAACTACTACTCTTGCAGGTTTTTGTAAAAATTTTCATCTTAAAATTCTTTAAAACAAATGCACGATAAAAATTATTTCATATTTAATCAGAATAATAGCTTGAATAAATTTATCTCAGAAAATGCTGTTCTTTTAAATGCCATATTGTATGTAAAAATCTTTTTTCGAGTTAACATACAGAAAACATATGTTGACTACGTTGTTGTTGTTGATGATGATGATAAAAAACATCATAATAGAAAATATCTTATATTTTGGCTCTGATAGAATTGATTTTCCACCCACAAAAAGTAAGCTATTCAATAGCGTGTACATAACATACATTTATGTTTATGATCATGCTGCAAAATATCATTATCTGTTTTGCATGCCTTTTTTTTGTATTTGAGGATCGCTCTGAAACGACATTTGAATTCCTGGAAAGTTTGACATCATTGTCTTGGTAGTTTCTACAGTAAAAAAATGGCAAAAATGGAAGCAATATATACATGGCAGAGAATGATGAGGCCTTGAATATCATGCTTCAAATGGACCTTTACAAAACTTCAGTTATATTGACAATTCTGTTGGTCTTTGTATATTCAAGCAGTGTCAAAAGCCCTCTAATTATACATTTAATATATAATGTGACAACAAAATATGTTTTGCTTGAATGAGTAATAGTGCACTATGACCGTTATTTAACTTTTTTCTCATCTTGTGCTGAAATGGACAAAATATTTTGGACTTATAAGAGACTTTGTTCCCTGGACATTCAGCTTCTATTTGTTAACATGATTCGTGTTCGATGAATTAGATTGATTAGATGATTAGCAGTCAAATACCCCTCGACAACATTTACTGCTATAAGATATTTAAGATAGCAGATAATTGTTTTCGGTTTATCTGTTCATTCAATTGGAATCAAGCTGTGGTTTTTAGGACATCGTGACTCGAAAACTTAAGTGTGCGTGTTAACATATTATCTCTCATTCAGCTATAGAAGACAGTTTACATTAAGACCAATGATCGAGAAGTTAGTGCGTCAGACTCCCAAACCGGAGGTGGCTGGTTCCAATTCCACCAGGGGTGAGAGCCTCAAGTGAATTCCACACTTTCGACGCAAGTACTTGTTTGAACCCAGGAAGCATAGACGGACTTACATTAGTTGTAAGAACTTGCTTCAATGCAAGATTGAGCGGTTGAGCTAATTTCAGACCTCATGCGACGAAGTTTCAGGTTCCCTTGAAAATCTTAAAGGCAAACATTATGTCCATTCAATCCAAAACATTACATTTAGAATGTTCACAATGTATTGTACTGATCTTACTTAGTTTGTGGCATAGTTGCTTGAACGAGTGTGACTAAGAGATCATCAGAACAACATTCTAAGCAAGTTGCTTGAAGGTTGTTTTAACAGTATCGATGTGAGAGTGTTCGTAAGGTTAATGTTGACCACACACAAAGAAGAAAGACCAATTATAAATGCTCACGTTAGGTGAGCTAAATATAGAACTCTAATGGTCACAAGAAATTGAAATTAGATTACTTTTCCGACCAAAGTCAGAAAGAGATACACTTTAATTCATTTCCAGTGCTCCACTGCATTTCGCTAGAGTAAAATCCATGTACATAAATATTTTACATTAAAAGTAGTATCGCATACAACATACCGAAAACTAAATTTAAATTTCTTACAATGAGCTCGGACAGAGTATAAGATAATTTAGTTTATGCCTACCAATGAAATATAGGGAAATATCAGTGAGATAAAAGTGATAATCCACTGTTTTGAATCAGTGAAATTACCATTTTGATAATCCACTGTTTGTGCCGGAACTACTTTTTTATCACCACGTAAATACAAGAGAATCCGCTGTATTTAAGACAGTGACAGCGAGTGAAATTTATTTACCTTGTTAAATCCTGTTATAATATTGAATTCCTGAGCCTAACTAGTTGTGAACAATGATGAAATTCGCCAAAAAATATTTAAAATGTCTGATTTGTTTACATAACTCACATGGACAATATCCAATATGGCCGACTTTCAATTCAATTCATTGAATATTACTCGGTATTAATCCGCTTTTATAATTAAAGTTTGTATGGCTAAAATTCAATAAATATTGATAAACTGTGTAGAGAAAAATAAATGTTATTTGATGAAAGTGTCTTCAGTTTATTTCAGCAGAAGTAAAGTTATCATATGTATTGGAGATTGTCTGCACTTTTTTTGTGCGGAGTAACGGTTTGACCAAAGAACGCATTAACTGATTTGGGGCTCACCATGGGGAATTTATTGAAGGCCCTGAGTAAAAATGTCATAAAACACCCATTTTTGACGTGTTGGCATAAAATAAAAAGAAAATTTGTTTGTTTTTTAGTGGAAGATGGGAATTTATTTCATCTCGTGAACACCATATGTTTATATTTTCACTCGTGGCTGCGCCACTCGTGAAAATATCACATATGGTGTTCACTCGATGAAATAAATTCTCATCTTCCACAAAAACAAACAAATATCCTCTATGTATTTTCCTGAAAAAAGATGAGAAATGTCACCCCACAATTAACGCTCGTGGAAATGTCGTTGATTTCCGAAAAATACATCATTGAGCATTGCCTTCGATTTCATAGGAATATAGAACTCTACATTAGTACGGGGGTGATAAAAATGTTTGCTTATTTCGATATTTAATAAAGATTAGATGAAGCATAAAATATGATATAAAACATTTTATCTTCTATTTAAACATAAAATTTAAAATCTATACCTACGTTGGTTTATTAATTATGGTCTTCTTAATAAACTCATCATGGTAAAATCGGGCTAAAATATCAATTTATTCCGAATTATAAACGACCTTTCGGAATAAATTGATATTTTAGGGAAGGAATATAAGTCTGGTTCACAAGTTTCACACGTCAACAATGTTTACGCTGCTAATTCCGCTAATATTTTGTATCACTCTGATGAAGTCATTTACAAATTTTGACATTATTCACGTACTCCTCAACCTTGTACGAGTTTGTGCATGTTGGATCTCCAAAATGTTTACAGACGATCAAAAGCGAATGCTAACGGAAACATGCCCGTCGTCATTGATTTTTCTCCGTTACAAAGAGCAGTGACCACACAGACATCCCTAAAACATTTGGGATTTGTACTTCTTGATAATCCCCTATACAGCCCGGCCCATTTCATTTGTTTCTCTTCCTTGTTATCTTATAGGCATACATTTTGACATCAGGGACGAGTTTTCCGGCACAGTGCAGGCCGCCATTTCTAACATTAACATTTACACATTTAGGGATTGTTTCATAGACTCGTTGAATGAGCGTTGTAGAATGTGTATCATATTCAATAGCTATTACTTTGAAAAATGATTTAAGAGCCATCCTCGTCTGAGTCGCCATAGGATAATTTGTTGACGTCGACGTCACACAGTTTTTGACCATACAGTGCATAGTGATTGTGCTTATTGTATTAGATTATAGATGTGTGAATTACATAGAAGTGGGAAAATGTACTTGCAATAAATAAATCTGTACGTAGAAGAATATCATAATCAATCATAGCATGAAAAATAATGAAATGAGAGAACCTTACCGCCAACTTATTTTATTAGTGCCTCGTGAATTATAATACGGCCAAAAGTATATTTTTTCTCAAATATTCAATCTATTTACATCAATAGCAATCTATACAAGTTAATTCTCATTTACAAGAAAAGTTTATTTTGTTTCTCATATTTTCAACCCTCACAACATTATATTTAATATGCCATCAATAAAATTGGAACCGTGAAACAGTGATGCTAAATTCACATAATATATGAGGGGTAATCGGGAAGTTCGTAGACTGTTGCTAGAAATCAAACTGCAACTTTGTATTGGTGAATTGATATATTTTTTTTTTTTTTTTTTTTTGGGGGGGGGGGGGGGGGTTGGTGTATTTTGTTCACAATGTATTAATACAAGATAAATACATCCAACAATTAGAAGTTAGAGCAAAGAAAAAATTGCACAGTAAAGCGTATTCGGAGCTCGCCAGTGTACAAAAAGTGACGTCATTATAACGTCAGAGATTCAGTCACACTTTCAACGTAATCAATGCGGATTTTAATGATGCATTTTCTAGTCTCTGTAACCATTCACATAAGTATCTCTGAGCTAGTCACTGTCGTATGAGAATCAGTATTTTGCGTATACTTACGAAGCTCACTGACGTCCTCAAAAGCACATGCCTTGTATCATGATCTCCGCAAAAACTCTGAAGTCTAATAGGGCAAAATCTTGACTGTAGCCACCTCCACCTGGAGCAATTAAACTCGACATTCCCCGTCAAACAAAGACAACCAGAACGTTAAAATTCCCAGAAATAACGTCATGAACGTCAATTAGCAACAGAAAATTTCATGGAGTCGTACGCAAAAGAAATATATTTATTCAATTTATTTCCAAACAATGTCACACAGGTACGAACGAATGAAGATAGAGAGCTAACGAGATACCAAAGAAACTGAGTCTTTACGAGCAGATCCTTGGATTTTAAAACATGCCCGTTATATAGCATATTTAAACCCGTGGTTTATTTCTTGGAAAGGGGAGAGGGGTTCGGTTCTAGAAGGTGCGAACCAGATTTCACAGGAAGAAATATACAGCACTTTTTAATAACTCGCCACTATATCTATGGGCAAAAGTGTCAGTTGTCATATTTCTATAATTATTTATGCGCATTTTAGCTTTTCCGAGTGGCAGTGGATTAAACAACTTTTTACCTTGAGAATATTTAGTTTGGATGCTCGTATATGAGTGCTTCGGCGACAAGGAAAATAATAGCTAAAACTTTCGCGGTTTGTTTTACAAAACCGTAAACTTTACTTAACATGATTTTGAAAATGTTCAAAATTTAAGTAAATGGTTCAGATAATAATTCCTGTTTGATTTGTAAACTTTATTGTCAATGGACATTTTGTACCATTTCAGTCTCAGTTAACTATATAAAATGTCAGCAGTTCCTAAATGAATATGAAAAATGAGGATTTTACCTTCCACATGACCAATTTCATTCTTTAACAATTTGATTATATCCAAAGTGCACGAAGTTGAAATCTGTTTTAATGATCATGTACATGTATACATAGACAGGCAAACTATACACATATCGTGTCTACAAAACAATTATAATTAATTCGAATTAGAAATTATATGATTATAACTGGTATTTCAAATATTGTAATGCAACTTTTAAGAATATAAATATTGCCATATTAGTTGAAAAAGTTAATATTACATTATAAAAAAGTCCGCAAAACTTTAAGGGACATGCGATTAAATGAAACAGGAATCATATCTGCATGATGAAATAACACATTTTAAACATTTGCACTATATAAAGGACGTTATAAAAAACTATTTGCAGTGATGTAAAACAGCTATTTTATCCTCGATATTTTTGCGTATTCATGTCGACAACGGTTTTTGGAGATAATGTTTGAAATATATAAAGGATGTTATCATTCTTGGATCATACGTGTTTTGTTTGCTGTTGCTGTCATTTAACTATTACAAGTCAGTAATAATTCAGATTTTATTGGCCTCTTTTTACCGAACTAAGTTTCTAAAACATGCTATTGCCATCACTGTTTTAAAAGTTGTGGCTTTGTCAAAATATTAAATGAAATCAGGCTCTTTTTTCATCACTGACGAATACAGTGCAAGAAACCTTGGTATTTACTTTATCTAGGTAAAATATATCATTAGAATGACGATTGCCAGCTCCTGTTTATTTATTTATGAATTTATTTATTCATTGGTTTTCTGTTGTCAGATGTAACTTTGCACAGTCCCAACCTATCTTTATTCTTCTGAGTTTACAAAACTACCAAACAATATCCTCTTTGCTCATAAAATGGCTATCATAAAAAAATATCATAGTTACGTTGATAGATTCGTTTTAAATTTATGACTGAAAATTGGAAGCTAGATTTTTATGTCAGATAATGAAAAAACGAGATAAAGTTTTCAGAACGTTAATTTAATTTCTGACTTTACTTCAGTCTAATGAATTAAGAGTATCAATATAAACACTAATACCTTTGACACTAATAAATCAATATCCACTCTGACATTGTACAACAGTTCTCTTTTATATACATATAATTGTAGTAGATGTATAATAAGGCACGTCTTATCCTTCCATATGTTAGGATTTAACAGTCACACAGATAAATACATTTTCGATGTGAACGCAAATGATTTGTGTATTGGAACGGAAATGCTTCAAGTCAAGAAAGGAGAAGAGTAAGTGATAGCGTATGGTAGCTTCCCGATTTAAAAAGAACAACGTTGATACTTTAACTCGTGTAAAGAACTTCTTTGCGTTTCACTAGATTGTACATACACTATCTATTGGGTCGACCATTTACAGTGAGGACTGACCAGTCAAGTTATTGCGATTCAACGAAACACACGGACAGATAGCCAGGTAGGTGGAAGACTTGTCCCAGAACAACATGATCCAGAAGCATTGTGCAGCCCTAGGGTGTGGATGCATTGTCTTACGAACATGGAAGTCCGTAACAGAAAGATGCAATGCATCTTAGAATACACAACCTAGAGCGGGACTCGAACTACAATCTCCCGCGTGACAAGCCAACACTCTAACACCTGAGCCAAAGAATTGATTGCCTGACCCAGTTGTCAGAGGTTGTATCTATTCAATTATAGGTAGCTGTGCACTAGACCGTAACAATTGTCTCGGATTCTGGTACTGGAACTGGAACAGAGTTGCTAGTATTGAAACAGTGTAATGAGTGTGTCTCTGGAGCTGTCATGTAGGGGGTGACTATTACGTAAATGTTTTGCGGAATCGGAATAATTCACGAGGGAAATGCGACAGGGTTGGTTTCTGTAGGAAATTCAAGAGAGACAATTACATTTAAATTGTAATTCTGCTTTGCACTTTGTTATGCCCCTTGAATGATTACCTGTTTTTTTAACTGTTTTATTTGTCATAGTATTTGATTTTGATCACATGACTTTTGTGTTCAGAAAAGAGTGGGAAAACTAATCTCTTTGTCAGTCCACCTTGAGATGCCTTTGTGTTAAGTCACAAGTTGAACTGGGCAATGAGTTTTTATCTGAACTGGTATGTACATTTGTCCAAATTTTTATGTTTTATTAATAATTGATTTAAAGGCATTACATAGCTACATAAGTCTGAAATTGTTCATATCTATTAAACAATCTCTTTCATGGTTTAATAATGAATTTCAGAACAGGACTGACTTGTTCTTTCTTTGTCACATTTCTGTCTGTTGTTCACTTTAATAATTAACAATGCATCTTTACAGTACTAGTCACTGGAAGTGTGATATGAGGAGAGAAATGTGGTGACCTGAGATTTGAAGTTTGTGTTAACCATACTCCATCCTTTAGTTGGTGTGTTCAATGTGTTCATTGTGTTTAGTGTTATGTGAATTTGTCATGTGTAACCATGTGATAAGTGTTTTAAAGATGTTCTGTAAATCATTTATAGCAAATGTAATGTTTAATCAAGTATGTAGTAAGATATTTTATTAGTTAGATGTAATTCCGGTTCAGTTACCAAATGGCCAGTAGACATATTCATGACTTATTGTTTCAACTTATTTGACTATATGTTAATAATTGAACAAATGTTATTTTGTACTATTTCAAAGTATGTTTTGACAGACATATTATCTGGTTGAAATATATACATAAGAGAGAACACCGAGTTGTTTTCCACAAAAACAAGATCCTTAAAATGTGACCCCGTTACAGAAGTCGATAATGACAATTTCTTGGCATTGCAAGGGCCGTATGGAGTCACAGGGAGCAGCCATTTGGTAGCGATGAGTGTAAGTCTGAATGATAAATCTCTAATTCATAAGTCAATGGTGCTTGAAGCCAGAAATGAGGCAGAGAAAGCTTCAGAAAGTCTTCAAGCTGACATATAGAACATTCAACTAGATGCCACAGCAGAAGAGGGGGACGCGATACAAGTTCTAAGTAGGGGAACGTACTTCTCTGCTAGCAGTAATTCCAAGAGGTCGTGCTGAGGATTCAATATCATCGAAATAATAGAAACAAAGGTAATGGTATCATTTTGAACTTGCTAACTGATAGCACTGACCAAAAGAGAAGTGACTTATTCTTTGCCAGCTCTGCGGCTAAGTTGCACTTAACAGTTTTAACTTACTGTAGACCCAGTTCTATATCGGAACAAAGGTGATACTGACGACAACGAATTAGTGATTCATAATAGCTTGAAGAAACTTGTTCTTCCGTGAAACCACGATGCACCATCGCCGGTCAATCAGGGTGTAGCAAAGTCTAAGGTCAGGATTAAGGAAAAGTTCTATATACGTAGTGATATGTGATGTTTGTAATCGCAACAAGAATGTGGCTAACACTAGTTAAGACATTGTGGTATGAAAGAAAATCACGCTAATGCACAAAGAGTTCATTTGGACTCTATGAGTCCATTACCGAAGACCCCAAGTGCAAAAAAAATACATTCTCAGGATGATGGACCAATGCACCAAATTGGTAGAGTGTATTCCACTACCTTGTCAGACAGTGGACGTGACAGCCAACGCAGCTGTGGACGGTTCGGTTATGTGGAACTTACAGCAATTTTCCAGATCCTTCAGGCATTCAGTTAGTTGCAACATTGGGTTAACAGCCAATAAGCTAACGCTGGCCCATAGGGTAACAGTATCCGCCTATGTGATGTTTCCTACAAAACTAATGTAGATGACTGTATCTAAGCTTAGTGGCAAATATAGAAAGCACATGGCAAGCCAGAGCCACGATGTGCTTGTAACGTATGAAGAGAAATTGTGACTTGACAGGAAAATTTTTTGTACCATTGCTAACTGTCGTACTGTGTTTGTAGGAATCCTTGGCAGGGAAGGTTCATGATACAATATGACTACTGCAATGAGTGATATTATTACTCATGTGTTAACATTAGAGCAACAGGCGCCTTGAATATTTTCTAGTATATGCGTGAGACATGTTAATCATATATGCTAAGTAATAATGGGAAAGTTCTTTTTTTCTTTTTGTTCAGTTATAGTGTAATATTTTGAGAGGACCAAGGATTGTTTTACGCATCCTGTGACATTCAAACATTTTTATTTCTGTATCCCTCTTGTTCCACAACGTTGACTGTATCTGAGAGAACATCTTCAATCTTGGGAGGAAGATGAAGAGGAAGACCAGGCCGCAATGTCAGGAGGTGTCAACATCCTCAACTGATTTCTGCAAGAAGCAGGATCCAACGATCTGAACTATTGTGCAAGATTGTGGTTGCCGCAAGAAGTGCCTGATATCCACCAGAAAAGTGGTGACCGGAATTTGTTATGGCAAGTTAAACTGGTTAAAGCTGCTGCCAACTCTTGCGACCCAGCTTCATGCCATCAGCATCCAGTTTGAACGCTGGTTAAATTTAACCACAAAATTGATTATTTGCTTAACTGTAAAAAGTTGTTAAAATTTGGGTTTTCATTTGTATAATGGTTTGTTTTGGGTTAAATTAATCCAGCTACATGACCGCGGTTAAAGTACATACCGAAAAGCAACATGATTTCCTTAGTAGGACAACCGCCCCAACGACCTACGCAATTCCGACGGACAGACGTGGCCTATGCCTTCTTGGACAACAACAGTTTTAGAAAATGATATCGTTTCTCGTCGCAAAATATTGGCAGGCTTGTACGATTTATTGGGAAAGACCGACAAAAAGAAACCTATGTCTTTCTCTTTGGAAGCAAATTATGATTGCATCGCGATTTTATGCGACCGGCAATTTCCTCCAAGAAATTGGAGACACGTTCGGAGTCGATGTAGCGACTGTTTCCCGTGTAGTGACAAACGTCCCTGACGCCCTTTTTGATCTGAAGGACCTACTTATACAGTTTCCCGTGACTGATGGTTGAGACAATGTTTACCCATGCAGGCCTTTCCTTCTCACTACTTACCTGAACCCAGGGAGTGCCAGTGAAGAGAGATATAACAGGGTCAATAAAGGCACAAGGAATCTAATAGAGAGTTTTTGGAGTCTAGAGGAGACAATTCTATGTTCTGCACTCACAGGTTTGTCAATATTATTAATATTTAGCATTGTTGTTTAGCATACGACTTTTCAAAAGCACAGTGCAACAAATTATTAAGCATACTTTATGCTTAAAGTCATTAAGAATCAACAGTCCGCAGCAACATATGTAATATTTTAGAATATTTTATTCAATTTTAGCTTAAACATATTTCATTGTTCCTTTCATTACAGTTAGAGTATACAGAATTTTTGTTTTATGAAAGAAACAAATGGGTCACTCTACAAGTTATACCAATATTAGTAACAGCCCTCCTCCAGGTCATTTTTAAAACAAATGAGGCCCAAATATAAATATCTAACAGTCCATATAAGAGGACTTTTCACATACAGGGAAGCAAATAGAAATATTACTAGTAGATGCAAAGATATAAAAGTAACTGGTGTATATTTATATTTAAGATAAGGATGAAACCAAGGAAGGCCAGCAGGACTATCATTGCCTGTACTGTCCGGCACTATCTTGCAGTCATGTGGGATGAGGATGATGATCCAGCAGATGAGGTGGACAATGATCAGTCTGACCATGACACATTCAATGGACCCCAAGATGGCAGGGGTATCAGAGAGAATATCACTAGGTTGACTTAATACAGTGAGTTGATTGTACTATACATGTAAACTGCTTTTATTTATGCTGAAATCAGTAAATAATTTACATATATGAATGTGCAAATCGCAACAATGAAATTAAAATCGATCACTGTATTTTACTTTCTTCGTATTTTCTAAGCACTAACTGTGTTTTAAGCAACATGATTAAATATACAGGAATTTGTCTTCTTTAAACAGTATTGTCACTATAAAGAAGTATTACTTTCACTGTAATAGGTTAAACTTTACATTTTACTGAAAGAGATATCTTTTAAGATAAGGGTTAGCGTACATAGATTGCTAAAAGATTGTTTATGCAGCAACCAGAGACATTGCTTATCATAGAAACTGGTGACAACTTTGTCTAGTACACTGCTCATTTTTGTCATCACTCAGTCTGAACTTGACTCATACTGCATATGCTTTTGCACATATCTATTTGTACTTGCAATGAAGCTTTTTTGTTGCAAACTCATAGAAGCTGCAGCTCTTTTAGTGACCTGCTTGTTCTGATAGAAGGAAATACGTTTGTCCTACGTTAACAAATAATGCATCACATTTTGTTAGTATAAGTACTTGTTTTTATATGTCGTTGACGTAACATCTATTTGAAAGGCCTGTATGTGTAACAGGTATTGCTGTAAGTAATTTAGATTGAGATACTTGAGAGCTTATGACGTGAAGTGGTAGACATAAGGGTAATACTTATTAAAAGGTAGACAACCATTTCTAATCATGATGTTGTTCCTACTTTGATATCTTCTTGTGTTTGACTGTTTCGTTTCATCCTTTGCTGATCCTGTAAAATAATATAATTATTGGTATTACAACAGATAAGTTCTAATTATTGATGCTGGGCTTAATGATGTATGAAGGTCATAGAAGGCTATCAATACTGAAAAATCAGATATTTTTGCGAGGCCGAAATTTTGCGAATCTTTAAGTCAAAAGTGGTTCGCGAGGTTAAATATTCGCGAAAATCAAAATTTCAGACCTTCATTTTTCGTCCATACTGAGAAGCCGAATGTTGCCGGTGATTATATAAAGCAGATCATTATACCATACATAGAAAACGTGCGAGAGAGCCTTCCTATTGACAGGTACGTCAGCTCTAACGGTATTTTAAAATGAAATACTCCATGATAATCATGCAACATGGTAATTTATTTGAACCGATTAACCCAAGCTGAATAAATATTTTTGACGATCAATTTTTATTACAATAAAAAGTGTTTGACATGATAGGACTTATTACCTATTGAATATCTTATTGAATAAGTTTTGAAAAGAAACTGTGAAACATCCTTTGAATGTGACAAACAATAGTGCCCAAAGCCGTTATAAGTCATGTTTGACTTTATCCTTAATTGACCGTATTTTACACCTTTTTACAGGTGTAACCAGACTGCTTTGGTCATTTTTGATGTTTTCCAGGCCCACAGGAGTGAAGTGTTACTCAAAACCTTAAAAAAGGAAAATATCAAGGTCGTCTGTGTTCCCGCATCATGTACCGACGAACTACAACCAATGGATCAAATACCAAACAAAATCTTCAAAGAAGAAATTAAAAATTGCTTTTCCGACTACTACACCGAGCAAGTAACAAAATGCCCACGGGAAGATCGGCAAGTCGAGAGTATTGACATTAAAACGTCAACAATTAAGCCACTTCACGCTAGATGGATCATGAAAGCTTTTGAAAAAGTTAAATGTGACAAAACGATTATAACCCGGGCATTTAATAATTGTGGAATATTTGAAAAATAAAATGGACAATTGAATAATTAGTACATGCTATTGACACTTATAGTGTTTTTCAATAAAAGTTACCACAACAATAAATCAAATACTTCGTTAATATTTATCCTATACATGTAGCGTAAGGGATAAAGCAAAACTGTTCCGAATCACTCATAATGGCGGACGTAATGGTGGAACGCGATCCTTGAATTTCAGCATTTTTTCAACTTCTATAACGGTAATATATACGCGAGGATCAATTTTCGCGAATTTATTGAATTCGCGAATAAAGCGAAAATTAAACCCTCGCGAAAATTTCTGATTTTACAGTAATTTATAACTGTGCTCTTAAACATAAATTGAGCTAATTCATCTCCGGCTGCTGTCTCATGAAGTAAAGTTGTAAGGTTAAATTTAACACTGATTTTATGAGAACCAGGAGTACATAATCTGCCTTCCTACCACAAAATATTAGCTAACTTGTAATAGACATTGAAATAATTTTTGAAAATTAGGGTAAGCTGGGCCCAGTGGTGCAGTGTTTTGTACATAGTTGGAAGGAATCCGGGACATTTGTCCCTCAGGACATTTGCCCCTTCCCCCAATTTTTGAATGTATCAATGGACATTTCCTCCGCCCCGAAGAAATATTACCTTGGACATTCCCCCCTCCCACCTAAATTAAACTTCTGTATCGCTAGAAAATGTCTCATTTTCATATTTTTGAATTTTTGGTCATAATACAGTAACTGAACTTAGGAATAATCTGATATTAATATACCTTAAGTTGAAAGGAAGTACTTCAAATAAACATTACGAATAAGCACATGCTATTTGTGAAATTACTTTATGAATAAATGTGTTTGTAAACTTAGCATGTGTTTTGTTGTTGTTGTTTTTTCTTAAAAATAAACACGGAATTTCAGCAGAGAGCTTATCTTGGTAACATTTCTACTTGGGGACAAATGTCCACACAGGAATTAAAACACTGTATAACTTAAAATCTTATTAGCATGTTGAACTTTTTAATGTCAGGCTTTTAGTCAGTAGCACATACTTACATATCAGTATAAAGTCAGATTCTGAGACAGTTCCAGCCAATTCCCACGATGATGAGACTTGCTTCACATGACCACCATGATGTATGAGTGGAACATGTATTTTATATTGAATTGGAATATGCATTGTCACAGTTCCAATTTCCAAGGTTTAAAAAGGATAACAATGAAACATATTATACCTGATCTGTGTGACAAATTCAGTTGAGGCGGAATGTAGATGCTGCAGTGTTATGTGCTGACCAGTTTTATAGGTTATGGCAAAGGTTTGGAAGTTGGTAGTAGATGACAGTATCTTTAATACTTCATGTAGTCTGCATGTAGTTCAGCCATAACTGATAGAGTTTGTCTAAAACTCCACTCTGAACTGTTGTTTTAACATTCTAAGTAGAATTTTATTTTCAGTTTTCTAAAATAGAAATCAGGGTAGAATCTCACATGAAATATGTAAATGAGATGGACAAATATCTACACAGGAAACATTCTGACTTGGACAAAGGCTTTGCCTTAATAATATTTCATAAATGTGAAATTACAGATTGAAGAATAGCCCATATGTACACAATCATGTAATTTGTATATAATAGTTTCTGTATGGCCCAATACAGTCACACATAGAACTATTTTCTTCGACCAAAATTAAAAATGATTTCATTTTGCAAGATTTTCTAAAAATTTACATATAATACCACTGTAGGTTTATATTATAAAATAAAGCTGGTATTTAAAAGTATACCTTTTTTCTAACGAAGTTCTAGAATGAGTATCTTTCATTAAATATTCCATAATTGTGCAAAAAGTACAGTCCTTGTTCTTTAAAACATCCATATTTGTACAGTCTTTGTTCTTTAATACATCCATATTTGTACAATCCTTGTTCTTTAATACATTCACAATCGTACAGTCCTTGTTCTTTAATACATCCATAATTGTACAGACCTTGTTCTTTAATACACCAATATTTGTACAGTCCTTGTTCTTTAATACATCCATATTTGTACAGTCCTTGTTCTTTAATACATCAATATTTGTACAGTCCTTGTTCTTTAATACATCCATATTTGTACAGTCCTTGTTCTTTAATACATCAATATTTGTACAGTCCTTGTTCTTTAACTCTCAGTATACTTATTCTCATCTTCAGTATAGCATACTGACATGTTACCTCTAATAAAGGAATCAAAGCATATCTCCTTCATTTATTCTCTTTTGCTCATCAGCATCTGTATTAAGCAGCTCAGGGAAAAGGCTAAATTCAACTGTAATACATTTATAAACTATAAGCTTTTTTTTGCAACATGACAACAAATGATATATATACTAACGGAAAAATATAACTGTGCATACTTCAAGGTATAGAATTTTTTTTAATATTAGGAATAGTAGCATAAAACATAAAACTTTGCAAATTAGCCAATCAACGTTTGATTTCTAACAATCAATACAAACACTTCATCATGTAAAACAATTTTACAACAAGGCGCAGAAGTTGACAGGTATGAAATCTGATTTCACAAGGTCAGTATCGTGTGTGGCCTCCATTGGCGTTCAAGCAAGCACGGCAGCGACGAGGCATAGAGGCAACTAAGTTGGTGATAACTGCCTGTGGAATGGTGTTCCAGATGTTGACCAATGTCTGCGCTAGTTGGTCCAGCGTGAGAGGTTGGTTACGTCTTTGACGGAGGCGTCTCTTCATCTCATCCCAAACGTGCTCAATTGGTGAAAGATCTGGTGAAACAGCGGGCCAGGGTAAGACACTCACGTTTTGCTGAGCCCGGTAACTACACGTGCTACATGTGGCCGAGCGTTGTCTTGTTGAAACGTCATGTTACGCCCTTGACGTTGAAGAAATGGCAGCACGTGGGGTATGACAATCTCATCTCTGTAACGAACACCCGTTAAATGGCCACGGACAATTACAAGCTGGGTCCTGCCTTGAGATGAGATACCTCCCCAAACCATTATCGACCCACCACCACCAAAACGTTGACGTTGAAAAACACAGGGATCCAAGTAACGTTCTCCGCGACGCCTGTATACACGAACTCGTCCGTCCGAACTTTCTAAGTGAAACCGCGACTCGTCAGTAAACAGAACATTATTCCAATATGCTCTTGGAAGCCTAAGATACTGTCTGCACCACTGACGTCGACGTTGTCGATGACGTAAGAGAAGAGTAGGACGTATCGGAGGACGTCGTGGAGTAATGCTGTGCTCTCTTAATCGGTTTCTAACAGTTCGTCCACTGATAGGTCTCAAGCCAGGAATTGTTCGTGCTGTTAATGTGGCCGGTTGAAATCGATTCCGTAGGTGTGTAAGCCGGATATAATTGTCTTGACGGATTGACGTCACACGTGGACGCCCTGGACGTGGTAGATCACGGACGTTGCCACGTTGTTGAAATCGTCGCCAAAGTGCTGATATGGTGTTTCGGTGAACACCAAAACGCTGCGCAACCGCATTTTGAGCAATGCCTGCTTGGAGCATACCGACGGCACGTAGGCGATCATTTTCTGAGATGCGTGGCATTGTCTTCAAAGACTTAAAATCCAAATTAAGGTGTTTTTCTGAAATGCTGGGTAGCTCACTATAATTTGACGGTTAAAATAACTCGAAACAGCATGTACGAGGATGTTAACATAAAGAAACACGTAAAAAGCGCGACCGTTACGGGCTATACATTTTGCACGTGCAACTCGCGAAAAGCAGTATTATTGAAACAAGATTACCTTTTGAATTACACAAAAGAAATCTGCTAAAATAATTTTATACCTAATAAAAGATATTAAGTATTTTAGTGTGCACAGTTATATTTTTCCGTCAGTATATATGTTATATCCAGTACTTAGAATTGGCAAATGATCACAGTCATGAACTTATTATTTATATAATTTTCCAATGAACCGGTAGCCTATTTATTTATTTGTTTATTTTTTTTTTACAATTCAAACTGCTATTGTACATGATGAACAAGTTTTTCCAAGTTTCTATACATGTAGTTGAAACTGCATTTTTGGTCAAAATATCTATTCAACAACCACCTGTCTAAAGCAGGCAGTTTGCAAATTTATATGACGATGTTATTTGCAACTGCCAAGAGCTTGCACTTGTCCATAGCCGTCAGTTTTGCTCACTCAATCTGAAACTAATGTAAAGTTTTCTGGTACGTTGCAAGCAACAGTCAGCTCAGTCTGTAGAACACTTTAGGTGATTGGTCTGGGGTTCAAGCACCTGACTAGCTGAATATTATTCTTATCCTTTGACACGACGATTCTAAATATATATAAAATTAAATCTAATATATAACCGTCTGTAAATATAGCTGTAGGGTTACAGAACATAGCCATCAAAAATTACCTGTACATGTTTTATCATTCTGGTCAGGATAGACCCATGAGCAAGAGGTACAGTCTCCTTCAGCACTTGGACATTTCACACAAGGCTTCTGAAAAAAAGGTAGCTGTGTTCACATTCAACGATATATAAGTCTCTGGGTTAAAGCTTAACCTATAGTTAAGAAAAATGGCTTTGAACAAAATGGTTATGAAAAATTAATTTTTCAACCAGAATCAGTGTCTGTGCAATATGCAACACGAGTGCATAACGCTTACGGTATTTAAACGTAACGGTAAATTCATATTGAATATTTTCGATTTATCTTTTTCCCTTTGGCGCCCCTGTAAATATTGGAGGCTACTCTTTTTGCGGTTTCCATAGCGCCCTGTAAACAACTTATTGCTGTTCCAACAACATAGCAAAAACTGAATTAAAATAGAGAATACCTGTCAAAATAATTTGACTTTCATAGTCGCTAGCACAAGATATTCCTATAAAAGAGGCAGTCTGTTTATATAGCCCAACCATATCCTCCGTAATGGGGTCCATAATTTGCAATCATGGGCCACCTCCCGTCCTCTTTGAGTGTACTTTTTGCGAAGTGTATGATTTTATTTGTTTTATTTATCATGTTGTTCCACTTTTCCTTTATTTCTAATGATGATCGTTCACACACAACTAACGCATTAACATTACTAGTAATGTTCTGCCAAATACAGTTCTGCATCTTCTTTGTCACCCCTGTGGTAACGTTGCTATGTTTTGCGTTAATTACATTGAATTTTTTCTTCACCTCGTCTTTATTAATCTCAACTTCGGATATTGTAAAAAAAATTATTTTTGTTTCGTGGGTTTTTGTCAGTTTTATCTGTATTTTATGTCCATCTCGGAATTGTCTGCAACTGACAGGTAGGGGGAAATTTAGGTAGCGGCGGAACCGGAATTATCGAAAGCGGCGCAGTATGAGATTTTAGTAAATTTAGCCAGAGATTAATTTACCTGAGTTTTGGTTAAGTAGCCTTTTGGTTAAAAGCGTTTATACAACAGGATAACCATTTTGGTTAGCTAACCAATTTGGTTATGATTTAACCATAGATTAAGCTTTAACCAGGGGTTAATTTAACCAGTGTTATATAATTGAGTGCAGATGAATTGGTGAGGTTCTTAAACTAGGAATGTCTGTATGCCCAAGGATATCAGCGAGGTTACTTACAAGATTCTCTGCAGGATGGAGAAACTGTACACTAGAGGTAGTTGGTCTAGGAGAGATAGGCATGGACCACTCAGTGGCACCTAAATTTTGGAGAAATAAGAATAAGATGTGTAGTTGCACCCTATCCATGTTACAGGATATGCACATCCGAATGATACATTGCAGGGTTATGGTCTTGTCTGACCAAGTAAGCGAGGCTTACATTATAATGCTGTACTACCTGCAGGCCAGAGTGAGACAAGAGAACAAAGTATCCATCTGTACTGTTTTAATGGAACAGAGGATGTGGTGATGCAATGGTTTTCTGTCATTCCAAAGACCTTCTTTGGTTTTACCAGACATGTGCATAAGTTTGATGACAGTAAGCTGCTGGGATTATGTGCCTGACCGGTTTCTCCACTAGCCCAATCACTCTAATTTCAATTTTCGCGAGTCCATCGAGATGACTAAAGCTCGATACATAACCAAAAGTATTAGGCCCCAAAACTTATAGGCTTACAGCTTCCATTGTTGCCAGCAGACAGGGAATGTTGGCCGAAGGCATTACTGGGAAAACAAGAGCTTGTCAGAGACAAAGCAACAGTCCCCTACCGGTGCAATATCCATCTCCCTAACTCCAACCCATATGTGGAAATTGACTAAAGAATTTGTCTGAGACATGCATTATCTCCATATGATCCTCTATCCATGTACAAAATGTCATCAAAGAAGAAAACGTCATAGGTCAAGGTCATTTAGAGGTTAAGGTCACAAAAATATATGATTTTGAAGAGGTCTTATCGAAGGGGTTGTTGTGACCAAGTTTGAAGTAATTCTGTTCAGAAATAAGGAAATTATGGCCAAACTTATAGTTTCTGGACAAGAAAACTTTAAAGGTCAAGGTCATTCAGAGGTCAAGGTCACAGAAATGTACTTCATTGGAATGGTCTTGTCCAAGGTATTGTTGTGGCCAAGTTTGAAGTAATTCCATTCAGTAGTAAGGAAAATATGGCCAATGGTAATGTTTTCGGAGGAAATGACTGATAAAAGGACGGACAGTTCCTCCTTTAGGTTCATAAAAATGAGGTAAATATTCTCCATACTGCCATTTATCCATATTTCAAGTTTCATAAAAATATTGGAAGTAATTTTTGAGTTATCACAAATATTGCTATATTTGCCATATTTTAAGTCTATTTGTTGCCATAGCAACCAGATTTTTCAACATCGGAAGAAAAAAAAGACGTGTATAATCTCCATACTGCCATCTATCCATATATCAAGTTTCATAAAAATATTTTCAGTACTTTATGCGTTATCTCGGGACAACTTTTTGAGTTATTACAAATATTGTTATATTTGCCATATTTTAAGTATATTGCCATAGCAACCAAAATTTTCAACATATGAAGAAAAAAAAGACGTGCATAATCTCCTGACTGCCATCTACACATATTTCAAGTTTCATTAAAATATTTTCAGTACTTTTTGCATTATCACGGGATCCAGTTTTTGTGACGGACGGACAGACTGACGGACGGCCTGACGGACTGACTGACTGACGGACAGAGGGTAAACCTATAGTCCTCTCCGGTTAAACCGGTAGGAGACTAACAACAGCCGATGATTTTGAGTCAATTGCCTATAAGTCAGAAGCTGGTAATTGTTTAATAGATTCTAATATGTCGTACAGTAGCCGTGTCAGAGGCGCTACACATCCGAGAGTATCAGCATCTTCATAGTTTCCTTCAGGAAGGCCGAGGAAACTTCTAAAGCTACTCAGGTTTTCAGATAGTTTCTTACATGCCTGGTTACACATGTGGAATATGCTGTAGCTTGCGAATCAGCCAGTCCTGATTTGAAGCCTAGAAGCACTACTCATAGGCCCTTCTGTAGATTGGATATCGTCCATAATACCAAGGGAGTAGGTGGAACGATATGTTATCCGGTACCAACCGGAATGTACGGGTTCTAGTTCATGCAGATTAAACCATCTCGTCAAGTAACACCCCCGCAAACCTATACAAATAATCTCATCTAATCCACAGCATAAAGTGTGTCAGTTGTACAGGCAAAGTGTTTTAAGGTAGGATGACACTTTAATACATCAGTTTAACACTTAAATGAAAATGACAGTACCAAACGATCAAATTTTGAAAACTGTTTTCTTTTTTCAAAACATGAATTTCAAAAACTTTATTTTATTATTTGAAAATCGGATGCAAAGTAAAAGAAAACTAATTTGAGATAAAAAAAATAGGATACTTTTTAAAGTTGTATGTACATAAACTTCTTTCTGCCTATCAGCATTAGTCATTCAAAGTTTCAGGTACCCGTGACATCACGCGTAAAGTCGACAGCTTTCTGGACAATGCTTGTATTTGCAATATTTGCTGGAACCTTTGTTGTTTTATTAATTACCATTGTCATTTATCTGTATCCGGTAAGTATAGATAGAAAGCAGTTTGTTTTGATAATTCGCAGTCTGAATGTCACTTCCGGTTTTTTTACCGTATAAGTAATAAAGTAACTTGCATCCATTTAAGTTCTTTTAATGCAGTTTTCGTCTCAGACTGCAATGTCTCTTATAATCTTGATGTTTTGAAAGTTTGATGCAGGTGGAGACAAATATTGAAATATTTTTGGTATTTCTTAAAGCCTTGTCAGTCAAGTTAAACTAAAGAAAAAGTAATAGATGCAATTCTGGGAGGATATATTTCACTGTTATTGTACACAAAGCTACATTTGTTGTCAAAACCCCGTGGTATAGCTGTAAAAATTATCTTAATAAATAGCTGTACTTATCCTCAGTCTCTCTGACTTAACATGATTCACAAAGCTTTTGAAATGGTTGTAAACCGGACATGAAATAACTACTCATTGTACATGGCTAAAACCTACCCCTGCTTTAACACTGTTTTTAAGACTCGTTGACAGCAGCTTACCGAGAATTAAATTTAAGAATTCCCTTTAGTAAGGTGAATTTGTAATGATTTGTTTGGATTATTTTTTTATCACCAGATGAGACACAAGAGTTGAGGATATTTAGCAGTAAATTGTCCTGTGGCAATTTAAGTTTTTGCTGTTTAAGAGTTTGAGATTGTTATTTTTGTTTTCATATAAATAGCAATTTTTTTCAGAGTGCAAGTAATCCTTCAACAATTCCAGGCTTGGATCCAGTTTCAAAAATGTAAGAAATTAATGAATATTCCAGGTAACCCTAGTCATTATACTAGATATACTTACTCTCACTATGTATGCATCAGTTCATTGAGTTAATTAAATCCTTACTTTTAAAGTTCTACATGTATTTGTTTGAAAGCCCTAAACACATAAGATCTAGGTCAATCACAAACAAACTGTTATACTATCTTGATGAGACAAAGTTGGTTATCATATGTAACAGATGCCCTGGGTGATATAAAAGTATCATTTCTGAATTCATTGACAAATATACTACTTATCAAATCTGGCCATAGTTATGATGAAAATGAACAATAAACCCGTACTTAACCAACTCAGTTCCATTGTACACTGTTCACATATATATCATTGTACACTGTTTACATATTTACCATTGTACACTGTTTACATATTTACCATTGTACACTGTTCACATATTTACCATTGTACACTGTTCACATATTTACCATTGTACACTGTTTACATATTTACCATTGTACACTGTTCACATATTTACCATTGTACACTGTTCACATATTTACCATTGTACACTGTTTACATATTTACCATTGTACACTGTTCACATATTTACCATTGTACACTGTTCACATATTTACCATTGTACACTGTTCACATATTTACCATTGTACACTGTTCACATATTTACCATTTATTTTAGACATGTGAAGAAAGGTGTGGCTGACCTAAACCACTTTTTTTCTAAAATAACTAAATAGTACAGTTTTATTTTAGATGTTTGAGCAATTCTTTAAAGAAAAATAACACATTTTAGCAGTACTTAAGAAAAAAAGAGAACACAGGTTTTAACAATATTTGAAATATATATAAAAAATAGTTACATACATTCGTTAGTAATACTTGAAATAACAAGAACACATTTTTAGCAAAACTTAAAATAAAAGATCACAGTTTTTAGCAAGACCTAAGATAACAAAAACACATTTTAAGCAATACTTAAAATAAAAGTACACTGTTTTAGTAAAACTTAAAAAAGAGAACATATTTTAGAATACTTAAAAGTGAAAGCATTTTTGCAAAGTGACAAAGGTTACCCACTTCATTTGGTTATTTTTTGCCACCTGGAATCTTTGGGAATAAGAAATTTATACCAAACTATGCATATATATGCACTCAGTGATCTTCATAAAAGTATAACAGTTTGCAAATTTTGGTCAGGCCTACACATTTTGCAAAACAGTAGACACAAAGTACCTGCTAAAATTTGTTAAAAGGCTTAAGCTTTTTGTTTGGAACAACATAATTTAATTTGTGCCAGTGGACTTCCTTAATCTATTTAACCAAATGACCTTCACCTTTGAAAAATAATTAAGAACAAGCTGAAGTGTGCTTATGAAGATTAGTGAATGCCCATATATGTTTTAGACTAATGACTTTTTATCCCGGTTTCTGAAACCTTTTGGGATTCACAGTTATTGTAAGTCGTGCACTGTTTAAAATTTTTATATATTTTTTAAGGAAATCGAAGAAATATTTACTTTGTGTAATATGATTGTACAGTTGACTGTATCATGAAAATTAGAGTATGCATGTATAAAATAGATAAAATGCGTGTTACTTTATTTTGTCAGCTTGTAGATATCTAATAAATGAACATAAGATAATGTGACTTTGAATACGTTTATCCATCATGATAACAACTGATCATTTATAATTTTAACGTTTTCATGTTGATTTTGTTTTGCAGTGGGTTAGATACAGTCAATAAATAATAAAAATATGAGAGTTTGTTTTGCCAATGGGAGTTTTAAATTCAGTAAATTATAAGAATTTGAATAAAAGGTTAAAGATCAAGTTTCACTTGCAACGATGAAATATGCAAAAGGTAAATATCTGTAAGAAGTAGCTTCATTTAAAACATTAGTCATTTGTCGTCTTAGTCACCAATTCTGATCAGCTAAGGGTCTCGGGACTTCCCGCGTGATCTTACAAACTTATTTGCATTCAGTTAATATATCATCAAGTTAGTGAAATATTTGATGTTCCCTGCAAAATTATATATAGAGAGTTGTATTTAGCTGATTGAGTAACAGGAATCAGTGCCTGTATAATGTATTAATAATTATAACTGTGCCTGCTAACTCCTTTATTCAAGAGATGGAAACCTTGGTGACATTGCAAAAGCAGGAAGTCTGCATGAGTTTCTTTTAGATCTTCATAAAAAGTTTGGGCCAATAGCATCGTTTTGGTGGGGGCGAAGATATGTTGTCAGCATTGCCAGCGCAAAGCTTTTCCAGCAGCATCATAATGTATTTGACAGACCACGTAAGTTTTCTTGGTTTTTGTTTTTTTGTTTTTTGTTTTTTTTAAAGATTTTTTTCATATTAAGAAGTGTTAACCTTTACTTGACTAGATTTCTTAAATAAGCCTGTTCTTCCTCAGTTTTGACAAATCCATCTTTTGTTGAAAGGGGTGAAATTTAAAAGCCTACAAATTGTGAATAGTGTGTATCATAACATGATCGCATCGATTTGCAGGCTGATAATAGTCTTCATTTAGTGGCAGAGGAAATAAATTCTGCCAGTTGAGTTAAGCTTAGTAACTATATCTAATAAAATAAAACTTAATCTCTTTATTTGTATATGTCAAAAAGTTTTTTTCAACTAGAAGTTTATAATTTGGTATATAATCAGAGCCTCTAATACAATTTGTAGCTGAATTGTTCAAGGATTTCTTGCCCTTAATCGGACCAAATTGCATCGAGTTTGCTAATGGAGAAGATGGTAGAGCTAGACGGAACTTGTACGACAAATGCCTCACTCATGGTGCTATACAGAAATATTTCGTCATAATTCAAGAGGTGCAAACATGTTTTTGTTTGTGACTTTTTACTAAGACTTCTTTTATTGATTCATTTTAGACGTTATAGTTTGACAATGAGCCAGGTGCTTTCCATCTTTGTAGTTGTTAACCTTAATATAATTTTCATTTTATAATGTTGTAATCTGTTCAATCATCTACGGATTTGTTTTCAGTTGGTAATTATAAGATCAGCAATTATCAAGGTGTAGAATGCCTGACTACCGTTTCGGAGGTTGCTAGTTCAAAGCAAACCACTGTGAAAGTCTAGAGTGACCGTCCACTCACCACACATTTAGCGCAAGTACTGGTTTGAACCCAGGAAGCTGTCATTGATCACATTAATAGAAGTTGCAATAAGATGTAAAATAATGACGTTTAAACAAAACTGAGTAGGTTATTAAAAATAACATAGTATTTCATTTGCTAGAAATTTTAAGTCCTTCATGTTTTACTTGTGCTTGCGATAGATTTTTTAAATGCTCTGTGTCTGTTGTATTTAAAAAAAAAAACTGTGATTTTTTTTCGGTCATATTTTCATGCTGTTTATAACTGCTACCTTAATAAGTAAACATAGGTAATTAATATTTAAAAGCCATAAAATAATATTCAAATGACATGCAAAAAATACATAATATGACATTTAAATGATGCTAATGACATGCACATAATACTTAAAAGATATGAAAATAATGCTGTTTTCTTAGATAGCAGATGAACTTGCCAAAACATGGGAGGAAATGTTGAATAAGGAACATATTCCACTGACTCAGTACATGTCTGCATTTGTCCTAAAAGCTGTTTTGGCTTCCTTGTTTGGAGAAAAAATGAAAAATGAAAAAGAAGTGCTAGAGTTTCGGAGTGTATATGATGTGATGTATTGACTTTAAATGATCTCCGAAATATTTTGGGACAGCATATAGTCACCGCTTTGACCGTCTAATTGTCCTGGTTGTAACTTAACCATGTTTGGGAGATTTAATTATTCGCAGAAATGTTTGCCTCAAGGAGACGACGTGTTTCATGAATAAACAAGGTCGGTAAATCAACGTTCAAGGTCACACTTTGAAGATAAATGTCAAGATTTTATACAGTTCTGCTTTTTTGGGGCTGTGACTTGACCTTTGTTGGAGGAATTTCAAAATTATTGGCGCAAATCTTTACCTAAATGATACAACGTGTGATGCACATGAACCTGTTCGTAGTTCAAAGGTAAAAGTCAAATTAAGAGGTCAAAACTCATAATTTATTACGACATACACTGCTGGTATGAACGCCCCAGAGCTATATAAACATAATTGTATTCATCGAATTACCCCATTTTGTTTCCTTTCACTTCTACGTGTCAATGTTTACTAGCTATATCATGCGTCATTAGGGAGCATTCATCGGTTTCACCAATATTCTTGTAGTCAGGAGCGTGAGTGTAAGAGCCAGAGTGCCTAATATGTCAAGGTCCAAACATCTGTGTTGACTGTTTACTTGGCTGCAAGTGTTCAGATTGGTAACTGGTTCTAATCTGTCACAAGACTGTTAACAAGTTTGTATAGAGTGCATTGCAATAATTGATGTTAAGCAAATCAATATAAATCTTTCAGTTAAGTTTATCAAACGGGCTGGTTTATCTGTGGCATTAATGTTCACTTTTGTTTCGAGTTTATCTAACTTCTATGTAGGTGTGGGCCGAGTTGGAACACAGACTGACAGAGCCTCCTTCTGAAGCTGGAGACAAGGTAATTGCTGATGGTAAGGATTGTAAGAGAGGTTTTATCATCATATCTTGATGTATTTAGCGACTTGTTTTGCTAGAGATGGCTACGCAGTCCTAATACTCGAGTACTTGAGGTTATCATAATCGGTTAGGTTTGGCACCAAAAGCTGCCAATAGCGCTCCGAACAGATACTACGTTTAGCACAACAATATCGCTACCATCTATGATCTACGTTCATTTTCTAATCTGCTTGTAGAGACAGAGCTGCAAGGAATGTAGCTTGGATATAAAGTCTTCAGCAGATTTCATATTGCAGCTACCCTGAAACACATGTTGGCAACTATGAAGGCGATACAGAATAGTAATTGATTTTTTACCAATAAAAACATGCTATTCTTTGATGTTACTCTTTTGAAAAACTGTTGGTATTTACGTTTAACGTTTGATAGCACATTATTGTTGTGTTTTTTAAACATATTTCAAACATTTCAAATTGTTGTCTCACTGACATTGTCAGTTAACCAGCGTTGATTTTTAAAAGACGTTTTGATGACATTAAATAAGTTTAAATATTTCTTCATTGAGGAAATATCTCGGACATAAAAATTAAAGTGGTCCTCTGTTGTTATTTCTTTTTAAGATATCGAGTTTGAATTTTGGTTACCAATACTCTGACGTTCGAACGAGTACTTTGTGAACCATTTACTAGTAATTCCTAGCTTTTGCAGTAAGAAAATGCAAGATGAAGATGTAATGTAGAAATGACGAGGCTTTATGCATAACTTACTTGGCTGTTCAGATTGATCTATTACTTAATATACTCAACAAATATAAATCTTAACAAGTCGTCTTACTTTATCATAAACTATAAAGCTGAATGTCAGAAAGTAGAATTTTTGTCAACGACATGAGCTTTTTTCATATGTATTTTTGTTTCTTAACACATTTGATGTTACCTCTGTCCTCTCAGTGGAATGGTATAGTCATTTTATTTTCCAGTGAACATTGTTATTGATACATTTTTCAAGCTACCTGTAATTAACCAGAAACTTTTGCTGTAGTTAAAAATATCTTTCAGAATAATGTGTTTTTAGATTATGACTTTTTCCACTGTCACCTTAACGTTTGCATAGGTAAGAAGAAGCTTGCAGCTGTTGTCAAGCGTACGGTCAAGCACAGAAAAAAAGACCCACCACAACATGGGGAGGAGCTTTTGCTAGACCTAATACTGGATTACACTGATGACGAAGAAATACAGACATGTGATGCACTTGTATATGTGATTGGAGGATTTCACACGACAGGAAATCGTAAGAAATTTAACATTTTATAAAACAATACAAATTTTATGAACGATGGATATTTGGCTTGTTATAGACATTATATTCGTATTCCATTTGAGGGGATATATGAAAGTTTGCAGCGGTATAAGATAAACGTCCTATTTAACATGATTTTAAAATTTGTGTGAATTTCAGTGTTGTCTTGGGGCTTTTATTTCTTAGCAACACACCAAGAGTCTCAAGATAAGGTTGTTGCTGAGATCAAAGAGGTCCTGGGAGAAGAAAATGTAGACCATACCAACATAGGAGATATGAAGTAAGATTTTATTTCCTTCTTATCCTTTTTGTTTATATTGACAAAGTAACTGAAAGGCTTTCAATGATTTGTTGGTGTCATAGGTAAAATACGTAGGTGTAACAATTACAAAGTTTTGTCACTGTTGTGAAGTGCGAATTTGTTTTAGACTTTTAGCTCTTGGTATATGGAATTATGAATTTCCTGAAACTATCAACACGTCCAATTTCACATTTTTATTTTTACTTGTATCCATAACATTTAACCACCACATAACTGCCGGTTAAGCTACGAAATAGTGTCCCTTGAGAACAAGAATATGTGGGGTAAGAGGCACCAACGGCCTAGATACGCTCAATAGTTTTCAGACAAAAAACATAAAAGTAGGTTTGCTTATATTATTACCAATATAGTGTAGCTGAACACAGGCTCAATACAACCAAAAAAGAACTGGAAACGGTTGCTAACAATTGGCAACCGACATCGTGTTTTGACCTTTTTGCGAAGACAATTTTGTTGTCATCTACGCTCAATAGTTTTCAGACAAAAAACATAAAAGTAGGTTTGCTTATATTATTTCCAATATAGTGTAGCTGAACACAGGCTCAATACAACCAAAAAAGAACTGGAAACGGTTGCTAACAATTGGCAACCGACATTGTGTTTTGACCTTTTTGCGAAGACAATTTTGTTGTCATCTACATTAGGTCCGCAACCGGCACCTATATTACCGTTTCACCATTAATATATAATTGAATCACCACCATTTTACCAGCTGTGTATAATTGAATCCTTACCTTATCACATGTTCTATATACTTGAATCCTTACTATTTATCAAGTTATCCTTGTATATAATTGATCCCCTACCATTTCACTAGTTATTTATAGTTGCGTTCTTACCATTTCACAAGTTACATATAGTTACATCCTTACCATTTCACCAGTTACATATCGTTAAGTTCTTACAATTTTCCCAGTTTTATATGACTTAATCCTTACCAATTCGCCATTATTTACTTGATTTAGAAAAGTTTTTTAAAAAATGAAAGGATGTATTGAATTCCTTCAATTTCACCAGTTATATTTTATTGATTTCGTACCATTTCACAAGATATAAATAATTAGTTCCTTACCATTTCACCAGTTATTTGTAGTTGAATCCAATTTTTGATGTTTATATCATACTTGATTTCTTTCCATTTCACCATTTATATACCTGATTCAATACCAATTCACCGTTTGTAAGCTCCATTACTTAAGTTTGTTTCAAATATATACATTGTCGTATATTATGTAAATATACAAAAAGTATCATTGTTGCAAGAAAGTCGTAACATTGTTTTAAAATGGTTTTGTATTGGAATGTATTTCTTGGCTTTTGCAGATTTTTTTAAAATCATGTCTCATCAGACGACATTGGAACTAATGCCTTTAATTGTACTTCCGATCTGTTTAATAGTGATTTTTGCTAAATCGAGGGATGAATGTGAAAGAGGTATTAAACCAAGAAGCAATCATCACTTTCACACATTCAGATCTTATTTTCTTAAAACTACAGGTACTTGAGACAAGTTATTGATGAGACTTTGAGATGTGCTATAATAGCTCCAGTAGCAGCACGATTCCAAGCCTTTGATTCGCATATTGGCGGTCACAGAGTCCCAAAGAATGTAAGTGGTTGATTGAATTATTCATTGAAGCTAGTTAACACAGGTACCTAGTACTGAAAGTTGAGTTAATTATAAAGAAGGACAAAGAAAACAACTAAAATCTTCTAGGCTGAAAACATACCTACATAATTTGGTAATATATTTTTTTAAGTAGATCTTTATACAAAATATTTTTTAAAATAATGCCACTAGAATTATGTTGCATATAAAAACATCAAATTCTATAGAATCTATTTTTTTTATATTTTTGGCGAAGAAATGTCATGTGGATCTATATGGAGATTGCAATTATCAGCCCTGACTTGGCATTACTTTTTCGATAGATTTATTAAGACAAACTCTTTTAAAATCTTCTTTTTTAATCAGTTTGGCTTCGACTTAAGAAATTTGACATATAACCCTTTAAAGCAAATTTTATCGAAATTTTCAAATTATGCATAATAAATGTAAAATATTTTTTTAGTTTACTTCTTTAAAGATATATCTTACTTTTTCCTAGAGGGCATTATTAGTGCTGTTCCTAGAGTCATATATTTATATATGCTTTCATCAGGAAGTCTTTCATAATCTTTTAATTTGAAACCGTAAGGTCAAGAGTTTTACAATTTGACTAAACATTTTGTATAGACTTCTACAACATTTTTCAAACTTAGCCCCAGGGATCACTATTGGATTCACCATAGTGTCATGTGTCTAATGAAGTTTTCTTTTTTGTTTATTTATTCATTTATTCTAATGTAAGAAATACATTTCAAAATCTACTGTCTGAAAACAAAGGACTAGGATCTGGGGTCTGAAACTTAGATGCATTTTGTGAACCACTTCTTGGATCGTCCAAATAATGCCGTTTAGTTATTTAAGCCTCATCCTTGATTTCAATGACAATACGCTTGTGATTAAGCAGTTCAGTGCTCCTGTGTTCCTTATTTTTTCACGACTTGATGTGGAAACAACAAATATGTAATTCAGTTACTGATGTGTTAGAAAGGTCTTAAAAGTTCTTGAATATATTGGATCTAATTAACTTATATCTGTACCTCATTACCTGTATTTTGTCACCTCTATATTGCAAGACGCCAGTTATTCATGCTCTTGGAGTAGCTGCAAAGGATGAGACAGTGTTTCCCGAGCCAGACAAGTAAGTTCCAACTGTCATATATTACTGTGATATATTCTTTAGTAACACTATACCAGTTCATCCCCAAAGAAATGTGTCTGTAATAAGTCAAATCTAGAATAAGACACGTGATTCAAACATAAACAAGGACATTGATTGTTAAAGAAATTGTAGCAGTGTAGCATGGCTTATTGTCAGTACACTGTAGTACAAATTAGACACCATCTGCTTCACCTGTTAGTGCAAAAATATATATTAATACGTGCAGTCTTTAAACGAGGCCACCTGCTCCGAAGTATCTAAATTCCAAACTTGATATTAAAATATACTGACCAGAATTGAAAAGTTAACACTTATTTAAAGTTTGATAAACCATTCTTATCACCCTTAATTTTGACAACCTTATGGTTTTAAAATGTTCAGGCATACGTGGGTTGTCCTTGAAATTCATAGACAATGGCCATGAAACAAATTACATATTCGGTTAGTTCAATTTTTCACATATAGATAAAAAAGAATACGCCAAACGGTATTAAATTACCGCTTGTAACAGAAAGGTAATGTTTACAACATCGCCCCACGGCGTAAAAAAATCAAGACGTTTTTTTTTTCAAAGTATGCCCATGCATGCGCAACGCAGCGCTCATGGCACATTACACTATGGCGCTTAACATCACTGTATCAGTCAGTACTGTATGAACGAATTAAACGTGTCTTGCGCTCTGAAGCTCCTTTAAAGACTCATACCTCTGTCCCTATAGCTTGGCCTTGATTTCTGGGAAGAAGGCGTAATCAAAGTTATGTTTCTAAAGAATGATACGAATATAAAATTAAGTGCAGAATCAAAATATTTTTTTCATGTTAAGTTCATCGATCACGATACGGTGAACAATTCCGCGGATAACGTCCGTGACTTCTGAAATTTCTCTGACGGTCAACCGGCGATCCCCTTCAAGCACCGTCTTTATTGACGTCAAACTAGACGTGCGAATGACTGCTGCTCGACCTGGTCGCTCATCGTCTTCAATGTCTTGACGGCCACCTATTAATCTCTTGTGCAATTTAAAAAAAAGAGCACGGCATACTGTTTTGTCACCTTTTGTCTTCTGAATTAATTTTAGTGTTTTTGTAGGATTTTTTTTCCTTATTCAGCACAAAACTTGATGTTGGCCCTAATTTTCAAGCGCTCATGTGATGCCATTTTTACGTTGGAGCTGGGATACACACCCTTACAGAATCGTTGTTTATTTCAAACTTCAACGTCCGAATAACGTCAGTTCTGGACAGAACGTCACATATGCAACGACAAAAAGATTAGCGAAGTTTCCCGAAGTTTGACATATAAACTGTTCAGAGCGGTACGAACAAAATGTTAGTGTGCGTTATTACGGACGGGGCGTTGTTCCGTTGCTATTGTTATAAACGTGCTTGCTACAACTAAGTGAACTTACATACCGTTCCAAAATTTTTCAAGGTGTGCTAAATTGAATTATAGTTTAAAGATAAATTCTAAATTTAGAGAAGAATTAAGAGAGATATAAACAAATATTACGAATTTCTGGGACAACCCTTAGCTAGTATTTGTAACCATTCACCACAAAAAATGTTCAGATAATTGCTTCACAGTTTGTCAGCTTCAACTGAAAATCACAAAGGTGTAAAACATAATAAGCAAGTGTTTTAACGGGTATGATCACCATTTGCATCAATGATTGCCTGGAATCTACAACGCATACTTCTAATCAGGCGCTGTATGCGGTATTAAGATATTACCATCCACTCCTATGAATGTGCCTTGATCAGTTCGCCTCGACGAAGCCACACTTACACACACCTTTCCAAGCAGAACCAGGATTAACTGGTAACGAAAACACTCGCTGTGTCATTGTATTTGACGTCATTGAAACATGCTGTGTGCATCGACGTAAACAAATGTGATGTCTTTCATGCGACGACTTGTTAACAATGTCTGCTTTATACATCTTGATGCATCGTTAACGCAAGCAACGGCAAACAGCCGAATCACCTATTCGACGCTTATTGATGCCAAAAGTATTCTGTGCCTTTTTCAATTCTGTCTAGAAGCAATTCCTGATATGATTGGGCACTTCATATTTGTTCTGTTGACGTGCCGTTACTTTCTGACGTCATCAGTGTCGCCTGTCATATTTTTGCTTCTTTGGATATGTTTCATCACCGTTTGATGTGTACACCAAAAATAACTGGTTACTTGATGATACGACATTCCACGCGTAGTCATGCAGATGGCATCAAAAAGTTTGGAGTAACTAAAACGTCCCATCGCTGATTATTCAGTTTTGATTTACTAGTAGTTTATGTTTTGCGTGGATTTCGTATCAGATCTAAAAGTCCAGACAGAGCGATATCGGGTACATGTAAACGAGAACTGGCCACATAATCTCATTTTGCATCTATTGAACAATATGGAAAAAAAACATAAATCTCATACCTGTTGTGTAGACAATCAAACAACTTATATGTTCAAAAACTAAAACATTCTCTTAAGAATCGGGATTAATAATGAATGGGTATGTAATTTGTAACTTTTCATTGATGGTGAGTTTATTTTCATAATTGTATATTTTATATGGAGTATAGTATGAACTTCATTGCATACTTTTTAAAATAGTAAAACAATTTTTTAATCTTATTTCAGATTTGACCCAAATAGGTTTTCCTATAAACACACAAGGAAACGACCACATCTAGCATTTTCACCTTTTGGATTTGCTGGGAAGCGTGTCTGCCCAGGGCAAAGGTTTGCATATGCAGAAGCAGCTGTATGTATGGTGACACTACTGAGAAAGTTCAAGGTTAAAATGGTTGAAGGTCAAGTCATAACACCTGTGCTTGGGTGGATTACCCACCCTAGTGAAGAAATCTGGATCACTCTTTCAAAGAGATAGATCGTAGATGTGAAATCGCTTTTTTTTGTAGAAAACAGGCAGATCAGTTATTTTCATGTGTACACTGACAAAAGAACAAAACTAAATTTCACTTTAATCTAAAAGTGTTTGAACTGGAAATGTTCTTAGTCATTTCATTTCAGGTGTAAATAGATTAAATTATCTCACATTGTCAGGGGATTTTTAATGAAAAGCTGAATGTTGTGACTTGAACATAGTCATTCTCAAATAAATCGCAGTAAGTTTCATATCAAATAGATGAACTTAGGAGTAAATCAGATATGAAAGACAGTGAGAATGCTTTTGAATTATTTGCATGTAAACATTAATATTCAATACTTAGGTAATGTCTCGTAATATAAGAAACCTTTTACAAACTGAAACAGCTACAAAAGCATAGTAAGGAAATACCCAAATAGGACTAGTGTTGTCCAAATTGTGTTTCAATGAATTGTATATTTTATTCAACATTTATAGTCATCAATACAGAACAGCACAGGCTTTTATTGGTTTGAAAATGCTGTGACTTTTATCCAGGCAAAATTTTCTAAAGTATTCAATGTTTATTTCACAAACAATGCTGGTGTTTTTGTAAGCAATATTTGGCATAAAATTGATGATAACACATTAATTGAATAATTTTATTCAATGATTTTTGCTTCATTTTAGAACTTACTTGAAAATATGTTTGAGTTTGAAAAGATGCATGTAGTGTGTAATTAAGGAGGATGGTGGTGTATGTTGAAAAAGACTAGTAAATGTGTCATATAATTAAGAATGAAATACAAAATAATACTGCAAAACGGTTTGTTTCTTCGACCTATTTTCTTTTTATTGACATCAATTGTTTTGGTTATGAATTCATTGTAGATTGATTACATCTTACTTGACAGGTAGTAGAATAAATCTCATGAAAAGGAGTAATTGCCTTCAACCTGTTTAAAAAGTCTGATTTGAAAATAATGTTTTTACTGCTTTAGAAGTTGAGCTTCTAAGTTTTTTTGTAGACGTTTTTACCCCTATTGAGTTATTATGTTTGGTCCTGCTTCACACTATTTTACTGAAAATTTAGAAGTGTATTCAAGGTGCAAATTAATTTAACCAGTGCTATCTGTGCATTATGCATTTTGCATGATAGATTCATGGATATTAAATTGGAATTATATCGTATAAGTACACAGTCTGGCTGGAGGTTTCTATGTCTTTGTTTTTTCGGCAAGAAGTTCTTACTTGGAAAAAGAAGCCAAGTTTACTTCTTTTTTGATGTACTGAAAAAATACTTAATAATTACATGTAGTGAACTATATGACCTTGAATACATGGAGATTCCTGTCTATTTAGTAGTCTTACATTAAACTGTTATTTAAAAAACGTATACTCGGGCTAGTTAGGTGCAAACTTATCGTGTTAAACGTTTATGTAGAGAATATTCAGACTTTGTAAATAATGTTTACCTTTTGAAAATTTTGTAAAACACATGAATAAAAATAATACTTTTATTTAATTATGGAAACAGTTTGAATAAAATATTTTTTTTTAGGAAATGTTGTTGCCTTATTGTAAGAAAACAGTTTGTTTTCAAATTAACACAGGTCACATTTGCTGACAATATAGTTGTTATGACTGGTGATGATGATAGAAACCATCATTATAGACATAGTTCAGGCTTTGGTTCTGACAGATGGATAATCAAAAACATATTAAAATGCGTAAAGCACACCTAGCTATGCAATCTAACGATAAATACAGGCTTACAACTCTTACGAGGAGGCACACCGTGGTCCAGGGGTAGAGCGCAGTGCTACTGATCCGGAGGTCGCGGGTTCGAATCCCGTCAGAGGCGAGATTCCCTCACGATCTTCACATTCCTCCACGCTGCGCGAATACTGGTATGGAACCCAGGAAGCAGTCATCGAGCGTGATGGATCTAAGTTGTAAACTTGTATCGCAATCGATGTAAAATAAAAGAGTCTACACTAAACTAAAACTAAACAACTCTTACAACTTGATAAAGGGAGTAAAGACTTACTCAGATAAGTATTTCCACTGAACTTGGCTGGTATGTACAATTGACAAAGTACCTATATCCCCAACACTTGTACAGAAACGGAATTCACTGTCTGCTGTTGCCGCTATTGCATAACAAAACGTTTTAGGTAAGTATTGATAATTGTAATAGAACCCCGCATAACCTTGGTTCAGAGTCTAATTTCGATGACTATAACATGCTATAAATACTTTATCATCTAGATATCTTGTCAACGAAGTATAACGTTCGTCTTTGTTTTGCAAAATTCTTCAACTCGGAATAGGAGGGCTGTTAAACAATTTCTTGATTTCTAATTTGATGTTGCAGGCTGTCTTTCGTCGTTTTATCTTTACTTAGGAGCAATTTACTTTAATCAATTCATTACCAGTCCCTTTATATCTTAGCCATTTTGTACATGCAAATCAAGAAGCTGAAAAAGAATACCTACCTTATGAATACTATGCTACTAAGTGTATTTATTATAGAAACATATTAAATGTCTTAATTGTCCGGATTTGGTAAGTTGTTATTCTGAAATCCCTTAGGTAAATATTACAAATTATTTATAGCTTAATTACAAAGACATACCCAAGCTACAATCGTACATAGTGACTTAAAGTTTGGATATGGTCTTGAAAATAAATGACGTAACTGATATTTCAAATATTGTCATAATATTTGAAAACTGTAAATATTGTTATTATTCAGGGTAATTTTAATTTATTTTTTTAAAACATTACTTTGTTCCAACTTGTAACAGTGCACAGAACACTATTTAAGCAAAATGAATTAGGATTATGTTGAAATATCTAGTTTTAACTGGACAAAAATAATTTTACATAGTTCTCCAAGCTATCAAGGAAATGTTATGAAATGTAACAAGAAGCTGATTTGAATGACTGTATTACACTCGGTATGTCAAAATCGCTTTAGTCAAATTTCCGGCTGAGTCGAAAAAATTTTCAGGTCCCGTCAAAACAAAAACTTTATTTATTTCATCTAAGTCCTGTTAAGCCGAATTCGACACACAAATACTTCGGCTATGTCGATCGTGTTTTTCGGTTCCGTCGTTTATTTTTCTATCTATTTTTTTCCACTCGATAAGTCGAATTGTGAAAATTTATTGATTAACAGTTCGTTCCGGCGGACTAATTATGCGTGTCAATGATTATTTGTTGATTGCAACTTTCAAATCTCACTTTAATTATGATGTTATTTGTCACTAATAAGTAATTCAAGTGAGATTACACGCGTAAACGATTGTTTGTTGATTGCAACTTTAAAAATCGCGCTTAAAATAGGATCTTAATTGTTACTTTTAGTTACTATACAGAACAGGACAGAACAGCTACTATATGAGCTATACATATTTTATATCGGTGCGTCGAAAAATGTTATGTTATGTAAATTTAGAATAAAAACATGTGTGTATTTGTCGTTACCCTTTGTCTATCTATTTATAGCATGTGTAAATGTTTGCTTTTACCTGTTTCGAATCACGTTCTTTTGAATAAAATATAAAATATTGTCTGGTCAATATCATAAATCTACTCTTATTAAAGCAGCGGTTTGAAGTAACGGTAGTGTATTCACATAGCTGCTGAGGGAGCGTATGTCGAATAGTTCTCTACATTCCATACTTGAATTTGACTGTCATAGGAATGGTTTTAATCACTTGAATTACATTTCACGAGCTTTGCTGCACTGTACAGGATCTTAAACGTATAACTGAAACAAAACATTGTTAGGTATACCGGCTCCGGACATGTTGAATTCCGGCTAAGTCGAAGCGATTTCCTCAGTCACACACTTTTGTTATATTTTTTTAAACTGACCTGGATGTTTAATCTGTACATTTCACCCAGAACTAATTTTGGAAACAGCGTGCGTGATAAGGTTATGTAATCTAGGCTCATGTGTATCAGCTAGAGTTGTTAGTTTAAGGTTTTGTATAAATCATTTATTTTATTTTATTTAGTTTATTGTCTCATTCCAAGCATGTCATATATACAATACATCACAATATTCAATCATACTAAAATACATGTTGGACCAATCTCGATAGATTTATAAGAGACATTTAACAACATGATGATACTGGTAAAATATATTCTATAACTAAAAAAAAAACAAATTTACTTTATAACCAAGTTACATGTGTATATAACAGACAATTTTTGCTTATTCCTTCATGAAAAATCAATATACTTCAAAAATAATGCCCAGAATATTTGTGACAATACTACAGCAATTAATTTGTTATGTGAGTGAGGCCAAATAGTCACCATGTTCATACAAAAGTGTAAGTTTAGTGCAGCATACATGTACCCAGAATTGCTATATAATTATAATTATGCAGTAAAAGAGTAATGATGTTCCAAAATGAATGAGTATATCATGGAGTATAAGGTGTGTGACCTAATATATTCGAATAAGTACATGATTATGCTAAATGTGTGATCCAATAAGTACGTGACTGAACATGGTGTGTGACCCAAGGTACAAAATTGTGCATGATGTGTGACCCAATAAGTACATGACTGACCATGGTATTTGTCCCAATAAGTACAAGATTGTACATGATGCATAACCAAATAAGTACATGGAAGAACATGGTGCGTGAAAGGACATTATTCTGCACACCTTAAATGACAGTATAATGAATAATATTAACAATAAATGGTTGGTTGAATATATTTGACTGTCTAGACACCTTAAATGACAGTATAATGAATAATATTAACAATAATTGGTTGGTTGAATATATTTGACTGTCTAGGGTGATCGCCTTACAGCATGATACGTTTGTGTGCCAGTGTAGATAAAATTTGTAGGGTACAAACAAACTGCACTAGACTCAGCCTTAAAATCAACCATTTAGATCAAGCCTATACACAATATGTCTTAATATTCAATGTCAATACACTGTGGCATTGTACTGATATATCATTGCCACAGTTAAACCTTCCTTCACAACCAAAATAAAACAAAAATATCTGTTTTACATCTTCAATTATAAAATATAAAACTAATTGCTGTTAAAAATTATGTACTATGTACACTACTATCATTACATTTGTACTACTTTAATAACAGGATTAAAACATCCTATTTACACATAAACAAATTCTTTCTTTGTAGTATCTGAAAGCAGGTTTTGGCACTAACTCTTATTACATTAGTATTACTGAATATAACTTTTAATTTCTCATCACTATTCAGGTCGATAAAATTGTTAACAGCAACTGCAGCTTGTTCAAAAAGTACATTTCTTAAATCATTGTATAACTGACATTCTAGTATTACATGAGTTTCATCCTCTACCACATGACAAAATGGACATAGACGTTTATCTACCTGGAGATTTTCAAATCTTCCGGTTTCTATACGAATTGGTGCCACACCACATCTAAATTTGCTAAAAGCTGATCTGTGGCTCACAGGCAAAATCATTGTACAAAAAGGTTCAACACAATATTTTTCTTTAAATATACAATATGTCCGTAATTTATTCCGGCCTCTACCTGATGAGCCCGTGGGTGCGTTAATTTTATCAAACCACTCTGTTTTAAACTTTGCAAGCATACGTTCTTCTACATCTTTAACAATATCATTCTTGGATATAGGCATGGATACATCCTTATATATTGACAGGTCTAACTCATTCAATTGTTTACGTACCAAAAAATACCAGTTTTTACATTTGACTGACTTACAGGAGGCCCAGAGCGCAATTCGCTTATTTATTCTTGTAGTATTGGTACATGAGAGACGGGCCCAAAAATTGACTAATGACTTCCATTGTCGTACATGTGGCGGCACCCATCCCATATCACCAGAAACAGCTGCTGTTGGTGTGTATTTTCCAACACCAAGAAAAAACCTCATTGCCCGATGTTGCACTGCTGCAATACAGGAATAATTTTTATGACCCCATATAGCAGCTCCGTAGGCAATAACCGGCCATACAACAGAGTCATATAATTTGGTAAAAACCTCATAAGGCAGACCACCAATAACTTTGCATTTGGCAATAAGTAGACCGAGGGCACGACTAGCGCTCTGAGCCACCATTTTAGCTGTTATACTAAAATCTAAATACTCGTTAATTAACAATCCCAGATATTTATATTTGTCAGAATAAGAAATAATATGTTCACCACATCTAAATTCATGTTCTGATCGTGTCATAGACTCTATTTGAAAGTGCATGACATTACATTTATCAGGATTAATACTCATATCATTTCGACCACACCAGTCATTCAATGCATTTAACAGTACTTGTAGATCATTTTCACTATCTGCCAGAAGAACAATATCATCTGCATATAGTAAAATGCATATCTTTTCTTCTCCAATATTCACACCCACATTAAAAGACTTTAGATAAACAGCAAGGTCATTAACATATAAATTAAATAGCAGAGGTGATAAAATACATCCTTGTCTTAAACCACAATTAACATCAAACCAGTCCGTTTTATGACTATTTAGTCTAACACTTGCAGAAACTGTAGAGTACAATGATTTAATTGCAGTTACAATTTTTCCATGTAACCCAACAGATATAAGTTTTGACCATAAAATATTCCTATTTATACAATCATACGCCTTGCGAAAATCTATAAAAGCTGTAAAAGTTGATAGCTTACATTTCTTACGTGTATCTATAATATCTACTAGCGATGAGATCTGATCTATCGTACTTCTCTTATTTCTGAAGCCATTCTGTTCATCGACAAGTACATTATTTTCCTCCACCCAATCATTTAATCTCATATTAATGATTCTACAATAAACTTTATATACCGACGATGTAAGTGATATACCTCTGTATGACAGTGGGTCTCTGCGGTCAAGGGTTGAAGACTTTGGGATGGGGTTAATAATACACTTCCCCCAAATTGACGGAACAATTCCATTATTAAAACACAAATTAAAAAAAACATGAAGAAAATATATAGCAGTGTCATTTTTCAACACTTCAGCTGGAATATCATCAAATCCAGAGGCTTTACCATTCTTTGCTTGTAAAATAGCTTTCCTAACCTCTATAAGAGAAATCTGACCATTGAAAGAACAATTTTGATTACTATCTTCTGTTACAAAAACACTGTTTGCATCATTATTTGTAATATTAACATGATTAAACAATGAGCTAAAATCCCTTCTCCACTTACCTAGAACATCTTGTATACAATAAGAAGTAGAACCGTCCTCTAACAAAACTTCTTCTGGTATTTTATTTTTACCACTATAACTAACACCAATCTTACCTATTGATTGCCAAAATTTATTCTGATCAACCTCACACTCCTGTAACAAGTCATTTTGTAAACTATACCAGTAAGTGCGCTTACATTTCTGCACTTCTTTGTCAAAACACTTACGACTATTTACATAAATAGCTTTTAACAAAGTTCTATTATTCCTCACTTTACATCTTAACCAATTTCGCTCCGCTATGCACAACTTAGACCACAACTCAGTCAAATGGTTATTCCACCATGGTTTCTTAATTCTACATTTTCTAAAATTACTATTATTATTTCTTAAGGTTCTGTATGATATATTTGCATACATACTATCCTTCACAATATCACACCATTGCTTATACACACTGTCAATACTATTTTTATTTACAACATTTTGCTCCAGATTATCAATTAAAATATTAATCTTATCTAAAACAGATTGAGTGTTCATAAAATCGTTTGGAACATTTTTCAGATCAAACTTATCATAACCGCTATTAACATAATCTCTACTACAGTTCTCACTAAGATTGACAATATTTGTATTAATTCGCCATGACAGTAATGAGTGATCTGGTAAGCAGGTAGGTGAAAAAACACCAATATCCTGCAGCAATTCTGTCACAGGTTTTACAGTAAAATCTACAAAATCATTCATACTTTCATGTAGCGAAAAACAGTAGTCTACCACCGATGAGCCCTTAACAGAGATTGATGTAAAATTGTCACTGCAATTGCTTCTACCATTTAATAAAGACATATTTGTGTTAATTAAAAAATCTATTAAAATTTCACCATAATGATTCACCGTAAAATCTATAACTTTTCTCTGTAAAACATTATCTACCCCAACAATGAAGTCATCTAAATCGCCACAGCGACTGTTTAGGTCTCCACAGACATAGATTGTACCTTCTTTTTGATACTGATATATACATGCTAGCAAATGATCGTAAAAGGCATAAACATCAAAAACACGAGAAGAATTTTCAGGAGGCAGATAACAGACACAAGGTAATAAACAATACTTGTCTTTTTTATGTATAAATTTCAGCCAAAAAATTCCTTCAAATGAATTGTCTAAAATAGTTACATCAAAATAATTCAAAACATTTTCCTTAATGAAAACACCAACTCCTCCCGAACCATTTCTAGCATTTTTATGTAAATTCTTTCGATTAAAACCGAACCATTTATACCCTTCTAAATTAATCACTTCGTTATCCTGTAAATGTGATTCTGCAATTGCTAATATATCAAAATTTTGTTCTAAAATACAAGTTGAACGTACAACAAAATTATCAGACACTGGATTAAAATTAAAGCCACGAACATTCCAAAAACCTGCAAATAACTAATTATAATTGTTCTGTCTCTGTCCACTATGTTTGTCACGCTTTTCATTACGACCATAGCCACGACCTTGTCCACGACCACGTCTGTTGGAGTTGTAATTACCACCATATCCAGATCTTTGCCACTTGTCATTGTTATAATTATCCTCTTGAGAGGGATTGTTTCTATTATTAGAATCTCTCATGTGAGAGTCATGATTCCCACCTCTGTGTGGGTTACCTCCCCTGAGAAGAGAATTGCGAGTGTCAGAATGCCATGTTTCACGACAGTTATGATAATTATCACGATGCGAGTTGTTTCCCCTGAAAAAAGAAACGCGAGTGTCAGAGTTATCACTAGTATCGGCTATAGCCCCTTCACTGAAACTACCACGGGGAACATTCTGATGACCACACCTTCCTCGAGAACCACTATCGCTATCTTCTGCTCGTTCGTTCATCCTCACCACTCGAGAACCTCTTACTGCTAGACCATGTTGACGGAGAGCTCCAAGCACCGTTCGAAAGTTATCTGACATACGCCTTTCTGAATAAGACAAATCATGATTAATAAATACGTTGCTGTACTGTTTGTTATTGTTTAGTCTGTTTTTCTGCAACATAACATTCTTTTTGTGTTCGAATGATTTGAACTTCGCTATCACCACCCCCGGACGTTTCGTGTCCCTAGATTTCTTTCGCTCCGCTTTCTCAACCTCTATGTTAATCAATTTTAGACCGTCTTTAATTAACTTGTTTACTTTATGTACTGTTACTTCATTTGCTTGTTCCGGCAAGCCAGTGTGTATCACATTCAGAGCAATGTCGGAACTATCGGGTACACTTGTGCCTTTAGATCTTACACACTTCTCACTTAGTTCTGCCACTTTATCATTCATTACTGTTAATTCTGCCGACACTTCAGCCTGAATATCAGATTTGATAGCCTGAATTTTGTCATCAACTACTTTTTGAATTTTGTTCATTTCACCGGTGATGCGCTTATCTAATACCTGAGCAACCTTGGTTGCGATCTTTTGCTCTAGTCCCTTCTGCAAATCACAAATTTGTTCGTTCACTGCTTCAAATTGCATATGCATATCTGCAGACAAGTTTGCCAAAATGGAAACAATATCAATTTCTATGTCTTCTGACTTACTTTTATCATTAGTTACCTGTGTTTTTTCTTTAGCATCCTTCTTATCTTTTTTCATATTTTTGCCGGTTTTCAAAGTTTTCAAAGTTTTTCCATTATCCTTAGCCGTACCCGACACCTTAGGCCCATTGCGGTTCGGTCTCATAATATCTCTCCGCGTTTTCTTTGATGATACATCCGGTCCATCGCCATCTCCCTCTCCTGAAGCTGGTGAAAGCGGTCTCTTCCTGGAGCTTGAATGACAAACAGACAAACCTTTCGACTGTGAAGCGCTATCCACTATAACTGAAGAAGTATCCCCCTGTAGAACACTCTCCACTGAATCTGCCGCCTGCAAAAGCGACATATCAAACAAATCATCATTCTTAATCCTGACCGTATCCGACTGGGGATCAGATCTTTTCGGAGTAACTGTCTCCTTACTACCAAACTATGCACAGTTCAAAAGCCGTAGACACTTACACTATTACTTGTACTATAACTTGACAATTATTAACAAAAACGTTCATATATGAAGACATTTCTAAGTTCTCATCTTCAAGCACGATTTTATTTGTGATTTATACAGTGTGTTATTCACACTTTATGGTAGTTTGTCAATCTTTTAGAAATTGTCTATTGGTTATCTCAACAAAAGCATATTACCCATAGCGCTTATTGTTGGAACGTTGCTTGTCGTTTTCGTTATTTCGGTGGTTTACATGTTTAAGGTTGGTAACAAAACTTTCTTTACAACTTTTAATATGATGATTATAGACTGTACATATGCTTCCTAAAAGTATCAGAGTGCTGTGATAATTATGTAGCCATATAAGCCATATAAAGGATAAAATTGACGCATTTAGGCAATATTTATCTAGACTCAAAATCTGGTACCGACATTCAAAATGGTTTAGAAAGTATTAAGAATTAACAATCAAGTGAGCAAAACTCACTTTGTCTCAATACGTATTAAATGCTTATTTAAAACTGTAGGACAGATTTAACAATCCTCATCACACGTAAACTCACAAACAAAAGAAAACAAGAAAACATCAATAATATCAATAATGCACGAAGACCAATACAAATAAATACATAATATATATAATATACTATTACATGAAAGAGATTATTAGTTGAAATACAGATTACTACACAGATTTTTACCTATACAAGTAGGTCAGGAATTTTCCTCATATAACGTCTATCAGAAAGAAATGGTATACCAACAAACTAAATTGAATTTAAAAATAACAGAACAGGTAAAAGTATCAACTTGTGTCTAGATGTATAACTGAAATCTTGATGTCCGATTCCGTTTGTAGATTGTGAACATTTATAAATGCATAAATTTTAGGACGTCACTATTTCTTAGGTGTTGTTAGATTAAAAATGATGTGTTCGGTGCAGTCTGCTTATCTTCATATTGGTAAAGATATTCCCCAATCGCAAAAAAATAATACATATAAACGATACAAATTTTGCTTACATACGGTATGAAAACACCTTGAATAAAGTTATTTTCAGGATATGTAAGCTGTCATATTACAGTCCCACAAGAATAACGTGATGTATCACGAACCCTACAAAGTTAGGTTTGTGTGCATTTGAGACACCATTTTTACTTTCAGTTTTATGCCCCCGAACGGGGGCAATATAGTAATAGAATCGTCAGTCCGTCCGTCAGTCCGTCCATCAGTCAGTCCGTCCGTCCCCATTTTGTCCGGAGCATAACTCCAAAAGTATACAAGGCATTGACTTCAACCTTGGAATATAGCGTGATGGTGATAAGGTGTAGTGCAGTGCAGTAAGTTATCTCCCCTTTTCAGATTTCCTTGTCCGGCCATTTTCTCACAAAGAATACATAGGATTGGCTTCAAACTTGGAATATAGGTTGTTGGTGATGAGTCGGAGTGTAGTGTACAATAACATTAACTACAGCTTACTTACATTTTGAATAATCTCCCTTTTTCATTTTCGCTTGTTCATACTTGATTTTTTTCTGGGGCATAACTAAAAAAGTATTGGAGATATCAACTTGAAGCTTCAAAGATAAACAGATTTTATTAAAGAGAAGTGCAACGCCCAGGAACCATAACTCTCGTTTTCATAATTTTGGAATTATTGCCCTTTATAACTGTTAATACTTAATTTTTGTCCGGGGTAAAACTCAAAATGTGTTGTAGGTATCAACTTGAAACTTCAAAGATAAATAGATCTTACAGAGTGGAAGTGGCCATGAATCATAACTCTTTTTACCATAATTTGGACTTATTGCCCTTTCATTCTTAACACTTTTAGTCTGGGGCATAATTCAAAAAGTACTAAAAGTATCAACTTAAAACTTGAAATTATTGCCCTTTGAAATTTTTCAAACTTGATGTTTGGTCGGGGCATAACTAAAAAATTATTGGAGGTATCAACTTGAAGCTTCATAGACGAATGGATCTCATTAGCGAAAAGTGCACTGTACAAGAATCATAACTCTTTTTACTATACTTTTGGAATTATTGCCCCTGGAAAAGTTTCATACTTATTTTTTTTCTGGGACATAACTGAAAAAGCATTGGAGATATCATCTTGAAACTTCACAGATAAATAGATCTCACTGAGGAAAAGTACAGTACCTAAGAACCATAACTCTCCTTTGCATAATTTTGGAACTGTCGGGTTTTGTTTTTTCCGGGGTTTAACTCAAAAACTATTGAAGGTATCAACTTGTGAAAAAAGTGAAGTGTCAAAAAACCTTAACTCTTTTGCATAATGTTTTAATTATTGACCTTTTTAATTTTTCATACTTTATATTAGTATGGGGCATAAAGATCATGTTCCCATAGATCAATACCATACTGAAAAAGCGGGGTATTGGCGCCAAGACAGTGTCAGTTTTTACAGACTACATTATTTTTTGCACAAATGATCAAGGTAACATCGAGTTATAAGCTACCACGAGTGTGATCATTTCCTTGTTTCGGGGGCATTCGTGTCTGTGACGCATTTCTTGTTGTTGTTTTTTTTTCACTTTTTTGAAGGCCTCGATGAAAATATGAATATTATGATTTTATAAAAAGTATGTAGTAGATAAGATTTTAAGGTGAGATTTTATACTAACATTTAGCAATGTTGATGAAAATGATGGGAATAATCTCTTTCTTGTCGTGATAATAATGACGATGATAATGATGATAGACTGGACTACTTTCACTACTGGGTTTTGACTGCCTCACAGATTTATATTACTGCCTTCGTTATATTGTGGACGTTCAACATACTTTATTCTTTGGCCTTTCTGAAAACAAATGACTTCAAGTATTCTAATTTAAAAAAAATGATATTTTACTGTCTGTATTCAACATGCCACCAAATAATCAGATATGAATGTCTCAGATATTTCAAGGATCACACAGAAAAGCTTTTTTATCTTTTGTTTTTTTAATTTGTTTCTTATTTTATTCTTTTTTTTTATTTGTTTGTGTTCTTTGTTTTATTTCTACGTTGCCTTTTCGTGGCCGCTAGACTGCTAACTTCAGACTGCTATATTGTCAACAAAAAAGAAGGAAAAGATACACGCGCGCAAAGAAAAAACACGACGAGATTAACGATTGAATATTACCTAAAACACGACGAGCTTAACGATTGAATTTTACCTAAAACACGACGAGATTAACGATTGAACTTTACTTAATCGAAACAATTTTGAATAAGTAGTATATTTAAGATGTGTTATGTAAAAATATCTTCAAATAACAAACGCATGCAGATCATCTTAAAGTAGGCTATGGTAACTACAGTGCTTGACACTAGATATTGTATGACTTCACATTAAGGATGTAATATCAAATGGTTTACGATGTCGTTAAACACAAAGGAACAAATGCAAATATGGACATATTAAAACAAAATTGAAAAAAAGCTAAACTGTCACACACAAATGTTCTCAACAGCATAACAGGTCACCAGTATCAATAAGAAAATAAAATGTCACATAACAACGGCACATAATAATTACATAAATATGAAACCAAGGACAAACATCAAGGATACATACAAGATATTAGTTGTAATATTGATTATAAATGAAAATCATTTTTTGATACTTTATTTCTAGCAATGTTCTTTAGTATCAACCATTACTAAAATATAGCAAAGGAGCGGAGATGCTCAAGATAACTATAACTAAGAATTATTGCATGAAAAAATAGTTTAACTGCTATTCTGATTAGTCTTCATAAAAAGTCGATCCAGGAGCCATGCTTAGGATTTGTTGCTTTAAAGAAGATAGGAACTTATGAACGACAGTCGGTCGTAGTATAAAGTCATAGGGGTTGTGGGGAGGGGGTGGAGGAGAGAAGCCTGGTGGGGCCAAAACTCGGAAAATTAAAGCATGGCGGGTAGACAATACTGCAGACGGTTACGTTACAGATAGACATGAGGGATTTCCTTTAGTCTTCAAAAGTGATGGTCTCGCTTCAGATGCTAAAGGCCAAGACAAAAAAAAAAACATGGTTTCGCCGAGGTGGACTACACCTTTTAGCGATAGGTTTGCAAAAAGTACATTTTTCTTCACTGCCTATTAGCTTTTGCGAGGCAACATGCCAGATATATCTGGAATCGTTCAGGTAGATAAAGAGCGAATTTAATGACATTGTCATTTCGAAGACTAAAAACCCTGGCGCTAACGCGGCGGTTGAGAAACTTTTTTGGGTTCTAAATTAAAAATATTCGGGATTAGTTATGATCACGTGATACTTGCTTCGATTCCTAATCTGTGATCTGATTGAAATGACATTTGCAGATTGTCTCATCCATCGTCCTTTGTTAAAGATCACAAGTGTATTTCATGTAACAGATATGTGTATATGAGATATGTGTATATGAGATATGTGTATATGAGGTATGTGTATATGAGATATGTGTATTACGCTGATAAGTTGTTAATTTTGTTTATGAACAACTTTTTACTAAGATTCATTTACAGGTATTATTGAAACAACCCGAATAAATCGTTTATCAGAATAAGTGATATTTCACGGTCACTTATGATAACGTTTTTAATCTACTGAAGTCGTTAAACCATGCTGAAATTATCTGTACTTTTTGACACTTACCCTTTGATTTTGAATGCCTTGTTTTAAACGGGCTTTAAAAAGTGTGAATGTAGAAGCTACATATTATATTTCGGTAATATATGCTCTGGCTCTTATGGATTAAATACCTTAACAAACTTGAACCGAGAAAAGTTATCTTAGCTGGGCAGACAGATGATTTTCTTTAAAAAAATCAAGCAACTATTTTGTTATATATAAGTATGCTGCAAAATAATCAATTGATTATGTCTTTTTCGGAGAATTTTAATCTTGCATTAATCGCTGTAATACGTCAGACAGTTTAAGTGTTGGTTCAATGATAGTGGAGCAAACGCCATTAAGTTAAATATAGTAGTAAAATAAAACTAATAGCAAAGGACATTTTATTGAACAATTTTGATAACAATCAAGAAAGTATCTGCATGTCTAAATGTTCCTAGGATAACGAAATACTAATTGTGGTAGCTTGTACTGCCCAAGTACAGGCACAATCATAGTGATGATGACCACGTTCTGCGAAGGTCGTCGCCGCTTGAACTACCATGATGTATATTGCATTTTAATATATCAAGTTCATGAAAGATGACGTAATCCTTACCTAAGAAATCTTACTTTCACTAAGTATAAGCAAGATTTTAAATATGCTACAGACAACAAATTTGACTAGTGATAAGATACGTTCCAGTCTTTTTAACACTAATCCAGATCTGTCAATCTGATCGTGTAAAATGGCCTTGAGAGAAGAGTACATCTAGTGGCGACGGCTATGGTACATGTACAACATGATATATTTTTGTAGGTCACCAAATCTAAGTCCACATCTACATCAGTTACTAGTAGTTTATTGTTTTGTTTTAAACACATAGTTAAACTTCATTAGTCTACACAACAACGTCGTTCACTGTCCACAACTGAACAAAAAAAAAAGAAAGAAAAAAAAACACTCGTTATGGTTTATCTGAGAAACCTTGTTATTTAGGTATTATACATTTATAACTCAGGTTATTGACGGCTTTCTTTCTAGTCCGTAGTGCCCTGACAATGTTCCCGTTAAAACGTCCGCTAGATGTAACATACTGTCAAAAGGATTAGCAGCATGATACCCTATATTTTACATATACTATGAGCTACGATATATTGACTGATCGTTTGCATTCTAAGCATTTGTAACTTCAATATTCAATTATTCTTAAATTTATTTTAGAAAGTGTCTTTAGTTGAAGGCTCATTCTGTCGTCTCTCCTTTAAAGAGCGCGCATCTCGTCTATCTTGACATGCACGAAAAACTATTTTGATTAAAGAGAGAAAGAAAGAAAGAAAGAAAAGATAAAAAGACTATCTTGGCATGCACAAATAATCTTGACATGCACGAGATATCTTCAAACAAGAAAATAATATCTCATTTTGCAGAGTTTTTATATTCAAGTCTGCCAAGGTAAAGCATTAGATGTACTAGATCTACCATATTATTACGCTGAGTGCTTAAAATAAACATTTACATGCACGTTATAGCTAAGTAGGCCAAGGCGAAATACACTGAAATAACATATCGTAATGCTACACGGTTTGCTTTGTGGGCCGAAGTTTTTTTATCAACTGATTCATTTGTCCTGCAAAACTGCAAATAAATAAATATGGACGAAATTTATACATTGACAATTATAGTCGTTAATTATTTGTTTTTCAGTAACAGAGATGTCATTTAAGTTATTTGATTAAAAGTTCTGTTATTTTTTATTTATATTGTGACTTTGTTGCATATAGCTCCACTTGCGCGTACTTTGTGAGAATCCTTCATCCTCAAAAATAAAAGAAACTAGACAATGATAAATGAAGCTACTCGTCCCTCACAAATACAATTGAAAACAAAAGAAAAAGAAAAACCCGAAAAAAAGACACGATCATGTCATTTTCCTTAATAATAATATACGTCTAAAGCAAATTTATGCGATAGTTATCGCAAACGTTTTTGTTGTTGTTGGTTTTTTTTATTAGCTCACCTGAGCTGGCTCAGTCGTCCGTCGTCTATCGTCCGTCGTCCGTTCACACTTAGTTCGTTACACTCTACTGGTCACATTTTTACTCCAATTGTCACGAAACTTGGTCAGGATGTTTGTCCCAGTAATTACTCGGAAGAGTTCAAATATGGGTCATCTGGGGTCAAAAACTAGGTCACATGACCTAAAAAAAGAAAAATCTTGTTAAGGCTCTAGAGGCTACTGTTTCAGTCCAAATGTCCTGGCAATTTGTAAGAAAGATTGCTTGGTTGATTTCCAGCTCAATTTTGAATATGAGTCATCAGGGGTCAAAAACTAGGTCACACAGCCCAAATATGGAAAAACCTTGTTAACGCCCAAGAGGTAAGATTTTCAGCCCAAATTTTCTGAAAACTGTCAGAAAGCTTGTTAAGATGATTTCTAGGTCATGTTGGAATATGGGTCATTTGGGGTCAAAAACTAGGTCACAGCGCCCAAATATGGACAAATCTTGTTAACACTGTAGAGGTAACATTTTCAGCCCAAATATCCTGGAAATATGTCAAATAGGTTGTTTCAAAGATTTCTAGATCAAGTTGGAATATGGGTCATCTGGGGTCAAAAACTAGGCCACAGAGCCCAAATATGGAAAAACCTTATTAACACTTTAGAGGTCACATTTTCAGTCTAAATGTCCTTGTAATATGTCAGAAAGGTTATTTGGATGTTTTCTAGCTCAAGTTCGAGTATGGGTCATCTGGGATCAAAAACTAGGTCACAGAGCCCAAATATGGTAAAACCTTGTAAACACTTTAGAGGTAACATTTTCAGCCCAAATTTCCTGAAAAACTGTCAGATAGGTTGATTCGATGATTTCTAGGTCAAGTTCGAATATGGGTCATCTGGGGTCAAAAACTACGTCACACAGCCTAAATTTGGAAAAACTTTGTTTACACTCAACATGTAACATTTTCAGCCTAAATATTCTGGAAATACGTCAGAAAGATTATTTTGATGGTTTCTAGGTCAAGTTCGAATATGAGTCATTTGGGGTCAAAAACTAGGTCACATAGCCCAAAAATAGAAATATCTTGTTAAGGCTCTAGAGGCTACTGTTTTAGTCCAAATATCCTGGTAGTTTGTCAGAAAGGTTGTTTGGTTGTTCAAATTATTAGATTAGGTTAAAGGTCACGGAGGCTAAAAATAGATTTATCTACTGTACCTCATAAAGCCTTCATTTATAGTCCAATATCTTTGATATTCAATACATAGGTTCCTTGTATGGACCTCTACCCATGGGTAGGGTTTGAGGTCACTGGGTGAAGGTCAAGGTCACCATAGCTTATAATAGATATTTCTACTTTCTGTCATAGAGCCTTTATTTATTGACTGATATTTTACATATTTGGTTTGTAGGCACTTATATATACTGACGGAAAAATATAACTGTGCACACTAAAATACTTAATATCTTTTATTAGGTATAAAATTATTTTAGCAGATTTCTTTTGTGTAATTCACAAGGTAATCTTGTTTCAATAATATTGCTTTTCGCGAGTTGCACGTGCAAAATTTATAGCCCGTAACGGTCGCGCTTTTTACGTGTTTCTTTATGTTAACATCCTCGTACATGCTGTTTCGAGTTATTTTAACCGTCAAATTATAGTGAGCTACCCAGCAGTTCAGAAAAACACCTTCATTTGGATTTTAAGTCTTTGAAGACAATGCCACGCATCTCAGAAAATGATCGCCTACGTGCCGTCGGTATGCTCCAAGCAGGCATTGCTCAAAATGCGGTTGCGCAGCGTTTTGGTGTTCACCTAAACACCATATCAGCACTTTGGCGACGATTTCAGCAACGTGGCAACGTCCGTGATCTACCACGTCCAGGGCGTCCACGTGTGACGTCAATCCGTCAAACAATTATATCCGGCTTACACACCTACGGAATCGATTTCAACCGGCCACATTAACAGCACGAACAATTCCTGGCTTGAGACCTATCAGTGGACGAACTGTAAGAAACCGATTAAGAGAGCACAGCATTACTCCACGACGTCCTGCGATACGTCCTACTCTTCTCTTACGTCATCGACAACGTCGACGTCAGTGCTGCAGACAGTATCTAAGGCTTCCAAGAGCATATTGGAATAATGTTCTGTTTACTGACGAGTCGCGGTTCACTTAGAAAGTTCGGACGGACGAGTTCGTGTATACAGGCGTCGCGGAGAACGTTACTTGGATCCCTGTGTTTTTCAACGTCAACGTTTTGGTGGTGGTGGGTCGATAATGGTTTGGGGAGGTATCTCATCTCAAGGCAGGACCCAGCTTGTAATTGTCCGTGGCAATTTAACGGGTGTTCGTTACAGAGATGAGATTGTCATACCCCACGTGCTGCCATTTCTTCAACGTCAAGGGCGTAACATGACGTTTCAACAAGACAACGCTCGGCCACATGTAGCACGTGTAGTTACCGGGTTTCTGGCTCAGCAAAACGTGAGTGTCTTACCCTGGCCCGCTGTTTCACCAGATCTTTCACCAATTGAGCACGTTTGGGATGAGATGAAGAGACGCCTCCGTCAAAGACGTAACCAACCTCTCACGCTGGACCAACTAGCGCAGACATTGGTCAACATCTGGAACACCATTCCACAGGCAGTTATTGCCAACTTAGTTGCCTCTATGCCTCGTCGCTGCCGTGCTTGCTTGAACGCCAATGGAGGCCACACACGATACTGACCTTGTGAAATCAGATTTCATACCTGTCAACTTCTGCGCCTTGTTACTGTAAAAATTGTTTTACATGATGAAGTGTTTGTATTGATTGTTAGAAATAAAACGTTGATTGGCTAATTTGCAAAGTTTTATGTTACTATTCCTAATATTAAAAAAAATTCTATACCTTGAAGTATGCACAGTTATATTTTTCCGTTAGTATATTTTCAATTAAAAAAGAAATTCTGCTTAACAGCAAACCTAAAGCCAAAGTACTCAGGTGAGCGATCCAGGGCCATCATGGCCCTCTTGTTTCATAAAATTTCCGAAGAAAATGTAAAGCCGGTCAAAGCAAATCCCTTAAACATATAATTATTCTTTAAGAATAGCAGATTATTAGAATTTAAACGAGCAACTAAACTCGCACGTCAGTGTTCCCAACAAGATACAACAATGCTTCATACCACTATCTAAGTGATACACTCAGAACTTTTAAAGGCATTTTAACGTTTTCACTACACTTAGAAAAATAATGATACCGTGATACCTGTGATATTTATGAATATTAAAGTTAGATATTACTCTGTCAATATTCGATCATTATTCTCAACAAAATTTTATAAACAATGTGTAAAGGCCACACTAACAATATTTTTTGTTCCAAGTTTACTCGTATGTTGTTTTTTCTTTCCAGGGATGGAACAAGAGTCCAAGAGTGCCAGGTCTGGATCCTACATCAAAAGAGTATGTACTACCTACTTAATCTATTTTAACAGTTCTTAAACAAAAATCAAAGAAAATCGCTGTGATTTGATTGCACGATTGCTTCTGGCAAAAATGATAGAAATTTCAGTGAGGTAGAAAAAAGACTTACAGATCAAGACAACGTGTGTATGCCCATTAACCTGATACAATCATTATCTGTAATTCAGGGCGGGAAACCTCGATGACGTTGCCAATGAAGGAAATATGCATATTTTCCTCTCAAATCTTCACAAACGCTTTGGACCAATAGCTTCGTTTTGGTGGGGACCACATATGGTCGTCAGCATCGCCAATGCTGAGCTGTTCAAAGAGCATCAGAAAGGATTTGATAGGCCTCGTGAGTTTCCCAATATAAAGATATATTTAATTTCAAACGTTAGACGTTCTTTAAAGTGTAAACACGTTTACAATATACGAATAATTACTCAAGAGTTGCAGACAATGTACATTCCACAAGTATTATTGATATTTTGTCTTAAATTATTATTTCGAAATTACGGCATTTACTTCTTTTATAGCTGTTTCTAATACTCTTCCCAATTACAGATTTATATTTTATTTCAACGAATATTTTTGGAATAAGGAAATTATATTTCGCTTAAACGTTACAAATGCCATGTGTGTTTACGAAGTATTAATTCATAAGAAGGAAAGTTATTTCTTTGTCTCCATATAAAAGGCTATAAAGTATTTATTAAATCAGATAATCAAAACAAAAAACAAAAAAAAAATTAAAAAAACAAATAAATAAATCTCAGCATATGTAGAATTACATACGTATGAATTGATCGATGTAACGATATTGTTTTAAACTTCAGCTTTATCTAAATTTGCATATTTTTGCTTCCAGCGATCATGTTCCCAATGACATTGCCACTGTTTGGCTCAAAGAGTATCACACATACTAATGGTGAAGATGCAAAAGCAAGACGTCGCCTATATGACAAATGCTTTACACACAGCGCATGCGCTCAATATATTGACACTTTTCTAGAGGTACTGCTACTTGGTTTAACATTTCCCTAGATATTTAGATATTTTTGTTTGTAAATGCAGACCATAATAAGTCTACACATACGTTACAGCATTGCAACCGACATGCCTTCTTTGTTCCATTTAGTTAGTTATTTATGATCAGTACTCATGTACTTTTGATTAAATAGCTTTCTTTGCAGAACGAAGAATGATCAAGTAAGCACTATTAGCGTAAACAACTCTTTGTACAGTTACAACGTTTGAGTGACACAGAAATGATTGGAGATCTAATTTCTCAGTTGCATTAACTAGATATTTAAGATGCAGATGCTGTTAATACATCCCGCCATTTACATCGCAGTTTGTACATAGCAATAGTTAATACATCCCGCCATGTACATCGCAGTTTGTACATAGCAATAGTTAATACATCCCGCCATGTACATCGCAGTTTGTACATAGCAATAGTTAATACATCCCGCCATGTACATCGCAGTTTGTACATAGCAATACCAGTCTTCGTTTACTTCGTCTTAAAGTCTATTAAATCTATTGATAGTGATATAAAAATGTTTGTATAGCGCCATTTAGTAAATGACAAATCTAATAATATAAAACATGTATTTTTTGGAAATTGAACTGTTTGACCGTTATAGAGAACCAAGACAATTCTTTGCTTATAATCCGAATTTTTTGTTTGTCTTCTAACACTGTAGGCAGCAAACGAGGTCTTAACGAATTGGGAGGCTATGGTGGGTGGTGAACATGTTCCAGTGTCAGAATACATGTTTGCCTACACGTTAAAGGCTTCGTTAGTTACACTTTTTGGAGAACAAATAAAAAATGACAACGCGATCTTTGAATTCAAGAGGTTTTATGATTTGGTAAGTATATACCTTTCTTTTCATATAATAACTTGATTGTTGCATAATGTATTTTATATGCAAGTGATATTCATAACTTTTTTACAGTTTCAAATGTGAAAAGAAATAAACTATGGTATGATACTTTAAAAGTGAAACCATACAAACGTTTCCTTTTTTGCAGCTTCAGACAACAAATGTTCAGGCTTAAATCCTATAAAATACTTACAAATATATTTCTATTATATTTTACACGTGTTAAATCGTTTAAGTTTCAGATGTATACTGTGTTACATAAATATAAAGTAAGCTACTAAAGCAACACAATTAGGAATTTACGCAAACTTTTATTTTCGCCATAAAATAAATGAGGTTTCTTTACAACGGCATGTGTTAAGCATATGAAAATAAACTCGATTGACGTTTTTAAAACAGCGTTTTTGTGATATTGCTTAGGCCAAAGACTTCCGACTTTGCATGTAGGTACCAATGACAGAAAGACAACGAAAGACTTAATCAAATAGATAATACAGCTAGGAATAACAAAATGTTAGTGTAGATCATAAAATAACAGTGCGCGTAACTTAGGAATTCTTTCAGGTTAGGATTTCTAAGTACCTTAATGACTGTGAACATTGAAACTGCGACGGTCATTTGATAATCTCTGAAATAAGCAGGTGTTTATTAGTAAATATAGACTATAGTAGCTATGTATATGTTGACCTCTCTACTTGCTATTTCTTCAGGTCTGGGAAGAAATGACAGAAAGAACAAAAGAGTTACCAGATGATGAAAGAAAATCAGAACTTCCACAATGTAGTGTAATTTTGATGGAGTAGCGAAAAATAATAGCGAATATTTTTTTATCATTTATGAAACTTAGATCGGTATAAAAATATTGGCATAATTCGAGTATTATGCAGTATCTTATTCGTAAGCGACGAAGTCTTGACTGAGTTTATTTGTTTTTTGTTTGTTTTTTTTTGTTTGTTTGTTGTTTTCTTTAAAGGAATGAGAATTTGAATTCAGTGAATGTTGTCCTACAATAGCTAGATTTCTTTAAACTGTAGAATTGTCGGCAGCTGCGCCTCTGTCAGAAGAAAACATTGTTTTATACATTATAGTTACTGTGACAACACAGCAGAAACAAACCCTGGTTTAAAAGGCCGTTTTGTATACTCAATAGGGATTTTTTATGCATGTCAAAATGATAGATGCTAAAATAGACAATAAGAATAAAACTTTATTTTTCATCAGAAAGAATGAAAGTCAAAGCCGTCGTCAAACGTTTAATAACGAGCCGGAAAAAGAACCCACCAAAGCGCGGAGAGGAGTTGTTTCTTGATTTAGTGCTTGAAGGCACGGAAGATGAGGAACGACAGTTTGACGATGTTGTTACTTACATGGTCGCAGGTTTTCATACAACAGGAAATGGTAGATCATTGATTTCCACAGCCGGGATTTCAGTGCAATTTAGCTATTTTCTAGAAAAAAATAATCCAAATTAAAACAAAATTAATATGATCTTGAATTGGAAGGTAGTATAATTTAAACATGGTACTGTATTTTTTGTGTGTAAAAAAACAAATAAAAAACGTTCTGTTAACAAGAAATAACATGATCTACTAGCAAGATATAACAATGCTAGGAAGTGCCTCTTTCCGTCTTAAGTCCCAGAGAGAAGAGATGGCCTAATAATAGTAATAATAATAAGATAACGTATATTTAGAAATTTGTGATATTTGCATTTTTATAAACCTGCCTTAATTTCTTTTTATTTAATATTCTCTTCATTGCATGCGTGTGCAAGAATGGCTTTTCTCGCACATGTCTTACGTCGGTTGAAGAAACTGTGGGCCAGATCTGATAAGGAAGATGTCTTAAACGCTTCATAATAAAGGGACAGAATAACATGAGATGCAATATCTTACGCTAAAATTAAGCCGGTTTATTTTCTTATTCAGTTCTTCTGGTTTGTTCTGCATCTCAAATATAAATGGTAAACCGTAAAACGCTGTCATCCTCGGAACTGGAGGAATAAAAATGAAACTTTGTCAAACATGAGACTAAATGCTTGGTATAAAGTACTAAATGACTGTATCTCAACTATCATGGCAAAATGGTAAAATTTTAGGATTGTGTTGGGCCATGTATTTTCTTGCTAAGCATCAGGATTGTCAAGACAAGCTGGCAGCTGAACTAAAAGATGTAGTAGGGGGCGCGAAATTGGATCATACCAATCTTGGAGAACTAAAGTGTGTTCTGTTTATTTCTTTAAACTTTCAAAATGGCTATTTTTGTCGTTTATAAGTATTTCAGTTGAAATTTTGCTATATATAAAATACTATATCAAAAATGCAGGTATCAGAATCGTCACGCCTCGTTTTTTACGATTGACGAAAGTCTGCATATGTTGAAGTAAATAAACTAAATGATAAAATGTCATAAGAATCTTTTTTTTCACAGTAAGTAGAAATCTAAATAGTAGTATAAATAACAATAACAGCAGCTGGAGCAGAAGCAACTGATGTCTAGAAACGAAACGTTTGTTCTGTTCAATACACTCCTCTGCATTAGGAGGGAAAAAACAGTAGGACGAAATTTGAGCTATTACATAGAAAATGTTACCTTTGCAAATGTTTTGCGTAACAATACACATAACAAAATGCGCCTCGTTTAAAATGCTTTCAGGTATTTGCAACAGGTCATTGATGAAACCCTGAGATATGCTATTTTACTTCCTTTCACAGCCAGAGTACAGGATTTTGACCAGGAACTTGGTGGATATATGGTACCAAAGAATGTAAGAATTTGTTAAAATCTGCGGAAGTATTTATAAGTATTATATATTCCATATAATAAACCGCCATGGCTAACATATGAAATGTGCAAATGCTATTTTAAGACAATACAAGTTACCTTTTATATATTAATCTTTATAGTTTTCCAATTACCTGAAGGTACTGAGAAAAAAATGTTTTTTTTACAATAAACCTGATTGCCCTGATATGAAAAGCTTTATACAAGACGTAAATGTAAAGGAGTGTGAGTTTATCATAGATTCAGAGCGTTTATTATTCCATAACATTATTCCGAGATATTATCAGTATTTCATAGGTGCACTGTATTAAAGGGTCGTCTTTTAATTGCTATTTTCAATAACAGAATTTCCCAATAATTGAGTAATAAATATTTATAATTTTGTAAAGCCTAAACGGCTTTTACTGACCTTTCAGACCCCTGTTATTCATGCTCTTGGCGTGGCTTTAGCAGATGAAACGGCCTTTCCACATCCCGAGAAGTAAGCGATAACTTTGGTCTACCAAAAGCTGTTTAAAATTAATAACATATACCCTTCTTAAAATGTTTTATCTAATTATCTTGTTTTCGTATCTTTAAATATTTTTCAATACTTATGTAATGCTTTTGTTGATGTTATTCAAACTCCTTATAACCAGCAAAATTATTTGTGAAGAGAGAAGATGATTTGTACAAGGACACAAACAAACAACAAACAATTGGAATTAATCACTAAATAACGCATGACAACTGTTGCTGTTACCTTTCAGATTTGACCCGGAAAGATTTACGAAAGACACCGCAAGGGAACGTTCTAGCCTGGCATTTTCGCCATTTGGCTTTGCTGGGAAACGGTCATGTCCTGGGAAGAGGTTCGCAAATGTAGAAATTGCAGTGGCATTGGCTGTCTTACTGCAGAAAGTCAAGGTCACATTGGTTGAAGGTCAAAATATAAAGCAAGTTAATGGATTTGTTACACATCCAAATGAGGAAATATGGATCACACTCTCAAAGAGATAAGAGACGTTTACATGACTGCGAACTTTATTTGTTAATTAATTCAGCTCTGAAACCTATTAATCAGATTGTCATTTGAAGGTTACTTGTTTCCAATGATGTTTCCTCAGACGCATATTTTGTGCTGACCGTTTTGATGGATGAATAGATGGATAGATGGACGTTTGGATGGATGTATTGCACAAAATTGTCCGCGCAACATCTCTTACATGCATGAATGGATTTTATTGAGACCTTGCAGAAGTGTTGAAAACCAAGTGCAGTTGTCTATGTTATTACAGTTTTTTGCTTAACTGATTTTATTAGCAAAAGTTATGGGACTTCATAGGTTTTTATTTTTTTTTATTTTTTGCCAGCGCAACTTCTCCTTTGGGGATTCAGTCTTCATAGTCAGGTTGCTCAAGGCCTAGCTGATGACCATTAATATTCAAGGTTAAAATAGGGTAAAGGTCAAGTGACAGTGACATTGACAAGCAAAATTGTTCTGGGTCAATATCTAGAGAACCCCGGGGGCAAGAAATTTAAATGTTGATGGGAAGGTTGACCATTACTCGTAGATGACTGCTATAGGTTTGTGGTTACAAAGTCAACAGTCAGCGTCCCAGCAACCTTAAAACATTATTTCAGACTAATAATTGGACCTAGGCTTTTCAAACTTAAAAGTCAGGTTGGTCATGAGCAGTAGATTACCCCTATACCTTTTTGTGGTCACTAAGACAAATATCAAGGTCACACAATGAATGTAAACAGAAAATAAACAATTCATATCAATACCTGCAGAACAATTTGTCACTGGTTCCTTAGGCTCCTTAAAGTGTAATCTTACACCCCGAGTGCAAGATAAGCCATGCGACTCACTTTAAATCAAACATCTGAATTTAAACATGCATCTCTTTCGTAACACCTTTAAAGCAGCTCGTTCACAGTTGGTCATTGACTAAGAATTTGATTTTAACTATCTGTGTCTATCAATACCAATCAACAGACGCAATGTCATCCAACGAAACATTTCGTGATAAAAAATAAGCAGTTTCTCCATCATAGGCTTTAGCGTTACGAAAGGTATAAAGTCTATATTGAGTATTTACTATTTCTGAGTGCCGTCACATGACTGATTACATTCACTCTACATGCATGCGCTCAAATTAAATCCGTTTTTGAATATTGCACCAAAAACCACAGGCATTCGTTTCATGGACAAATGCCCCGATCCACTATACAGCCAACACATGGTACGAAAGTTCACAAGAATGAGTATGAGGGTCACTTTACTTTACTTCAAATATGATTTAATTTGTCCCTCAAAAATCGCTAGTGTTGTCATAACATTAAAAATGAAAGTATATCAGCTGATTCGAGTTTATTTACAGGATCTGTTACAAAAATATTTAAAGTCCACTAAAGACCACTTTATTTATACAATAAATCTGAAACTCGATTGAGATGTTTAGATTGAGCTCGTTCAGCAATTTGATATTTAATTTTTATATGCCCGATGGGACATATTATGTTATGGTCCTGGGCGTCCGTCGGTCCGTCCGTCTGTCCGTTAGCAATTTGGTTTCCGGAGGATAACTTGAGAACTGTTTGGCCAACAGTCTTTAACTTCATGTGATGATTGCCCACATTGAGTGCATAACCCTTATTTATTTTGGGATTTGTACTTCAAAGGTCAAAGTCACAGTGACCTTAATTTTTGAAGTCATGGTGCGTGCGTCAGTAAGCAATTTGGTTCCATGACGATAACTTCAGTACTCTTTGGCCTACAGTCTTCAAACTTCATACGACTATTTTCCACATTGAGTGAATAACCCCTATAGATTTTGGAGGCAAAAAGTCAAAGGTCAAGGTCACAGAGACCTTAACACTGAAAACCATTTCCGGCATGTTAATTGACAATCATTTGTTATAGAGACTTCAAACTTATATCATGATTGCACACATAGAGTTGATGACACCTATACATTTTGGGGTTAGTATATCAAAGGCCAAGGTCACAGTGTCCTAAATGTTTAGAATCATTTACACTCTGTAACTCGACAACCATTTGTCATTGAGACTTCAAAATTCACTTAATGGTTGCACACAACAAAAAAAAAACGCGATGAAATTCATTTGAGAGAAATCAAACGTATTGTGGAAAACATGTTTTCACATTGAATGGAGTTAGTAAACTTTGTCAATAGGTATTAGTTATTTGAGCCTTATTTCTTTATTAGAATAGTTGCACTCTGTGGTAAAATATTTTTCGTCTTTCAATTTAGAAAAAAAAATGTTTACTGTGTTTATAGTTGGCAATTTTTCAAGGACTCGTATTTGAATGTAAATGAATGTAAAAAACAGTAAATAATACCACTGACTACAAATATCATTAACAGAAAACATTGCGGTTGGAAATAGCATATGCACTTATATCTTGAATTATATGTTGAAAGACCAATTTAAAGATATTGAGGATGTTATTTATTTTAATACTGACTGTGATGTTTGTGGTTTTGTTTGCTGCTGCTGTCTTTTTCATTACACAAGTAAGCAATGATTTCACTCATGACTTTTGATTCAGCGAATTATGTTTTGAGTAAATTTCTGTACGATCGGCATACCCATAAAGCTTGTTACACAAACTGTTACATGAAGTTTTAAGAAAAAACAAATTGACATTTTTTTCAAACACGAGAAACACGTTGAAACAAAATGTCTGGTTTTCAATTTTATAAGAGTCGACTACTGAATTAATATGCCAGTCTGCAAGATCCATCTTTACTTACATATCTGTAGTATAGATTTTCCGACGATGGTTTGCTCTTTCACCAGGTTTAAAATTTGACTTTTGCGCTGAAGATCTATAGCGAGACAAAGAACTGATAATGAAGTGCATGATGTAGCAAACAAAAAAAGTATGGGTAGTTTTTAGCTGAAAGGCAAAAATAACACCAGTAGTAGTAAACAATACTGAAGAAAGACAACAGTGACGATTTTTTTTTGTCTCACATGTAAATCAGGAGGTTCCCAGCTGGTCTGATATATTTGCTGCCACTTTATGAAAAAAAAATGCGCACCATTATCATGTTAGATAAAACAAACGCGTGTAAGCTGATACAACACTCTCCTATATTTAATTTTGCAACCTTTTAAACTGCACCGCGTAATCTGTCCTTTTGTTTATGACAAGTAATACCTCGCTAGCCGCATTTTTAGCATTGGGTCCAAACACTCGGCGCTTAATTAGTTCAAGGCTGTCATTTGAAATGCAAAATGCATTGCAAGTAAACACTGCAGTAAATAATATATAGCAAGCAGTATTATATTACACATTCTGAACAATGATGCGTGTTTGGAGGGTAATATTGTTCCTGATCAGTAAGCACTGCAGTAAATAATATATAGCAAGCAGTATTATATTACACATTCTGAACAACGATGCGTGTGTGGAGGGTAATATTGCTCCTGATCAGTAAGAATGTTGTTTCAAATAATTCGTTCCCTTTACTCAATCAGGCGTAATAGAAATCTGTACTAAAAATCTTTAAAATACCGTAAAGGCAACGAGTAAAGATTAAAGTACTCGACGAGTACTCGGTACTTCCGTTTGGTTACTTGGAAGATTTCTTAGGACTATTCCGGGCATCCATGTTCCCAGGATTTTTCACAAAAACGTATCCATGGCAAAAGTACATGCCAGGTTAATCATAATAAATTTGCGCTACCCATGATCTACTTTCATTTTCTAATCGGCTTTTAAGAATTTGCTTCTTAACTTAAAACAGCAAGGGAGGCAGCTTGGAAATAAACACGGGAGCACGTTGACTACTGAAGGACAGTAACTATATCAAAAAGACGGTTCTTGTGTCCAGTCGTATGCGTAAACATTCAGTTGTTTTATTCGTTGTAGTAAGTCGACTAAGCCACAGGTATGTCTCTTTTACGAATAATATGAGTAACTGTCTTTACACTGAGTAGAGAAAATAATAAAAATATGGGTCTAGCTTATTTTTTAATAACATGTTCAGACGCAAATATAAGTCATTAGCGGTTTTACTCTACAGCTACCCTGTCGAACCAAGTTTAAGTTCAGTTACAGACTAGGAAGATGATAAAAAATACACGTCTCCTCCCAATTTTGACCCGAATTTTAAAAGACGTGTAATTTTTTATGCTACTTAACTGGCTTTTGGTGAACTGCGTCGGTATCGTACTAAAGATCAGTAAAATTAAATATGTATCATAGGTGGCGCAACAATAAGAGTAACATAATTATTGTCAATTACAAACACATGTCAACCTACTGCTGACTGTTTCTTAAAGTTTGTTATTTAACCGCAAAATTTTCACAGCTTTGCAAAGATGTTTGAATAACAGTTTGTTCAAGTGTTTCTTTAATGGAAAAATATCCGGATGAAAAATGGTACTTTTTACCGAGTACTCGAGTATGAATTTTGGTAAACGATATTCAGACATTCGAGGAAGTACACAGTTAAGCGGTTACTTTTTGTCATCCCTAGAAATACACCAAGAACAAGATCTATAGCACTCTTTTCTTTAATCACATGATGGGTTTTGAAATTATTACAACATTCTATCATATATTTTGTGTAAAAACAAATATGAATAAAGAACAGTATTGACATGATGCATAATAATTGAATTATGTATATTCACTCATTTAATTGTTCATTTATACAGATTTACATTTACATTTCTCACTACTTTGAAAATAAAACATGTATTTTACCGTTAAGACGAAAGCCATGGCGTATCTACGAATTTGTTAAATCTAGAATGGAATTTTTTGAAGATTATAGAATTACTTATATTATCATCATAGCAAATAATTAATATTTCGAACAAAGCGTATATATTCAGCAAAGAATTTGACTATTATTCTGATACTAATTTGAAAAATAAATGTATCATCGCTCTACTTTTCAAAATTACGTAACGATCATTTGATTTATTTCAGAAGTTCAAGTGGTCATCTTCTGTTCCTGGTTTGAAGCCTGTGACAAAAGAGTAAGGAAGCTGTATTGTCTGATAACATTTTTTGCTAGATAAATATACTTTACAGACTATTTACTTCCTTTGGTCTAGATTAAATCGCGGTCTTTAAAAACAAAATAATGATATTTTTATGCTTTTTTGTTTTAATGAAAGGATATAAGAGAGTTTACTCGAAACTATATTACATTTCTTATACGAAACAATCACTGAAAAATGTTGCCAAGCGGTCGACATTTCTTGGTTAAATCAGAAATAAGAACTTTCAAGCTTTTCTAAGACATTTTTATTCCAGGGCTGGAAATCTTGGTAACATTGCCGAGGATGGAAGTCTGTATGAGTTCCTGTTAAACCTTCATAAACAGTTCGGACCGATAGCGTCATTTTGGTGGGGACCACAGTATGTTGTTAGCATTGCCAGTGCAGAACTCTTCAAGGAACACATACATGTGTCTGACCGGCCAAGTAAGACCATCTGTTATCACCTATATAAGGTTCACTCTTGAAAATATACTTATGACAAGTATATCAACAGAAACCATGTCTGATTGTATACACTTTTTTTCACAAATAAATTGAAGCAATACTAAAACTAAAATATTGTTCATTGAAACAAAAAATCTCAATGCCGTACAATTTATACCTTTTTTTTTTTTTTCGTTCACAGTGATATTATACAAACCGTATGAGCCACTCTTAGGAGTGAAAAGTCTCACGTACGTCAATGGCGAAGCAATGAAAGAACGGCGTAATATGTATGACAGATGTTTTACAAACGACAAATGCAAAAATTACTTCCCCATTTGTCTAGAGGTACTGTAATTTATTTTTTTCTTTTAAGTTTTCTTTCGTTTTGCTAGAAATTGTATTAGGTCAGTGTCGGATAAGAAGACCTCAATGTATCATATTGATTGAAGAAAAATACCTATAAAGAAAATACATCATTGTGTAGAATGACCAACGCCTAGCACTAAAACGATTTTTAAATAAAGGCCATTTTCACAAAATTTATAACAAAAAGACAAGGTGCAGGGTAACCCGAAAGCGCTTTTCAGATCCGGACAATTTATCTATATATTTTTGATTCTGTAAACTTTAAAAAAGTAAGACTAAATTCTATCTGAATTTATATTTGTTCACAATTACTGTATAAAATTGTTTAATCATCTTCTTCCATCTACTTGGCCAAACAAAACAGATATTTGGCAAGAAACTTAATTATTCGTGAATAAACGTAGGCTAACTGAACTGCATTCCTAAATACTACATTAAATATAGTACATAAGTTCATATTTTCAAGAATAGATTTACAAAGAGTACCATTTTGCGGGAGCATAGCGACCCTTTGTTTATTTTAGCATTTAGCCATAGGTTAGAGATTTGTCCTACTTCTAAAACTAATTTTCATATCCAAAGTACTTCATTATCTTACGAGACTGAGAAATAAATGTTTGCGTTTCAACAGCTAAAAGAACACATACCGTAATAAATCATTTATTTGAGAGCACTCTGTTTGGACGGAATTGTAATACCAATGCTTCATTTAAAAAAGTAAAGAAAGTTGTTATTATTTTGTCTGAAGATGGTCAGTGAGCTGTGTCGCAAGTGGGAGAGTTTGCTGAACGGAGAACATGTTCCCGTGACACATTACATGTTGGATTACGTGCTGAAATCTTCATTACCAACATTGTTTGGCGAACAAATAAAACAGGACCTGGTACATGAATTTAAAAAATCATATGACGTGGTATGTACATATCTTCCTTATTCTAATAAGATTGATTTTATCTTTTGAGTTTAGCATCTTTTTTTTTTTTAGTTTCCGAATTTCTCAATGGTGTACGACATCCATTTAAAAGTGATATGAAATGACCTTTTTTTTAAATTTTACCTTATACATTGATTTTAATACTGCAACTTCACGTGCATAAGTAATGTATAACTCACTCGTGCAACAAGCCTTCTCCGGAATAGGCTGTGAGAATTACCTGGAAGGCACTGCGGCCCAAAGAATACACAAAATGTCCTTCAGATGTGAATAATACATTGAAATAGTTACACCAGTTGTCTTCGGATTATATCGAATGTGTTTTCGAGAATTGAAAATAACGTCAGAGTAAATGGAACTAAAATGTTTTAATGTCTAGAATAGCTTTTAAATTTTTGTAAAAATATTTCAAATCTTTACGTTTTAATTTCCGCAAAGCGACACAACGATGTCATCAGTATTATATTGGAAACTACATTTGGAGTACGAGGTTACTCTCGCGAAATATTTTTGATCTGACAGAATTAGCACGTATAATTAATCAACTTCCAGTGTCTTTATACTGGTAAAAGTTGCTGTGTCATTTATGTTTGACCTTTTGCCAGGTCTGGGATGAAATGAACCGCATTTCGACAGAACAACCAGATGAAAAGAGGTTGAAAATGTTTTCAGAAGGTACACATTTATTTGTTATACATTCATATACATCGAAGCAGTATATTGATATAAATGCGTAACTGTATGAATTATGTTCATTTTATCACTATACAATACTTCGTTATATCTCAATGACACTCTTACTTACAGGAGTCAGAGGCAACAAATTATTTTAAACCTTTATCTTATAATATTATTAACTTTTTGAAAGTATGTATGATTTCGGATAAAAACTCCCAACTTAGTCGCCAGTTTATCTGTTGAATTGAATTGAAGTTTTGATTATATTTTTCAAAAGAATAAAAAATAAATTTGACTTAAATGTAAGCTGTTCTTTAAATTCTTGATTGTCTTACTTGATAACAAAGCTTCGAATGTCCAGGCCCTTCTCAACGATTCAGTTTCCTATATTTCTATCGATTGTTTAACCAAACGTTTTCGCCCTACAGACAAACTATATACGTGCACATTTGCAATGTAATTTTTCCATAATTGTTTAAAACAAAGAGGTTTTGTCCCATAACATTCGCTCGCCGTCAGAATAAAATTCAAATCCGCAACATAACCTTCTCAATCATGTTTAAATGTAAGTTAATAATAACATGGTTTACCTTTTAAGAAAGGCAGAAGCTGACAGACATCTCTAAAGGTCTGCTGAAATTTCGGAAAGAAAACCCGCCTCGTCATGGCGAAGAACTTTTCATTGACCTTGTTCTTGACTTTACCGATGACGAAGAGCTTCAGTGTGATGACATTATTACGTATGTTGTAGCAAGTTATCATACAAGTGGCAATGGTAAGTCATATTTTGTTTCCAGATTACAAATTCTAAATCATTTTGTAATAATGCTGACAAACGGCTACCCTTCTGCTTGAGAACAGCAGTTAAAAAATCAGTAAAGTACGCTCTGTTTAGTATACCAACGATATTGAAGCAGGACATCTGCATTCCGTCTGTTTAGTATACGAACGATATTGAAGCAGGACATCTGCATTCCGTCTGTTTAGTATACGAACGATATTGAAGCAGGACATCTGCATTCCATCTGTTTTGTATACGAACGATATTGAAGCAGGACATCTGCATTCCGTCTGTTTTGTATACGAACGATATTGAAGCAGGACATCTGCATTCCGTCTGTTTTGTATACGAACGATATTGAAGCAGGACATCTGCATTCCGTCTGTTTTGTATACGAACGATATTGAAGCAGGACATCTGCATTCCGTCTGTTTTGTATACGAACGATATTAAAGCAGGACATCTGCATTCAGTCTGTATTATTTTAGTCGGATCTAAAAATAATCAAAGGTTCTTGAACTCTAACAACGGGACTAGTAGGTAACTGTAGTAAAAGCATGTTTAAAGTTCTAATGTTGTAATAAATGTGACCATGAATAACTTGTAAATGACAAGGTCATGTATATAGCCATTATAGAAAATCTCTTTTAACAATTGTTCATGTAATGTAGTTAACTTTATTTTCATAGGCGATGACTTTCACATAAGAAATTAGTAAAAGCAGTTGTTTGCCATGCCAAAATAGAAAGTGCTATACATCTGAAATAATTTTTAATTATAACAAAAATACAGAGACATAATTACAGAAATATTGTTGCTTTTATAAACATGACTGGACAAAATCGCTGTAAGAAGATGCTGACGTGTTTTAGAATATATCTGTTGTGGCAATGTTTATTTGTTTTATTTCAGCGTTGTCTTGGGCCATGTATTATTTGGCTATACATCAAGATTGTCAAGACAAGGTTGCGGCTGAGCTACATGATGTCCTAAAGGGGAACGAAGTTGATCCTGACAATCTCAGTGAACTGAAGTGAAAATTTATTTGATTATTTTGTATTTTTACGTTGCATATCTAATATCGTTAAATAACAAAATGTCATATTGTTAATTTGTAGCGAACACCATCTCATATCAGCACATTTTACTGTACACACAAACGCACGCACGCACACTGAATTTATTAAGGTTTTAAGTTCGGAACATTGATTTTTTTAACTCGATATTCATTGAGAAAGCATTCAATACATACAGATGTAAAGACATCCGTCCACGTTGAATGATATATGTTTAAGAAATTTTGGCGTGAATAAAATCCCATTAACTGCAGGTAGTGAGAAGCAGCATTTTTCTTGCCGCTTGTTGAAAAAGATCTGTACATGTACTGTATTTTTATCCCAGAATATTGATAATTTGGTTATTTTTACCTTTATAACTACCTCTGCTTTGTGCAAACTAAAGATATATTTTCAAGATCTTGATATTTCAATTATTTTGAAATGCCATCGTTGTTTAACACCGTTTTCAGTTTTAGTGTTGGTGCTTACGATAAGTAAAGGCTCCCGAAATGTTTTACAGATATTTGAAACAAGTTTATGACGAGACGCTGAGATGTGCCGTTATTGGTCCTATTGCTGCAAGAGTGCTAGATGTTGACTCAGAACTTGGTGGACACAAAATTCCCAAAAATGTAAGCATCCGTGCTGCATGATTTGCCAATACCTTTCTTTGTTGTATCTCCATGATTGACAGCTAAAATTGTAAGCCCTAATTTTCAACCCCCAGTGAGTTTTAAGTAAAAATCGTTTAACAAAGTAAATCGTATGTTTAGCAATACGGATAAATTACATATTTCTTCTTGCGATGCGCTTATGTTGTAATATACAGGTTTGATCGCTGTTTCTCGATATGCTCTGAAGAATCCTTAAATCTTGTATCAAAATCCGCGTGTAAAACTTGAAATTTTAAACAATTTCAGTGCTTATCTTAATAAGTATTATATACAATACTTTTTAAAACAAGAACTGATAAGGAAGAACATTTTTGACTAAACTAACTTTTAGTATGTCTGTATCAAGTGTAGTTTATGAACGTACTTGCAACAGGATGTAAGGGTCGAACATCTCTTTCTTTAAACATGTCTGTGAGTTTGATGTATTCAATAACAAATAAGATAATTAAAAGACATACTACAGCAGGAAAAAGATTCTCTAATGATAATTAAATGCTTTAGAAATAAAACAGAAATAATTGTTTGGAAACATGGAAAAGCATACTCAAAAAAATGAGAACTATGACTACGTCTCACACTTTCAAAATATCAAAAAAGTCCTTTGTTGTCCTATGAAAAGTACTAACCTGGGAGGTCCGTACATGAATTCGAAAGAACTACCACATCTAACATTTACGTCTTAAGGTTTTGACTTTTCGATTCAATTACATAGGGTCATGGGCTGTGTTGGACATTATCAAGTTATTGAAAGAGAAATCCATATTTCAGTTTGTCTCAGCATGTTATGTTACATTTCAGACCCCTGTTATTCATGCACTTGGAGCGGCTTTCAGAGACACGACCTTTTTTCCTCAGCCAGATAGGTAAATGTAATAAGCTTAATAAAGAGACTTTTAGAAACTTTAAGTCAACGAACGTCTACTGTTACAACATTGGACATAGTAGCGTTTTTTGTTTTTGTTGTTGTTGTCAGCAGTAATTTTGTTTGCAGCATATATGAAATAGTATCTATTGTTGGTGAAACAGTCGAACACAAAATTTCACTTATCATATACCATCATATTCTAATCGTATTATTTTATTGGTCCAAAATGGTCAACCATGTTACCTGACAAGTTTAGTTTATCGGTAACATATGTTGATAGCTTAGTTTAGTTTAAACATATTTTATATCCAAAAGATATTGCATCATACACAGGTATATTTATGACACACCAAACACTTAGTTGACGATCTTCCCCAAATGAATTAAAAGTTACATAAGTCTGATGGTTATGGTTACTAACAGCTATACATATATATATAGAACTAATTAGAAAGTCATATGTTGATATAAAAAGTAATCGAATAACTATCGAATACACTGTATCAAAATTATGTGTCAAAACTTATGATTAACTAACGCAGCTACATAAAACCTTTATTGAAAGGAAAATAAGCTAATGGCTTTTAATAAAATTGTTCCTTTTAGGTTCGATCCGGACAGGTTCGCACCAAAGAACACAAGAGAAAGGCCGCATTTAGCATTCCCACCTTTTGGATTTGCAGGTAAACGAATATGTCCTGGAAATAGATACGCCTTTGTAGTATCAGGCGTTGCGTTAGCTACAATATTGCAAAAGTTCCAGATTAAATTGGTTGAGGGACAAACTATCACGCCAGTTTATGGACTGGTAACGCATCCAAAGGAGGAGATATGGATCACCCTATCTCGAAGATAGATTGTTCTGTTGGTCTGTCTTAAGGCAGAATGTCACCTTATTTGATCGGTGACTACAAACATCTAAACCTTTTCGGCAAAATAACAGGCACACTGCTTCGATGAAGGACATTCCAGCAAAATCAAATGTAGTCCTTAGTTCCAAAGAAGGCAATAAGTTTAAACGGTACAATAGACATTAAGTGTGATACTTAATTGTAATTGGCTGGAATTGTTTTAATTATATCATTTAGCTGTTGTGTAAATTGCATGTATTTTAAATTTCACGATATAGGTCTGAATTTAATTGTATCGACAATGTAATGACAGAGTAAAACCTTAAAATGTTCTGAAGGATATATATCCATATTTTCTTATACAGATGTAATGTAAAAGAATACTGCTTCATTTGTTTAATTGTGATAATTATTTTTGCTTCTGCGTAGAAGTATTTCAGTTCCTACTTTCTATTTGAAGTCTAACTAAAGGTGGAATGCACTATGATTATTTCAGGATCGTTGGCGATCATTCTTTCTAATATCTTCAGAAATACCTTCATATGATAAAACTTAACTATCAATGTTATGAAACCCTCAAATGAAATAGCTATTAACGAAATAAAACTTTTAAAAGAAATAAAAGATCTAAATGTGATGAAACAATCATAAAAATAAAACATTACTATTGTCGTAGTGACACTATCATAAGTTAAAATAATAGATAAAAACGAAATAAAAAATCATAAAAATAAAACATTGCTTTTGCTGAAGCTCCCTATTGTTACAAATTTTATAAGCCAGCTTAAAACTACACTAAGTATATTTCAGCTGTTGTACTTTAACATGCTTGCTTAAATGCTTGTAGGTAGAAAGTTTGATTTTCTTTTTATGCTGACAACTTATTTCATTGATTATTAAATTGCTAATACCTTCATTGGTTTAAGATTTTAACACATTGTACAAAAGGTCTTATCGTGACATTAATGTCTTGGTCTGGAAGCATGCGTATGGTGTAGGTACTGTGGTATTATCTTTTATGGCAATGGTTGTTATACAGTTCCATTTTCATCTTTGGCAAATCTTCGTAAACTAATAGGCAAGAATATTATTATTGCTTTAAAAAAACTGGGACGTGTGGTCAGAGATCATATTGCTTTTTCAAGACAATTGAGGTCTTCAAATTTCAAGAAAAGCAACGTCTGCTTCACCAACAAGGAGTATTGTGTACATCGTTTTAATAGTAACATTGAAAGTTTTCACAATTCAAACATTTTTTTTTTCAAAAGTGTGCAGCTATACTTTGTTTCATTATGATATGGACTAGACATTCAGCTCTCCATTTCATCTCTGGGAGAAGTAAAGTAATTGTTTGTTCTAGGGACTTTCTATCTCTAACGGTCTGAAAACACCCCAGAAACAAACAATTACAATACTACTTGCCCTGATTTGCTTTACTGTTAAACGTTTTTGCTTTCCCATATACCAAGCAAAAAACATGCGAAGGTTTCGAACTTCGTGAGTCTGCCAAAATTTTGTTTTCATGAACAAAATGCCAACCATTTGCCTGCAAGGCCTTATTTTGACACTAATTTTTGTTTAAACTTGATTTGACAGCCTTCACGTTGTCACTTCTTTGCATATCCTTTCAAAATTGTAAGATCATTCCGTTCTGCTTTGGGTTATTAGTCTTAAATATTTTGTATAACAAATCATATAATTCAACACAATGCTGGATATGTTTTATAAAAAAAGCAGTAATAACCCCATACAATACTTTTTTTCTTTTTACTAAGCACTTAAATTGTAAATAGGAAAGGTATTTCTCAAAGTAATCGATAATCTCTTCAAGAAGCAAAATGCCAAATGAGCCAAAATAATAGTTTTCTGTGTTAGTACATTTTTGACACGCAGTGTGTTACAGACTTTTCGTTTCATAGGAATACGTCTATATGATCTTTGCTGGGTGTCAATTTGCAAACACACTCTCTCTCTCTATTTACGAGATGACACTGAACAAATAGAGCAGCAAGCAAGAAAACGAAGCATCATCTTGCCTTTGATTTTGGGTTAATGTATTACTAAGCACTCCAGTTCCCAACAATTGTTTCCTTTTTCCAGATGTAACATATGATGATATTATCTTTTATCACTAGCTACAGATATCATTCCCCTACCAAAGTTCTTTACTTACCCAGTTCAAGCAAGACCACTCAGATCCCACATTCAAATGTGCAAGAATCTTAGAGCACCCTAGCAACAGCTGATATTTCTGTTTCGTCTAACAAGCCAGCAAGCAGAAGAAGAAGACTACCGTTTCATGACTGTGCTGTAATCCGTGCTGCTTAGATGTTAATGTCCATACCAGTTTTATTTCTTTTAATGTCTATACCAGTTTTTGTGTCGCCCTTTCGAAGAAACTTTGACCGTCGGTCCGTCACGAAAACTTAACATTGGCTATAACTTTGCCATTTCTAAACATTTCCTTATCAAACTTTCATATTGTATTGCTTATGACAAAAAGATCGGGATGCCGCCAAAATCTTTAGGTCAAGGTCACATTTGACAGAGTTATGCCCCTTTTGTACTTGGATTTTGTCATGAAAACTTAACGTTGGCAATAACTTTGCCATTTCTTCACATTTCGTCATTAAACTTTCAAATTATATTGCTTACGACAACAGGGTTGTGATGATGCCAAAATGTGTAGGTAAAAGTCACAATTGACAGAGTTTTGCCTCTTTTTGTACTTGGATTTTGTCATGAAAACTTAACATTGGCTATAACTATGCCATTTCTTAATATTTCTTCATCAAACTTTCCAATTGTAATGCTTACAATTGTATCACTTAAGACAACACCATTTCTTAAGGGCAGATAACCCTCAAATTTATTTTTGCAATGTTATGCCCCTTTTTGAACTTAAAATTTCTTGGTTAACCTTTTTGTTAATGTCCATTTCTCAAAAAGAGTCAAAGATATCCCATTCAAACTTGGAATACTTGATCACCAGCAAGACCCCTGCAAAGATTGTTGGTAACCATGTCCCTGGGGTCACAGTCAGCCCCACCCCCAGGGGTCACTTGACTTTGTTTATACTTATATATAGGAAAAAAACTTAAGTCTAGAAATAAAATATTAACTGACATGAGATGGGTAAGTACTCCCCCATTTCTCTGCCCCCCCCCCCTCCCCTCTGCATGGGGACCCACACCCTGACCACGTACCCTCCCCCCTCCCATTTTTTTACACCCCCGGGCCTATTATTTTTCAATTCATAGGTAATTGACTACCAATCCACCCTCAACACCCCCAACAACCAGTCCCCCTCCCCCCGCCCCTGGGGCCCGATTTGTTTTAATACATAGGTACTTGACTCCCCATCCACCCTCACCCCCCCACCACCACCAGTCCCTTCCGGGTCCGATTTAATTTTTTTTAATACATAGGTACTTGACTCTCCATTCCCCCCCCACCCCACTTCCCCACCCCACCCATTCTCCATTCCCCCAAAACCCCCGGGCCCGATTCTTTTTAGCTCACCTGAGCCTTTGGCTCATGGTGACCTATTGTGACCGGTCTTCGTCCGTCGTCCGTCAACAATTTCATTCACACGACATCTCCTTTGAAACCTTTGGGGCCAAATTTGATGAAACTTGCCTGGAATGTTTCTTGCATGAAGCTCTACCAAAACTGTTCAAAGAATTCAATTCCATCAAGAACTCTGCTTCCTATGGCAACTTAAAGGAAAAACTTTGAAAATCTTCATGTCTGAAACCACAAGGCCCTGAGCCTTAAGATTTGGTATGTAGCATTTTCTAGTAGACCCCTATCAAGTTTGTTCAAATTATGCCCCTGGGGTCAAATTTGGCCCCTACCCGGGGGTCAATTGATTTTACATAGGCTTATATAGTGAAACTTTAAAAATCTTTTTGTCTGAAACCACAAGGCCCTGGGCCTTAAGATTTGGTACATTGTCTAGTGAACTTCTATCAAGTTTGTTCAAATAATGCCCCTGGGGTCAAATTAAGCCCCGCCCCGGGGGTCAACTGATTTAACATAGTGAAACTTTAAAAATCTTCATGTCTGAAACCACAAGGCCCTGAGCCTTAAGATTTGGTATGTAGCATTTTCTAGTAGACCCCTATCAAGTTTGTTCAAATTATGCCCCTGGGGTCAAATTTGGCCCCTACCCGGGGGTCAATTGATTTTACATAGGCTTATATAGTGAAACTTTAAAAATCTTTTTGTCTGAAACCACAAGGCCCTGGGCCTTAAGATTTGGTACATTGTCTAGTGAACTTCTATCAAGTTTGTTCAAATAATGCCCCTGGGGTCAAATTAAGCCCCGCCCCGGGGGTCAACTGATTTAACATAGTGAAACTTTAAAAATCTTCTTGTCTGAAACCACAAGGCCCTGAGCCTTAAGATATGGTATGTAGCAATGTCGTGTGGACCTCTACCAAGTTTGTTCAAATTAAGCCCCTGGGGTCAAATTTGGCCCCTACCCGGGGGTCAATGGATTTTACATAGGCTTATATAGTAAAACTTTATACTCAGGTGAGCGATCCCGGGCCATCATGGCCCTCTTGTTTAAATACATAATTACTTGACTCTATGACTAGGTACTTGCCCTCCCCCACTCAAATTTTCTTCACTTTGGCCTCTTGTTTAACTTGGCTTATAATTAATTATCCAGCATTGAGAAAAGTGGAGCATACTGTCTGTGGACAGGTCTTGCTGTACTTTGACTAGCATGCTGTCTTTTCCAGCAGGCTCTTGTTTACCTTTTTAGTTATTCTAACAGAGTACCCAAGGGCGACGCAAGTGCTCCACTGAACACCCATCTAGTATTACTTCAGCATTCATATGGCCTACAAAGATCTGTAACTACTGAATAAACAACAAAACAAAAAAAGACTTAGAAAGTAGTATATATTGTAATGAGCACTTGAGCATAGCTTACAATACTGTAACATCAAGGTCTATAACTACAAATTGTATTATAACCGTAACGTCTGACCACAATATACCGGTACCTCTGTTCCACATACATATAAACTGAACAAGTAACTGTGTAGTAAACCCGTTCATAAAATAATGTGTCCGTAAGCACTGATGCCCAAAGCTGAATGACAATGAATACGCATTACCTAAAGTACAAAAAAACTCGTGCGATACATTATTTAGCAAAACAACTTTCCATTGGTACTATGAACAGATCTTATCTAATCATAGGAAATTATTTAACGCCTAATTCGCTCCGCTTAAACGGCGTAAAATACATTTTTCAATATTTTATTTTTTTGTGTATTTGTTAATAAAAGTGGAATATTACCAGATAATTAATTTCTTAATCTAAGAGTAATCAGACTTTTTTACAAACTTTTGCTAAACTTTCTTTTTGTCATTCTTTCAAGTGTTTTGTATATGATTTATAAGAGTATTTAACAAATTATATATATCTAATTGTTAACTATACTTACTTTAATTACTCATTGTAACATGGGTAATCCCACTCTATTTTTAAACCGCTGTATTGGTTTTTCCAGGTCAAATTATTTAAGGTAGGAGAACCATGTAGAATTCACCTGTTTATTCTAAAATGAAAATTATTTAGAATTATCTAGAACATCCTTTGAACACATAAAAATGAAAACACGTAGAGACATAAGAGTAGTAGTTGAAGTTGTGACTTTGAATGTACATGTATATATGTCAGTGCTTAAACTTCCTGGAGATTAACTTGTGCTGGATTAACATTCAAGGACATTATTAACACCTTGAGAATATATTCACAGTTGGAATAATATTTCAATTTAAAAGGATTCTGTGAATAAAGAGATTGTGACAATAGGGTATTTTGGATTAGTAAACATGGCATATAAGTCATAATTGTTTCACTGTTGAACATTTGTAGTTGAGCTAACTTTTATTTTATTTAATCAGAGTACTGCAGGTTTGTTTAACTGTGTTGTGCTTACTTCTTTCCTTTACTCATAACACTTATTTATATCAAGAATGAGTTAATAACCAGTTTTTTTCCGAAAGTATTTATCTATACAGTTTCTTCATACATAACAATTGCATAAATACGAAATGGTAGATTATTCAGTTTCATTTTTAACGAAAATTGTCCCTGTGTAAAGCAATTCCTACTTTTTAAATGCTACAAACACTTGAAATGTGTAGGATACAACAGACCTTCGATGGTTTTTTTTATCATTTTCATGATAATAAAAAAAAATCAGGTCATCATAAATTCTTGCAACACTTGTTTCAGTACACCATTTCCAAAACTAGACGATACGATTCAGTATTATAGCCATTTCTATCAGCATTTGATTTAAATGTATCCAATAGACACGGGTTTTGTTCTTGATCCCCACCCCCTGCCGCCCCAGCCCCCTGTTGTATGTAAACGAATACATGTTTCTGGTTTGTAACTCTAGCAGTAATTATAGCATTTATTTCAATATGTTGTATAAAGCTAACTGACTACCGCTATGATACCAGTAACTCAAAATAACTACTAAACAAGTCAAATTAGGAATATCAATCATTTATTGAAAAAAGATATACACTCTTCTGTTTTTGAACATAATTTGCTAAGGAATACCCAAAAACTGAATATGTGCCATTTCATGTCTTTTGCAATACCTTTTTGACCTAAACATTTATATATCATTTAAAGATTATTTCATATATTTTATTTTTACAAAATGGAATAATGTCGCCGAGTCTCGGGACTAGCAGCCCTTGCTGCGTCTTCAGACCGTAACTTACTTATGTTTAGATTTGTATCATTGTTTTAACCATTGTTTAACTTTGTTAATTCCTAAACTTTCAAATTATCCAAATGTTCATTATTCTATCTAAATACATTATTTCTTTTGTCTGCAGTTATCTTCCAGGTTTCTGTTCATTCAAATCACCCTGAGGCTCATTTATTTATTTATTTTCTGCAGCTATCTTCCAGATTTCTGTTCCACCCGTTTTAGTACCACTTTCAATAACTTGTTTACCTATTGTTGCAACAGGTTTTTTCATTCATTCTGAAAATAATTTAGTTGAAATATCAAAGACACCAGATCACTCTATCAATCCGGCGACATGAGAATTTTATACAACACATCCGTCAATAAGCAACAAATATTCCTTTATTTTTCATTAAAACTTTTTTTATGTGGCATCTATCATATTTACACCTCTTTAAAAATCAATGTAAATCAATTCCAATAGAATTTATTATTGTACCAAACATATCTGTAACACACACACACACACACACACACACACACACACACACACACACTATTTACAGAATACTTGTGAAACTATTTATATTCTTCACTTCTCCTTGAAGTCGTGGTGCAGTTTCCTACACTTATGTACCGTTTCAGCATTTTCTTTGTTACTCAACTACTTTCTGTGTTCCTGATCAAAAAATCAATTTACCAACTTTGTCCCTAAATATAAGTCAGAATAATAAATATGTTTGAAACTACTACAACAAGATCTATTCTGAAACATCTTTTGTCTATTTTTGACGCACAGAAATATTCCGCATTTTGACTAATGTTTAAACAACACTGACTTGGTGCAATAGATGGCCGTAAGTCTATCCCTTCCATACCTCATACCAAGACAGTACCAGCTGTTATCATCTAACACACCAAACCAAATAGTCACCTGAATAAAGAAATTCAATGAATGGTCTTTAAAAGTTTTCAAGGATATCATTAAACATAGTTTATGGATCTTGATCAGCTTGCACCATACGTCTTATGTACTGTTAACCAATAATTGTTCGTTTTATTCGCAGAAGCAAGTTTTCAACGAACGTTTGTGTGCGCGGATGAATCAATCGATCCTTCGAAAATCCAAATTCCGCTGACGGTTTCACTTCGTTGTCGTTTTCGGAAAGAGAGAAAGAACGATTGAAAGTACAGTTTTGCTTATCATGTACAGTACTTTCATACGACCACGTGTAAAGCATGAAATAAGACAGTACACAAGTTTCTTGTTTAAGTACATTATTGAATCCGGCACATGAAAACATTTATTGGCGCTAGCAAATATTATTTAGTTTACAGTATCCGATCGTATTACATACATTTTTACAGCTGTGTATCAACGTATTCGCTGTCATCTTTTGAATGCCAGCCTTCGAATATTTCCTTTTTCAGAATAATCACGTCCAAACTAGAAAGATCTAACACTTTCCAATCATCAAACCCCTTGAAAAATGAACCATCTTGTTTATTTTTGTAGCATATATCGGCAAGGTTGTTCAAACCACAGTGCTCAAAGCAGAAAGCTACTTCTTTGACTAAGTAATTGAAGAAGTCTTCTTGTGTTTGATTGTCGTTTAGAACTTTTCGCACTTGACCAAGTTTAACATACTGCTCTGTTTTGTCTACAGGATGCTCGGAGTAGCCCAAAGGTACTAGATTTTGTACTGTGTCACTATGTATTACTATTTTGTCATAAAATCGTTCAGCTTTTGCAGGTTCAAGCAGAGTATACCTTGGGTCAGCATGGGAGCTCAGTTTTTTGTTAGAGCTTAACAGCATTTCTGATTTTAGCTCCCGGTTAAAATCATTACCAACGCTATCAAATCGGTCAATTTTATCTTTACTAGCCGACCTCAGTTCCGATTCAAGTATTTTGTTTGTTGTCAGGTAATGACTGCTTGATCGTTCCGTTTTATTCTCTCCATTTCTGTCATTCTTTTAAAGATCTGATTTCGTCCCTTTGTTGTTCATCTTGTGTAAAGAAAGAAAATGAATGCAATTCAAACTGTTGTTCTTTTGGTTACAAGGTAAAACTCTCAACTTCTTTTAGGATGCAGTTCTTAATGATTTTGTTAATTTAAACAGATCATGTGGTAAACAGAAACGCATTTTGAATTTGCAGTTTTAACACTAATGCATTTCAGACTACCTGAATTATGGAATTTCAGGGTAAAGTTACGACTGTTTCAGAATAAGCAGAATAAAAATATCAGAGGAATGTAAGCTCTCCAAGAGTATTACCTGCAGTAAGGCCTCTATCAAGACACACAACAACAAACACATTCTGTAATTATTCGGTAGATGAGACTGCCGCCTGTTTAAGATCATGCGGCTTACAAGATTTTGCTGAATAGTGCAGAGAACATAAACTCGACGTTGCATTCCCATTCACTTTTAAAGGTATCTTTATTAAATGTTTGCAGCAATTTTACTTTGGTTTGAACCGTTTATAATAGAAGCATCCATACTTTTAAAACATGTGACAGGTTTTGTTGAACAAACCGCGCCAGCTTAAACCATTCTTTCCTTCGTCGCTGAAGTACTTATTTACGAGTTTCTCAAGTTGGCTATGTGACTTGATACGTACGAACATAGGGAAAACGATCTTAAAAACATTGGGAAATACCTGGATCTAAAATTAAATCGAATGGAATTAACTTTATACGTACTTATTCTCTTGGTAAAATAGTTGATAACAAAGTATTAGCGGACAATCACACATTTGGTCGATTGGTCGAACTTCTTGCTCCGTCGGGACCGCGAAGCCGACCCCTCCCCCCCCCACACACACACACACACAATCTCGTGGTATGAAAATTATCATATTTCACTCGTGGCTATCGCCACTCATGAAATATTTATTTTCATACCACTCGATGAAAATAAATCCCGTATTTATAGAAAAAACTTGCATATCCTCTATATATTACGGTTGGATATTTTTGTTTACGTATAAAATAAACTTGAAATATGACTGGTTGAGTTTGTGTTTTGATTTTCTCGTAACAAGGAGGTTTTGCATCGTAACTGTTTGGTATGTATACAAAGCGGTTATCTTCTATTATTCATGTTGAGCGAGTTTGTGACTTTAGACGCAAAGTATAATTATACTATAATGTTACTTATGTTTTGGATGTTTATATGACTCCATGCAAATCTAACGCTGTTAAATAATTTAATGCAACAAAGTTAACGTTGGATCGCTAAATTTATCCTAGGAAAATTCTTTACTGTGGCCGTTCACTTGCTGCTTTTTGACAGGTAATAGTACCTCTGGGTAATCTGTACAGAACTCCAGGTAGCTGGCAGCGGTTTTGTAATTTTTCCTCATACATTTCAAGTTGTTTGGTTCAGATCGAATGTCTCTCAAAGACGCGCTTCTAGAAAATTCTCTGCATGTTCGTCTTTTATCTATTTTCGTACTTTTGAAGTTGGTGAAATAACCTTCTTCGGTTCTTTATGTGTTTGCTGGTGTGACTCATCACGTTTGCTTGAACTGAACAGTCGCAGTAACTCTGCATGTACTTTTTGGAAAAGGGACCGCTTTTTCTGAAACGAAAGCTCAAGAAGCTACCATTTATCTGAAATAATAGGTAAATGGAACCTAAACAAATAAATATTCAAAATTCTGAATATTGTCAGAATCGATGCTTAAAAATGATATTCGAAGTGCAGCTTGCATATCTACTGAGGCATCAAACTTCCAGTAAAGTAGCTGACACGGTATCGAATATTAATATCTTTTTAATACATTTTGCGAGATAGATGGCGGCATTCATGTGCTGATGTTTTTCAACATACCAAGTTTTGCTCATGTATCATATGCAGTTGTGTAACCATAGTGCCTGGGGTTACAAAATTAAAAGCGTTCGTTTAAGTGGGCCAATTCTGAGCGCTAGATGGAGATGGTTAATCAGTTTAAATTTGTCGAATAATCGATTAGACGAACAGTATATGTGTTTGTTTGTAGGTTGTAACTGCTCTATAATAAATACTCCTGTAGATTGATTTAATTGCAACAATTTGTCAACAGAGAATATAAGAAAATATCATGAATAACTATGGTGTTCTCATGTGTATCCACGAGTAAAATTGCTGATATATTAATTACACATCGCTATTTCACCCACGTTAGATCCTTGCTATTTTCAACCAGTTGCCACAAGCATTGCAGACGTGACAGTATCTCAAAAAGTTCTACGAGATGAGTATTTACATGTACTTTTATTTTTGTTTTGAATTAATAAATAGTTTGTTTTGTTTTTCATCTAATTTTTATTTTTGATACTGAAATATCATTATAATGCATGTTTACACTGCCTACGGGAAATAGAAAACGGTGACACTCAAACAGGGTGGAAAGGTTACAATTTACATTCTTATAAACTTTCAGAATGCTTTAATTGGTACATGAATTAGTCAGATAAGTTTATTTACTAGTGAAGAACATATTGTTCATAAAAGTTTGATCCGTGCAACTATTTTTTGTATAAAAGTGAATCTCGTATATGTGAAGGTAAGATCTTATATATTCGCACGCATCGTTTAGATGGACGTAAGATCTTTTTTCTTTCAAATATTCAAGGGATGTAATGAAAACTATGGCTTATATTTCCTTAAAAAATACACCTCATCTAAATGAAAGTAAGATCTGACGATCCCTTACAAAAAGCACACTCCGTGTAAATAAAAGATATTTCTTAAATTTCCTTACGAAAGTATGAGTGTGATACAGAAATAATCAAGTAAGAGTCCATACCCTGACTTGTGGAAGGAGAACTACTGGCCCGGGATACTGTTTTCCTGAAGAAAGACACAGATAAAAACAACTACTTTTTGTTTTTATTCTAAAAACGCCTTTCGTCGGCTTTAACATAATTTAATCTATTCCTTTAGAACAAAGTTTTTTATACATTAAACAGCTACTGTAAAAATTAGTCAAGTTCACATGTTACAGTTAATTTTATGAAGACGTTTTTCTGTAAGTTTAAAGAGGAATTGTACCATTTATCTAAATACATACCTGAACTGAAGTAACTGAAGTCGGAAATGAATTTATCACCGCCTCTGAAGTCTGGCCCAAGCAACCTTACCGTCTCGTTTTGTTGTAGTGGCATCAAGTACAATGAATTTTCAACAAATTTCGCACTGTCACAGGGACCGTACAGGTGCCTAATATAAAGACTAGTTTCTTCTTCGCTATTAAAGCTTTCCTTTTCAACAAACAAAGATGCCCAAAGGCCCTGTGGGATCAAAACGGTTTCATAGCACTGCCTTTGTTCATTTCGAACCCAACCAATGAGCAGTTCTCTATCAACAAAACCATGCAGCTCTACTTTCTCTTCCATTGCTGATGCCGCTGCTTTACATACAGTGTTGTCCACGTGTGTTATCTCGTCAATGTGAACAGGTTGAAACTGAATAACTTTTGGCAACATTTTCATTCTTACTAGTTCAAACAAATTGTACTCTTTTATATCATCAACTGCAGTGCAATTAAGCCGATTACTTGCGAAAAATGCAAATATTGTTGGTCCATCACTGCATTCAAGATAAACAATGTTAGTGACTGTACAGATTACTTTTCTTAAAACTTCCAGTGTTGACTCCGGTGGCACTGAGACAGGTTCACCTTCTGGACTACATATGAAAGCCGGTGTATGTTCCCATATTGTTATATAGCGGGGCGCATCTTCAAGCACCTTGTTAAATGTTAAACAATAGATTAAGAAATAATTTGTAGCAGTTGGTTCTTGTTAAAGCAACAACAATCTGGCGCGAGAGAGTCCGTGTTTTTGGCTTTGTAACTTAACGCTCACAGGTTCAACATCCCGCAACTCTACACTACTACGGCGAGACGTTAAACGGAGACATCGTTGCTCGGTATTCAGATTCAGCAAAAAATTCAGAATGCATCAGGATTGAGATACTTTCAATAATTTTAAGTAACCCCCACTTACAAAAATAAAACGACTTAGTCTTCCGTAAGTTGCCTCACTGCAAAATATGTAACAAAAATATGGAAGAAAATTGTTAAAAAGTTATCACTAGATGTTGCTGATAACAAGAAAGAAAGAAATAGAAGTGTTTATGATTTTTGTTTTTCATTACACTTATAATAGACCCCAAAGAGTAAATGAATACAATGTAACCATATTTGGTCAATTGTTGTATTTTGGTCGAAATATTTGTAACTTTGAGATTTTCCCTTGAAATTTATTTAAAGTTTTACATAAGATAAAATTATAAGAACCTGAGCGACGGAAACATATCTTCTAGAACTTCCTGGTCGCTGTGAGAATTTCACTTTCCCGCTGTACTTCACAGGTATGAGGTACTGATTATTTACGAATTTGTTTTGCTTGGTTTCGTTGTCCTCACACTTCCTGTCGAGCGACTTCTCTGTATCGTGAACACTTCCAATAAAGTTTACATGTGCGTATTTTACCCGAACGATGCCTTGAATAAAAACTTCTACAATTTCCGTCGATACATTTTTATGTAAAAACTGTTTCTCAGCTGTATTCAACCGTGCTTTCACTACAACAGGGAGAGAATGCCCCCGTAACAGTTCTCTTATTGAGAACGTCATTTCCATAATTTCATATTTAAAATCTGTAGATCTGTAGTAAATCCAGCCATTTTATACACATATCCTGAAGAAAACTTTGACAGATGTTTTAGCAGATATATTCAGCTTAGAGTCTAGTTTTAACTTGGTTGTACTGAGTTAACAATTAATTTCCCCTTCATTTTCCAGTGTAAAAGCAATAAAAATCTGATTCTAAGTAAATAAAAGATACTAAGGAAACTTAGTACTAAATACGAAACAAGCTATCACAATTGAAAAAAACATTGCATGCTTATTGTTGATTTCACGTCACAGAGTCCGGAAACAATTTTTATCCTCAAACACTTAAGTTACTAAAGAAACCATATGAATCATAAAAACCATTTGTGACGAAAAAAAAAGAAAAGAAATAATAATATCAGCCATGTGCTGCAATTGTAAGTGAGTAAAGTATTTCCTCTAAGACATGACTTAAAAACAGCTACATAGCGGAGGATGTTACTGAAACTAAACGACACGTTACTGAGTTCTAACATAGAAGAGTTTACGCAAAATTATCCAACTGTCACATCTATTAAACTGAAAGACCTTTTTTTGTGTGAAAACCAGGCGAAAAATGAGACAAAAAGTATCTCATACACACACTTGTACTCAAATTGTAAGTGTTGACTTTCCTGATTCCATGTGTCTTTGTATTGCGGCCGGTTTGATACAAAAACTTCAGCTGAAGAAGGAAGTTTATCATTGGTTAAAAGTGTTGCTGTCATGAAATTTTACGGAAGAAGCTGTAATTGTTAATTTAATTGCGTCCGATAATAATGCAATCATTATAACATAAATACAGTGGTAAATTAAATATCAAAACGTGTAACCACTTGTAACCAAATGGAAAAAAATATAATTAATATGACTATATTCAATTTATTTCATTGAAAATGATATTGACACTTTAAGCATTAAACTCAACATTTTTTTTGTTTATTGGCTAAACTGTTATGAAAATAGGACCTTCGATTACTATGTGCGTTCAATATTTGCCTATGTCCCAAAACTATACACTTATGGGGCTTTAATTTTGCACTTTTTCTACGCCGATCATCTTTTTTAAAGATATTTTTTGTTAAAAATACTTTGTGTTTATAGTTAAATAGGGATAGCGTATTTGAAAGTTATAGAACAGCCATTAACATCCTTAAACGTAAATACAATGACGACTTTGCAATCCTATGTAAATATGATTTAGTCTTACTGAACATCCGTATAAAATATATCGAAATGAATCTATCAAAATGGCTAATAGGCGCTTTGGAATATATATATATTTATATATTTATTGCAACAGAATGTTTAAAAAAGAATTAAAAAAACAACAAAAGCAACAACAACAACAACAAACAAGCGCTACGTTCAAATGAACGCCATGCCCCCGGCGGGGCCTCAAAAGGTTAAAGTTTTATGACAAACAAACAAACAAACAAAACACACTAACGCCTAGCTACACATTAAACAGACAACGCCTTGCATTGCAGAATTTATTCAACTTTATTCAACACTGCTCCACTAATTGTGAGATAAAGCCGCAATTCTAAATAACACAAATATAATAAAATATGCATCTTTGGAGTCATTCGGTTTCTTCCGTCTTTGATATTTTGTTGCTGATAGCCTATAGCAAGTAAATAGCAAGAAAACTTGTTTTGTGGTATATATATATTTTTACTTAACTGCTTCTTTGTTTTACTTGAGTACATAATCCATATACCATACCTATGTTATTAATCTTCACACGAGATTCCACGTGACAGCTATTGAAAACAATAAAGCTCTACTTGTATTGATGCAAATTTCATGCACAGTATTTTCAAAACTATAGAAGAAATATACATCTTTATACATGTACAAATGAAAATTTAAAACAATAATGCTAGCTCAACAATATCAACAGTATTAAGAAAGTCTACGTGTGTTTTGCTATCAAGCGTATAACAAGGTTGAAATTCATCCATGTATTTTTCAGATTTTTTAAACAATCAGCCTTTTAAATGAAACCAGAAGCATCTGTTTGGAAATTATGAATTGCTGTTTAACATCAGAATGCTCAGATACTCAGTAAACAATTGAAACAAAACAGCGTATTTATTTTCTTATATAAGCTAAACATATATGTATATTTCATTCTGCTGAATGATAACTATTGCACAGACACTTGGGGTAAAGAAATAGTACTTGTTTCACAAATGCGAAGACATAAGGCACTCATATACCAAGTTTGGTGCCTGTCTGAGAACGTTTCAAAAATTGCTAAAATTCACGAATTTGCATTATAAATATAAAGATATAAATGTTTGTCTTCCAAAAATTGTCAACACGCGTCGAATTACACCGCGTATTTTACTCGTTCAGCATTATTCACACTCACCGCTGGTGTCCTTCGACGCAGAAATGATTTATCTTCAGGATTATGTACACGAAAAGACCCGCTGTGAGAATTAGCCAAGAGAAAACATCTAATTCTTTCGAATTTCAACGTTTTTTTCACCATTTTACACAATCTTTCGACAGGTACTCTGCTGGTTCCTAACTCTCCTAGTTCTTTAATACACGGCGCAGTACACGTAGGAACTAGAAGAACCCATGCGGTAATCACTATGTAAATCGATTTTTTTTTCTTCCTTGCACTGACATTTCAAAATTAAAACAAAAAATGTTCACCAATAAACACTGACTTTGATTTTTAAAAAAGCAGTACTCTCTTTTTATTTTATGATAGTTTTTATGATGTTTAAAGTGATTTTTAAGTCTGCACACTTGACAGTTTCCTCACAGAATATGTTCTCTTTGATTATAATTCTCTTCAAGCAGACTAATTCTCGAAAGATTGTGTAAATGAAGGAAATTTTGTGAAATTTTGGTGTTTCGCTACGAATTGTGTTGGCAAACAAGGATAACAGGCATTTTGAGTGACATGAACGTGAAGATAAATCATTTCTGCGTCGCATGACATCAGTACTGCATGTGATATACTTTGAACGAGAAAAATACGCGATGTAAATCAATGCGTGTTGAATGTTTACATGTGACAAACATTTATATCTTTATATTTATAATGCAAATTCGTGAATTTTAGCAATTTTTGAAACGTTCTCAGACAGGCACCAAACTTGGTATATGAGTGCCTTATGTCTTCGCATTTGTGAAACAAGTACTATTTCTTTACCCCAAGTGTCTGTGTCAAAAGTTACTGTTAAATATCAAACCGCAATACCATTTGATAATTTGCTTATGTGTCGTCTGTTACTAACCTTCATGTACTGGAAATAACTGTGCCCGTGCGAATCAAAGTACTTAAAATGTTCTCATGACACCTGAACTCCGCACACACGGTTAGTAACCCATACGTAAACTGAGCAAAGACATTTTATTTTGGGCAACGTTTTGGTTAATACGCCTGATTTATCTAAAATTAAACAGCTTTTAACAAAACGTCAAACAAACTTTTCATTCGAAGCTCGGGTTACAAACACGTAAATATTGTAGATTTGAACATAAAGTATAAGCGCTTCATGAACCATAGTCGGTTTTTATTTATCAAACATAGCAAATCAGGCACATACATAATAAAGCCAAAAGTTTTTTTTTTATATAACAATTAAATGTTAAAATAAGTTTAAGTACAAATATATTACAATTAATCTTGAGTATCACCGAGATACAATATGTATTTCTTTCTTATGTTTTCAAGTGTATCTAGCAACGTCGGCAGTACATAGGGCAGATATCTCCAAAATGCTTAACAGTGGTCATTGTGTTCAATGAATTGAAAGTACACAGACCCTCAATGAGTTAAGCTGATCTTCCGTTTTAATTTTGTACTGCACTGTATTGTATTTTTATAGCGCACTTCCAGATGTAAGGGTCTGTTTGTATTGTCTATAACATGAGCCAGGAATGTAGTCGACACAATAAACATATCCATGAAATGAAACAAGCTATGACAATAAGCTAGTGAAGTTATCACCATAGAGCTGTTAGAGATGTTTGCTAAGAATAAGGAGTTTTATTTCAAATGAATGGTAAGGAACTCTTTTACACTCCTAGTGAATGTGGTCGGCATAGTTTTATTACTTCTTAATCTTGTTTGCGTCAATGATGAGGTTCTAACCAGTCAGTCGGCTTATGTTGTCTTTAAGTTTCTAATTCTGCAAAACAAGAATAGTAATTTCATGTTTATAATGTCTACTTTGTCAGTTTCAGGTTGTTTACGATACTTCTCATTAATTCATCTTAAATTTTAGAAAGGTCTTAAAACTAAAATGTTTTTAAATGCAGAAGTTTTTTTTATAAATGAAAATGAAGCTTAAAACATTAAATTTCCTTATGTTTCAAATTCAAATCTATACTCTTTTGTTGTTGTTTTTTTATTAAACATACAAGTTATTCTGTAAATACCTTATAATAAGGTATCCATCCTTCAAATATCATTCTCTTGACCTTCAGGACACTGAAATTTGACAAACTGAATAGCTCTTTTTTCAGTTCATTCAGATCAAAGTTTTTAAAGAAGCTTCCGTCCAATCGTTGCTCATGACATTTCTGTGCAAACTCCTCAAAACCGCAAAATTTGAAACAATGGACTGTCTCCAGCACTGAATACTTAAAGAAGTCCTCCTCTGTAAGATTATCACGAAAAAGGTGTTCGGCTTGTTTTTGTGACAAAGTCACGTATTGTGGACCTTCTCGTTTGGTTGAGATGGAAGTGGAAATTTCTGATGTTTGTGAATTGGACAAGGCATGTGCATGTTCTTCGGTAATTACCTCTGTCGGAACGGTTGTTTCAGTATCTAAAGACACTGGCAGCGCCGGTAACGGTCTATTTCGCACAGCAGCGTGAAGCATTTCTGTCACTTTTTCAGAATCAGTATAGTCGTAATCATGCGCTTCCAAATTCTCAAAGGAACCGTATTGGTATATGTCATCGTCAGAAGACGACTGTGGAGTGAGGTAACTGTCTGGTACTGTGCAAATATTTGAGACATTTGAACCTGTCCTTCCGTTTGGACTTTGCACACCGTCTCTTCGTGAGAAGTTGATGGTGCCTTTCTGGAACTGTAGGTGGTTTATTCACGTGGCGAGAGTGGAGAAAACTCTTTTTGTTCACGTGACTAAATAAACCTAACAGTTCTTTATGAACTTTGTGAAAACGTGATTTCTTCTCATGAATGCGCTGTAATGAATGAAAAAAAAACACAATTAATATGTCAGTTGTGAACAATTATTGATTCAGCAGTCAAAAACATTTATACTGAACTATAAACAGGTAACTGATATGAAATGATAGCAAATCTTATGTTCCTATTTGTATAAAAGTTTGAGGAAAACCTTACATGGTGTATCACATAATTGTGTGCTTAAAGCAATTCGTTCACAGTTGAAAGTTAGAATTAAAAAAGTTATTTTCTACTCTCCCTCGTTACTGTGGGTGAAGTCTTTGTTTTCTAACAAACAAAAATCGGCTCGCGTAGGTCACATTGCAATTTTTCGTGATCGCCTACATGGGTAATTCCAGTTAAATATAGAATACGGTATCTCCGAAGCAGGTGCTTACTGTATAACGTAAAACGTTCCGCAACGGCGTCATCACCAGTCTCGGCACAGGCATTCGTTTCATGGATGTTCCGAATAACTTTATAACCAACATAACGAAACTGAGGGACACTTTACTTCAAACAGATTTTCTGTAATTTAATCTGACAGATGCAACCTAACTCTTATTGTCTAAATAAAGCATTTAAAGTAAAAACATTTTATCCACCGCACGTCTGATTTTTCTCAAATGAATGTCATCGTTGGTTTACAAAACTTTTCGTGACACCTCGACGCAAATGATAAAAATTAGATATTAAATTGTTGAACAACGTGTCAGATTTATTGTTAAAATAAACCGAAGTCTTTAACGAACTTTATATGGTTTTATAACGGATCCTTTAGATAAACACGAATAAGCTAATATACTTTCATTTTCAATATTATTGCAACACTCTGGCAGCGATGTTTAAAGGGACAATTTAAATCATGTTTGAAGTAAAGTTAAGTGACCCTAAGATTCTTTCTTGTGAACTTTCGTACCTTGTTTTGATTATATAGTGGTCTGGGGCATTTATCCATGAATGCCTTTGGTTTTTGGTAAAATTATCAAATACGATTACAGTGTGAGCGCATGCATGCAGAGTGAATGTGATCAGTCATGTGACAGCAAACGAATAGGTATAATACCGTTCGTAACGCTTTGGCCTACAATGGAGAAACTACCCATTTTTTTACAATCACGAAAAGTTGCATTGAATGACAATGCGTCTGTAGATGGGTACTGGTAGACGTAATACACACAGATAGTTAAAATAAAATTCTTAGTGTGAACGAGTTGCTGCTTAACAAAAGCTATCAGTCTTATTGCCTTCAAATTAAAACAAGGATATCGTTGGAAACGATGGATGCTCCCCAAAGGTACATGGAAGTTGGATGAATGTGTAACTGAGGAAGTTGTAGGTGGGAGGAGGTTGGGAAGCATGTTGTTCAGTTATAATGATAAACTGGTGTTCTTCATTTCACAGAAATAAAATCAGGAGAAAATAATTATTTTATTTTATTACATATTATTATGTCAACAGTGATAAGTGATTAAGCAAATATTGGAGTTGTTTCCAGAACCAGATCACAAGTGAATACTTGAACATTTGTTTGTAAGGCTATTGTTAGTATAAAATGTTAGTAGTTATACTAGACAAGTGTTATTAGACATGTACCTTTACATGACAGACTGGAGGTTGATCCCAATCCAAATAATCTGATGATCTGAGAAGTATGGCGTAGTGAGTCGCATAAAGTGGTTGATGCTTCGAGAAACAAATACCTGGTCAAGAGTAGAGCCAGTGTTTGTGGTAGCAAAGTAAAGGGAAATAATAAAAAAAATGAACCAAAACTTATTGTTCTTATTCAATGCATTTTGTTTCAATGTATTCTTTCATTTTATTAACTTTCAAAACATGCCTTCAGTAGCTTTGATGTTATAGTGCAAATAAATCTGGTCAAAAAAATTTCGACAAAAGAATATAAGTTAAATTAAATAAAGGGAGATAATTCAGAAAGTGTGCAAAACAGAGTTGTGGTTCTTGCAAATCCTCTCATTGTATTCTATCATTGTGTAAACTTTCAACAAAATCACTAAATGTAAAGGCACCAGGGCATAAATCTATGAAAAATCACTGAACCTGACATGCCGGTAAAATACACAAGTGCTCTTGGTAGTGCAGCTTCCTAATGAGTTTCAATGAATTCCAGTCAATGGTTGCTGAGGAATAGTTTGGACAAAAATTACAGCTGAAAAAGTATCAAAGGGGTATAACTTCGTGAACAATCACTGAACCGGAACATGCCTGTAATATACAAACCTCCTCTTGGTAATAAAGCTTTCTATTGAGTTTCAGTGAATTGCATTTCACAGCTGCTGAGAAATAGTCCGGACAAAAATTACAGCTAAACAACAGCCACCGCAAGGCAAACATTGTGGTGAAGGGATTTCAAATGAAACATCATTTGGAAATATAATTATCAAATTCATCCATACATAACATAGTTATGGCCAATTTTAGCAACATACAGAAATTTGACCTTAAATGTCAAAGTCAAGTTCAGTTTAACCTTCCTTGGAGGTATTGTCTAAAAGGTAGTTATTTCCAAGCATGAAGAAACAACATCCATGAATAACAAAGATATAGCAAAGTTAAGCAATGACAAGGTCATTCAAAGGTTAAGGTAATATTTGAATCGTTCAACATGTTTGTTTTATTCTCAGTGTTGTTTTGTCCCAGTAACAGTATAGATCAAATCCGTCCATAAATAACAAAAATTTGGCTATTTTAGCAAAATTCAATAATTTGACCTTGACAGTCAGGCCATTTTTAGCTCAAAGTCATACCTGAATAATTTAACAGGCAGGTTTCGTCATAGGAGTGTCGTTTAGTCTGAATCAAATCCAAATAAAATAACTTGACCGTGAAGGTCACACTTAAATGATTCAATGTGTCAGTTTTGTCGAAAGTGTTGTTTTGTCCCAGTATGAATCAAATCAAGCCATAAATAACAAAGTTATGGCCAATTTAGGCAAAATTCAATAACTTGTCCTTGAATGTCAAGGTCATCTCAAGGTCAACGTCATACCTTAATAAATGGAAATGTTGGTTTTATTAAATTATGTTGTTATGTCCAAGTATGAATCAAATCCAGCCATAAATAACAAAGTAATGGCCAATTATAGCTAAATTCAATCATCTGACCTTGACGGTCAAGATCATTTTTAGGTCATGGTCACACTTCAGTTATTCAACATGTCGGTTTTGTCATAAGTGTTGTTTTGTCCAAGTATGAATCAATTCCAACAACAAATAGTCATACCTGAATAATTAAACATGTAGGTTTTGTCATAAGTGTCATTTAGTCCAAGTATAAATCAAATCCAAATAAAATTACTTGACCGTGAAGGTCACATTTGAGTGATTCAATGTGTCAGTTTTGTCATAAGTGTTGTTTTTCCCAGTATGAATCAAATCAACCCATAACTAGTCGTTTAGTCTGAATCAAATCCAAATAAAATAACTTGACCGTGAAAGTCACACTTAAATGATTCAATGTGTCGGTTTTGTCGAAAGTGTTGTTTTGTCCCAGTATGAATCAAATCAAGCCATAAATAACAAAGTTATGGCCAATTTAGGCAAAATTCAATAACTTGTCCTTGAATGCCAAGGTCATCTCAAGGTCAACGTCATACCTTAATAAATCGAAATGTCGGTTTTGTTGTTTTATCAAAGAATGAATCATATCTGTAAATAAACAACAGTTAACAATTTAAGCAAAATACAAATTATGACCAATTAAAGCAAAAATCAATCATCTGACCTTGACGGTCAAGTTCATTTTTTAGGTCATGTTCTCACTGCAGTTTTTCAACATGTCGGTTTTGTCATAAGTGTTGTTTTGTCCAAGAAAAAATCAATTTCAACAACAAGTAACAAAGTTATGGCAAACTGTAGCAAAATTCAATAATTTGACCTTAAAGGTCGAGGTCATTTAAGGGTCAAGGTGAAATATGAAAAAAATCATAATGTCGAATTTGTCATAGGTGTTGTTTTGTCCAAGTATGAATCAAATCCATATAAGAATAAAAAAGTAATGATAATTTGAGCAAAATTCGATAATTTGACCTTGACGGTCATTTTAAGGTTAAGGTCACACTTAAATAATTTAACATGTTGGCTTTGTCATACGCGTTGTTTTGTCCAAGTATGGTTATTGTATTGTAAGTATTGTTTTTTTCCAAATATGAATCAGATCCATAAATAAATGAGAAAGCTATGACAATTTAAGCAAAATTCAATCATCTGACGTTGACGGTCAAGTTGTTGTTTTGTCCAAGTATGAATCAAATATAACCATAAACAACAAAGTTATGACAATTTAAGAAAAATTCAATCATTTGACCTAGACGGTCACGGTCATTTTAAGGCTAAGGTCACACTTAAATAATTTATCATGTCGGTTTTGTCATAAGTGTTGTTTTGTCCAAGTTTGATTCAAATCAAACCATACATAACAAAGATATGGCCAGTTTTAACAAAATTCAATCATTTAAACTTGTCTTTCAAGGTCATTTAAAGGGCAACGTCAAAACTGAACTAATCATAATGTCGGATTTGTCATAAGTGTTGTTTTGTCCAAATATGAATCAATTCCATAAATAAACGAAAACGTTTATGACAATTTAAGAAAAATTCAATCATGTGACCTTGAGGGTCAAGGTCATTTTTAGGTCATGGTCAAATTAGAGTTATTCAACATGTCGGTTTTGTCATAAGTGTTGTTTTGGCTAAATATAAATCAAATCCAACCATAAACAACAAAGTTATGGTAAATTGTAGCAAAATTCAATAATTTGACCTTAAAGGTGAAGGTCATTTATGAGTCAAGGTCAAGTTCAGTCTCGTCCACTTGAAGACCTTATCCAAAGGGTTGTTGTATCCAGGTTTGAAGACAATCCACCAATTAATAATTAAGATATGGCCAATTTTAGCAAAATTCAATAATTTGACCTTGAAGTTGAAGGTCATTTATGAGAAAAGGACAAGTTTAGTCTGGTTTACTTAAATATCTTGTCTAAAGGGTTGTTGTGTCCAAGTATGAAGACAATCCACCTATTAATAATAAAGTTATGGCCAATTTTAGCAAAATTCAATATTTTTACCTTACAGGTGAAGGTCATTTATGAGTCAAGGTTAAGTTTAGTCTGGTCTACTTGAAGGTCTTGTCCAAAGGGCGATTGTTTCCAAATATGACAAAAAAGACAATTCATAGAGGAATAAAAAAATTATGATCAATGCTAAAGTTTTCGAAAAAAAATCGAGCTATAAAGCATCAAAGGGACATAACTTTGTGAAAAATCATTGAACCGGAACATGCCTGTAATATGCACACCTCCTCTTGGTAGTGAAGCTTCCTATGAAGTTTTAATGAATTCCAGTCAGTGGTTGCTGAGAAATAGTCCGGACAAAAATGTCAGTTGAAAGAGCATTTAAGGGGCATAACTTTGTGAAAAATCAATGGACTAGAACAGGCAACTAATATGCACAGCTCCTCTTGGCAGTGAAGCTTCCTATTAAGTTTTAGCAAATTCAAGCCAGTGGTTGTTGAGAAATTGTCAGGACAAAATTTCGGGACGGACGGCCAACGGACAAAGCGGCGACTAAATGCATTCCCGTTGGGGAGCATAAAAAAAGTGTAAGGTTTCCCTCTCGATATCTTTAAGCTCAGGTGTGTCACCGTGAGTAATCGGCCGCCCTACTGGAAAAAGTTAAGAGATATTATTCATTTTATATAGAAGACCTGGAAATGTCTTACACACACACACGCGTGGTTTAAGTACGTTTTATCAGAGATTAGCTCAAATCTCAGAGAAAATGTTCAGTTAAGAGGTTAAAAAAAACGCTAAAACAGGATGTTTCATACTATAGAGTCTCGACAAAAAGGAGAGTAAAATTAATTCTAAAACTGTACCTAAATATATACACCATATTTATCAAATACAGTATGTGATCATTATAACGTATTTCAATTTATAACATTTATGTACTCTTTCATGTGAATGTTTTTACAAATTTTAGAAATTAAATGTAAACATATTTTACATCTAGTTATGAATATCAATTAAATGCACTGTGGATATAGATATTAATTTTTGCTTGTGATTTTAAGTGTTTTGGAATAAACACATCAACGTGAAATGAATATTTATAGACGATTTGCTTGAGGCCTATTCACAGCATTTTAAGATACATGGTTCCACTTCTAACGTTGATCTTTTTTTCTACACAGCGGCCGTTGGTTACTATTTAACTAGACAACACTTCTTGAGTATGCTCTTGACATGAGATATTTTATGTCCTTTGTAAGACTGAGAACGAACAAAGCATGTAAGAATTAAAAACGAACATCAAAGAAACTTAGATCTAAAATATTTTTTCACTTATTTTTTTCAAAGTTTTACTGTAGGTTTATGATAAAAAGGGCGCATTTCTACAATGTGATAACTTACTGCATGATAATATCATCCAAATCGTAGGTAAGTGCATGTTACAAATATTTCCTCACTTTATTTATTGATTTATTTATTGATTTATCTTGGCTTTTACTGAGTACATATAGAAACATTTCTTTAATCTGTATGCCAGTAAACATTCAAATTATAATATTATAATGATAATAATAATAATGATAATGTATCATTATGATAATTGTTATTACTATTATTATCCTTATCATAATAACTACAACTACTACTTCTATTATTATCATTATTATTATTATTATTATTATTATTATTATTATTAACATTTAACCTGGTACAGGGATTTCTATGTAGTCTCTTTGGGATTCGTCATCTGAAGATTCTGTTGGATAAGAAGAAACAATGATTATTGTTAAATGAATGAGATTTTTTCATATCTGAGCAACTGACCCACGCCAGCCCGGCTAGCTCAATTGGTAGAGCAACGGATCGCCAAACAATCGTAAAATTTCTCCGTGATTTTCAACTTGATTTCGAACAATGCTTCTGCAGGGCATTTGTCCATTACCTCTGAAAATAACTGAGGAAGTATTCAGTAACTTGCTGAAATTTTGGTTAGTAATCTGGTTGGATACCCAGGAATGCTTGTTAGATGGACTGACCGCCGGGATATGACCAGAACCTTTGGAACTATCATTAAACTAACAAACAGACTACTAGTAAGTACTCTACGACAATAACTGATAAAGTTAAAACGCTTATCAAATCTAAAATAATTTATTGGCTCTGTTCTTTGATAAATAAAGCATGTGTTATTGTTTACGAGTTTCCTTGTATATAACTGTATATAATACTGTTTGTTGTCAGTCTGTATAAGCACATATATGTGTTTCAACCTTCTACGGGGCGTTTCTTTGTTCAACAAAGTGTTTTATTCCAAGATTATTTCTCGGGTTGTTTATTTTCAACAGTGCCAGTTTCAAAATTTACTTCGAGATTAAACTACCTAACGACTAATTATCAAACTTACCATGAAATTCAGTAGGTACCGGTTCAAACATATGCACACCATCCATTGCACGCACATAGAAATCGGGACTCCTAAGCCACGTGACCTGACGCTGGTCCATCGACATCATATATAATGGCTTCTCGACAAACTCTGTATTGTAACATCATGGATATTTTCTTTTGATATAATTCTTCTTCTCTTCCATCCCATGAAAACTTCTTTCCTGTACCAGGACTACATTCCAAAGACCGCTTGGTATCAAGACAGTTTGGTAAGTTTTTCTTCTTTATCCCGTATCCAGCCAACAAGCACATCAACTGCAGCAAAACCAAGCAGTTCTGTCGGTCCTTCTACACATGTTAACATTGCACTGTTTAGCTCGTTGTCTAGAAGAATAAGATCTTTTGCAGCATCATTTTGAAACAGAAAAACCTTGGGTAGCATTTTGAAGCGAACAATCTCAAACAAGTGATATATTCTTGTATCCTCAACCTCGGTGCAATTTATCCGCTCTTTCTCGTTAAAGGCGTACGATTCGTTTCCGTCACTGCATTCTAGATACGTCGCTGCATCATCTGATTGTTTAAACTTACGGACAACTTCCAGGGTAGTGTGGGCCGATATAATTAAATTTTTACCGATACCATTTGCTCGGAAAGCGACTGCATCAGCAGTCAGTTTGATATACCGGGGTAATTAACTGATAACCTGTAACAAATAAAAATCCTTCTAAAAAAACACGAAAAAACCATTGCCAGTATAGGTCACATTTATTTTTGAATATAACTGATAATGCAGATTTATGCACACACACACACACACACACACACACACACACACACATATCAAATAAACGCATGTAACGCTTGCCATGTAACGCTTGCGATTAATCATATTATATTCTCAAAGAAACGATGATCTGTTTGAATCATGCTTATCAATTTAGCTGTTAATTTAGACAGAGATACATGTTAAAATTAAGATGTTTTGATGTAAAAGTAGGGTGTAAGATTACTACCGTGGCATAGATATGGCATGTGTTGTTTTTTATTTAAGTCGTGGTAACGAGATAATATGTCGTGATAACGAGATAATTAAGTCGTGGTCACGAGATAATGTCATGGTAACGAGATAAATAAGTCGTGGTAACGAGCTAAATAAGTCGTGGTAACGAGATGATTAAGTCGAGGGAACGACATATTTAACCAATCAGAATTGTTCGTTTTTGCTGAAATTTGATATGGTTGAAATTCATTTAACTATAATTTAATGACTATAGCGATGTGATTTTTAGATTTTCTAAATATGCCACTGGGACATTTTGCTTCATCTTGGGTATTTCATGTTTTACATAGACTTCTTCAGACAAACTTATTAATAACTTTCTTTGGCATTGTATATCTTACATCTACTGAGATTGTTTAGATTATGCGCCTCAGGTCATTTCTGGCTCTGCATCGTGGGATCAAATGTTTTACACAGAAAGAGATAGAAAACTATTTGAAACTCTTCTTGTATGAAATCATGTGGACCAGATTTATGAAATATTGCATGAAACAATGCCTAGTGAACCGGAACACTTTTTATGTATATACAACGTTACGTAAGTCTCTGACCTCAGTCACCACTTCGACCAATGACCATTCTGAATTGTAAAATTATCTTGTTCCCACGACTTAATATCTCGTTACCACGACATAATATTTCGTTCCCACGACTTAATATCTCATTATCATGATATATTGTCTCGTTACCACGACTTATTATCTCGTTACCACGACATAAATAAAAACTATACATGTCAAATCTATGCGTGTGTGACAGAAATGATTAATTGAATAAAAATGTATTGCTCGGTATATGCCACTCCTAACTGTTGCTGTTATCTTAATTGGTAAGTTATTAAGTTATTTAGATTATATTAAATATTATATAATATATTTAAATTATTAAGTTAATTTTAAAAGTTTATTTCTTATGATGATGTCATTACAGAAATAGCTATGTTTTATTTTTATTATGGCTTCATTATCATTAGTATCTAATTTGAATAACATTTTCAGCTAAGTTTTATTAAATCCTATGGTGTCATCCATCTTAATGATCGCTTTGCTAAAGATATCATAAGACTGATCAAAAAGATACCTGAAATAATCACATTGCATTCGTTTTTTGTCTAGACTTCAAAAAGAAAGTAAGAATACAAACATTTCAAGACCGGAAGCAAACCCATTCATCACAATAAAACAATTATGCAATATTCTAATAAATTACATCTACGGCAAAAAAGAATATATATATATGTTTTAGGCCACTGAAATAGTTGGCTATGTCATAACATTATCAATACAATTATATTCAGTCCTATACCGTGACATTTCAAATACATGGAATTATACATCTGAGTAATGCAACATCTTAAGTTCCGCTTGTTACCAGCCATTTTTAATTTGAAAGGTCTAAAAAGCTTTAAATGTTTGTAGTAGAAAATCAAATAATGCGACATTCTACAATGCGACATTCTATCTTATATCAAACAGATAACAATCTATCTTCTTGACAGCGTAATCCATATCTCCTCCTTTGGATGCGTTACCAATCCATGAACTGGTGTGACGGTTTGATCCTCAACCAATGCAATCTTGAACTTTTGCAGTATTGTAGCTAACGCAACGCCTATTGCCACAAATGCTAACCTATTCCCAGGACAGATTCGTTTACCTGCGAAGCCAAAGGGTTGGAATGCCAAATGCGGCCTTTCTTTCGTGTGCGTGGGTGCGAACCTGTCAGGATCGAACCTAAAATGAAACAAATTTATTACCAGCCATCAGCTTTTTTTCTTTTTGATAAAAGTTTTATGTACACATGCTAAAAGGCATGTTTCTAGGGTTTAAACTGAACCTTGTCAACGTTGTGAAAATATCATCTTGTATAAAAATAAACGTTTCCTGTAAAAATGGTAAAACAACTGACGTCAGAATGACATGTATGCACCAACCTTGATAGTTTGAAGTTTATAGTCTGCGTATCAATTGATACTCAAGTTATTGAGCAGAAACAGTTTTCAAGTAACCTTGACTTTTACCTACTAACCTTAAAAACAAAGACGGTTTTCAACTGAATAAGAGCAACCACTCTTTGAAGTTTAAAGGTTGTTGTTCAAATGATACTAAAGTTATTGAGTGGAAACGGTTTTCAAATTCAAGTTTATCATGACCTTGACAATCGTGCTACTAACCACAAAATTAATAGGTGTCTTTATCGTATTAAGGGCAAATAGCCTATTAAGTTTGAAGGATGTGAGTCAAATTGTGCTCGAGTAATTGAGCAGAAACCATTTTCAAATTCAAGGTGACCGTGACTTTGACCTTTGACGTACTGACCTTAAAAGCAATAGGTTTTTATACAAAAAGTTCAACCACCCTTTGAAGTTTTGAGGCTGTGGGTCAAACGATACTCGAGTTATTGAGCGGACATAGTTTTCATAGTTACCTTGACCTTTGACCTACAAATCCCAAAAACTTAGGGGTCTAATGAATAGTAAGGGCAATTGATCCATTAAATTTAAAGGCTGTAGGTCAATTGTTACTAAAGTTATTGAGCAGAAATGCTTTTCAAAGTAATGGTGACGACTACCTTGACCTTTTTCTTAATGACCCTAATAGAAATAGGTGTCTTTTTCTCAATAAGACCAACCACTTTATGAAGTTTGAAGGGTGTAGGTGAAATATTGCTCGCGTTATTAAGCAGAGACGGTTTTAAATTTCAAGGTCACAGTGACATTGACCCCCAAAAATAGGGGTCTTTTATAGGATAAGGGCAACAAACCTGTGAAATTAGAATGGTGTGGGTCAGATGGTACTAGAGTAATTGAGCAGAAACGTCTTGAGATTAAAAAGGGCCATTAACCTTGACCTTTGATCTACTGACACCTAAAAATACGGATTATTCTTTTTTAATAAGAGCAATTATCCTATGAAGTTTGAAGACTGTGCGTCAAATAGTACTTGAGTTATTAAGCGGTTTTGGTTTTCAAAATCAAGATGACAGTGACCTTGACCTTTCAACTTCTGACACCAATCAATAAGAGTCTTCTACTTAATAAGGGCAATCGCCTATAGGTCCATGAAGTATGTCAAAGCTTGTGTAAGACATTTTTGACAACAATAGATAGGTGATTTCAAAAAGTATGCTGCAGACTAAAATATTGTAATATGAGGTACCCTTGTCACCATTTTATGCTTCTTTCATACTCTAATTCATTCAGAAATGTACTGTTTCAGTTGGCATTATATTGTCAGTTCATTATGTTTCATTATTAATAAGTAAATGTATGTTGCTAATACGGGAACTTCAATATTAGTATTTCTTCCGGGTCGTGAAAACCTATGACATTTTGTATTTTCGAAAACTGTATTATATCGAGATGCCCCTTTATGTTATATATCTTCAAAGGTCAAACTATAGCATCTTTTGCTTACCTAAATATTGTTCAAGATACCATGGTTTCCTAGAATTTATGCATGTTTTCATTCTTGACAGAGGGTTGTGTTTTATTTGATTACTGGCGCCACCTGTACTTGCAGGTATTAATTCTCGTAATCCATATTACTTAAGAAATACCGATCCGTACTGTTTCCGGACAATAACACTGCTTCATATGAGTTAAATACAGTTTCTAACTTAACAATAACATAAAAATAAGTATCACAATGAGTGCCATGGAGGAGGACTATTTCCTGTACTCTAGTACGGCGGATGACTACTTTAGTCGGAAAATTCCGTAGTATTTCTGATTGGCTCCAAGTGGCTGTTTCTGTGTATTCATGGATTCTGATTGGGTAGTCTTTTAAATCGGAGTACTTAGTACTGCCAAAAGTATTGTGGCGCGATGAATATAAATACTGGACGCGCTCAAAGAACGCTAGCTTTTCACATCGGACTTCAGGCCAGAAACATCATAAAATCATAAATAACGTAAATAGATAAATATAGTACAAATACATAAGTAATAACATTTCCCCGGAGGATCGGAACATAAGACAGATTCACAGGAGCTGACCAGCAGCAATGTAAATACCATTTCACGTAATAACAAACATAACGAAGACATTAACTAAACATTAATTCTTTAATAACAATTTATTAGTAGTTGGATCTTAGTGGCTTTCATACTACTACTATAATTAAATAAAAGTAATCTGTTTCATTTAGTTTATCTTTAGTTATTTATTGAGTTATAAAATTCCCCCTTTGGCCCCAAGTAAGTCTACTCAAAGGAGTCGTATTATTTTCCCATCAAAAGGTCGCCGTTCTACGTCCCTGTTACAATATTGTTGCAAAAAAAGAAAAAGAAAAAGAAACACCGAATGTAGTAACAGCAGCTGACTTAAAGTTTCTAAAACTTTTAAGACATTTAAGTATCTGATTACAATTACCTGTCAGGGTGAGGAAAATAAGTCTTGTCCTTGAAGGTCACTCCAAGTGCATGGATTACAGGAGTCTGAAATGTAACACAGAATTCTAAAACAAGTGGACCAAATGTTCCTTGGTCGCTCACCTGAAAAGAAACTGTCAAACAATATGTGGGGTGGGGGTGGGGTGGCATCTAAGGCATGTGTTCACTAGCAGACGGTTCAAATACCACATTAGATATATAATATAACATATTACTGAACCAAGAAAAATGGTCAATTGTTCGAGGTAAACCAAAGTCAAATTGCAACTCTGTATGCAAACATACACAAATTGAAAAAAAAAATTAAGACCACTGGGCCGGGACAAATTTGATCCAGTGGCCATGATTTGTATTAACTTGGTAGAGGTCCACTAGACAATGGAACACACAAAATATCTAAACCCAAGGCCAAATGTTTTCTGACAGGAAGATTAAGTTTTTTCTGTATAAATCGATGTAAAATCTAGTGACCCCTTGGCTGGGGCCCATTATGACCCTGGAGCCATGACTTATGTAACTTTGGTAGATGCCCATTAGATGATTCTATCAAAAATGTAGCTCTAGGGCTTGTGGTTTCAGGAGAGAAGATTTATGGTTACTAACATGAAGATTGTTTTACGTTTTATGGTTACTAACATGAAGAGTTTTTACGTTTCTCCTATACAAGTCTATAATGTTGAATTAAGTGATCCCTGGGTAGGGCTAATTCTCACCCCAGAGCCATGATTTAGTCACCTTTGGTAGAGGTCTACTAGATGTTATCAGCCAAATATGTACCTTTTTATCTTTTTTTCTATATAACTCTATGTAAGATCAAGTAACCACTTGGGCTGGGTCGATTTTGATTCAGATGCTGTGAGTTGTATAAACTTGACAGAGGTCCACTAGACAATAAAACAAACAAAAAAGGTTTTACCTCTAAGCCTGATGTTTCTGACAAGAAGATTCTTTGATTTTTTATAAGTCTATGTAAAATCATGTGACCCCTGGGATGGAGTCAAATTTGACACCAGAACCATGATTTAGATAACTTTGGTAGAGGTCTACAAAATAATGTTATATACCAAATATTTAAGCTCTAGGCCTTGTGCTTTCTGACAAGAATATTTTTTTTTAACTTTTCCCTTTATAACTCTGTGTTAGATTAAGTGACCAGTGGCCCGGTGCCAATTTTGATCCACTAGACAATCATACACACCAAACATCTCAACTCTAACCTTTATGGTTTCTAACAATAATACTGTTTCAGTCTTTCCTATATAAGTCTATGTAAAATCATGGGACCCCCTGTGTTTGAGCCAAATTTGACCCCAGAGCCATGATGTATAAACTTTTGGTAGAGGTTTATTAGATGATGATATCAACCAAATATCAAAGCTCTAGCCTCGTGGATTTAGACAAGAAGATTTTTTTAAGCTTTTCCTTTCAGATGCCATGGCAACCAGAGTTCTGCATGGAATTCCATGTTTTATATAACTTTAAAAGACGACCATACAATGATCATTTCTGAAAAAAAAATTGTAGTTGTCCCAGTGGTATAGGAAGAGATGTTGTTTAAAGTCAATTGTTGACGACGGACGGACGACGAACGACAGACGATGGACGAAATAGCCTCCAATAAACTACACCTGACAAAATGAAATATGTATTATTTCTTTTTCTTTTTGTTTTGCGTGTTAAATACGCTAAACAATAATTACCGTCTTATTTCTGAAACATTTTTATTTTTAGAAAATAATTTATTTTTTCCTGTTATAGTGTGTTCTGTCGGTTTTTTAATTGTCATTGAATAAATAAAACTGAAAAAAATGTGTAAATAGATACGCCATTCTAACGTTCTATTGCGAGAACGTTCATATAATTAATTTGATATGTATACATAATGTATACAAAATGTCTTTAAATTTACTCTAAAATATTCTTCCTCATCAATCCCTATTTTTAATAAAAAAGATTATTAAATATTCTCATTTAGATAAATACTGCAATTCCTTAAAGTTTCAATTTTAATCTCGAAATTTATTACAACAGGTCATGGCTGTAAGGATTTATCGGTGCTTCGTGAAATCCCGATACGATATCACATCGCAAGATACGATATCACAAGATACGAAAGCACATCGCAAGGTACGATATCAGATCACAAGATCATCTTGGATGAAATATAAAGTGTATTGCACAACTCTGTTTAAATCAGTTATCTTAATGTTTTTCAAGAATTTTCTGAGCATATCATTAATTTTGTTAAATCTTTTTAACTTAAATTCTTCAAGGTTTCGCAAGAGAAATTAGTTTTTACAATTTCAACTGTCAAACACGCAGATACATCAACAAAGAAAGTTGTCAGTTTTTTAATCCGAAATTGCTAAATAAATGCTCTTTTAACTTAACTGCATTCTCAAACATGTGGAATACGAAAGAAATTCAGGAAAACATATAATATTGGCATAAACTTTCGACAGACAGTATAATGTGACATGATTTATAACATGATTCGTGAGTCTATAACTAAAGATGCAGCGTATCGTTTGAGCTTCGAGGATACACAGACCTACCAGAAGATACACACTGAGCATTTTGGGAAAAGAAGAATATGAATATTCATCACACATTGTGCATTGGAAAATCTTGCAGCAAGGATGCTTAGCTTACATTTTTGGGAATTTTGTGTCCACCAAGTTCTGAGTCAACATCTAGCACTCTTGCAGCAATAGGACCAATAACGGCACATCTCAGCGTCTCGTCATAAACTTGTTTCAAATATCTATAAAACATTTCGGGAGCCTTTATTATCGTTAGCGCCAAAACCGAAATCAAAATAATAAAAGAAGACACTTTTAAAATATTAAAATCTACAGACCTTGAAAATGCAACTTTAGTTGAATAAGAACAAAGAAATTTATGATGGTATTAGTTTACCCAGTTATCCATATGCTAGGTTAAAAATAATTTGTAAGTACAAATCTTTTTGAACGGTGGCAAGAAACATGCTATTTTCCTTGTTTGGCCGTGGCAGTCTGAGGTTCTCTGACCTTTACTCCAAATTCCTAACACTGATTTCATTCAGCTTAGACGAAACTCTTCACATGAGTATATATTGAATACATTCTGATTAAATATCGAAGAAGGTATGAAAGAAATGTATCGATTTCAAAATCAGTATCATTAAAAATGATTTTTTTCTGGTGTTAGTGCCTTAAAATTAAATCATAAATGTGCTTTAAATTGATGTCATAAAATATATAAGCCAAAAATGAGCAACAAAATATATTAATTCTTTTATGATATTAAATATGCGACGTAAAACAAAAATACGATTTAAATAAAAAAAATAACATTTACTTCAGATCACTGAGGCTGGCATGATCAACATCATTCCCCCCTAGCACATCTTTTAGCTCAGCCGCAAGATTGTCTTGACAATCTTGATGCAGAGCCAAATAATACATGGCCCAAATCAACGCTGAAATATAAGAAGGACATTTTGCCATGAAAGAGATTCTAAAAAGCTATCTCGCAGGCAGAAATAATAACGTCTGAGCAATAACATACAGCGATTCTGTAAAGATGATTATGAAAGTAACAGTATGACTGGCTCAGTATAGTTTCCATATACAGTATAAGTATGAAATGTCTCCATATTTTTCTGCATTTCAAAATTGCATCAAATGTAAAGTATCATCTTTTAAACTAGAATTATTTGTCATGAAAACGTTAGCTTAAACTCATTTCCCATGACGAAATCATCGTCTTTGCAAAAATAATTGGAATTACATACTAAATGAAATGACATTGAATGATCTTCAAAAGACGTTTCCTTAAAAGGCTATATACATAATCTTGTCATTTACAAGCTTTTTCATGGTCACATCTTTTATAGCATCAGATTCTTAAACATGTTTCTACTTCAGTTATATTCTATTAGAATTGTTAGAGTTCGAAAATCAAACCAAGTTAACCAAATCTGACCGGAATCAATAGCACAAATAATACAGTACTTTTAATTCACATATACTCTTGTATATCGTTCTTATACAGCAGAAAACAATCTACTCGTTTTGCATTGCTGCTTTCGGCAAGAAAGATAACCGTTATCTGAAGTGTTTGTCTGCATTATTATAAAAAACGTTTAAGAATTTGTTCTGGGAAAACAGAATATGACTTACTGTTTCCACTTGTATGATAACTTGCTACGACATAGGTAATAATGTCATCACACTGAAGCTCTTCGTCATCGGTAAAGTCAAGAACAAGGTCAATGAAAAGTTCTTCGCCATGACGAGGCGGGTTCTCTTTCCGGATTTTCAGCAGATGTTTAGCGATGACTGTTAACCTCTGCCTTTCTGCCAAAAGTAAATACACAAAAAATGATTTTTTTCCGCTTGACGGAATCCAATTTCATTTTGACGGCGAGCATATTTTATGGGACGAAATCTCCTTGACTGAAGCCATCTTGGAATACTAATATTGAATAAAGGGATCGTGTATCTGTATGGCAAACAAAGTTAGGTTAAACAGTCGACGAAATATAGGAAGATGGATCATGGAGAAGCTAATTAGAAGAAAATTATAATCAAAACTTAAATCTAATATATAAGCTGGCGTCGAAATTGGGAGTTTCTCCCGAAGTCATACTCATTTTTTGAAAGTTTAATATTCAATTATAAATATTATATATACGACTAATTTGTCGCCTCTGAATCCAATAAATAAGAAAGTACAACGTCATACAGTTTATATAAGTAGCCTGTCTTCAGCTTATGTGGTTTATTTTAAACTTAAAAAATAGTGAGGTCTAGTGAAGAAATGGAAAGATTTCATAATTTCACAATACAATATAACAATATTTCCACAATTATATCAATATAGTTTCTTTAAATAAACTGACGGACCATGGCAATTTGACTATAAAATTAATGTACAATATTTTTACCTTCTATAAACATTTTCAACCTGTCTTCATTTGGCGGTCCTGTCGAAATGAGGTTCATTTCATCCCAGACCTGGCAAAAGGTAAAATACAAATGATAAAAACAAATACCAATAGCAACCTTTAGTTGTATAAAACCAAAGGTAAAGTTCATTTATCGTGCAAAAACTCGGTAAGGGGGAAGGGGAGATTAAGGTGTCATCATTTGAAAAGAATTTGATAAAAATCTAAAAGCTTACTATAGAAATGACATTTTAATTCCATTTAGTCTGACGTCATTTGCAATTCTCTTTAATCTGACGTCATTTGCAGTTCTCTTCGAAATCACATTCGATGTAATCCGATGACAAATTGTTTAAGCACTTTTCATGTATTATTAACATTTGAAGAATTGTTTATGTATTCTTTACGAGGTTATTCTCAGGCTTATTCCAGAGAAGGCTTACGAAGTTACACGAGTGAGTTTAATATTTTTCATGCGAGTGCACTTGCATTATTAAGATCAATGCCTAAGATTAAAATAAACAAGTTATTGAATATGGCATTCGCTCGAAACTCCAATCAATATCTATTAATTTATAAGTAAACAGAATAGGGAAGGTTATACCCACCACGTTATATGATCTCTTAAATTCATACAGTTGTTCATTTTTCATTTGCTCGCTAAACAATGATGGTAATGTAGCCTTTAGCACGTAATCCATCATGTATTGCGTTATGGGAACATGTTCTCCGTTCAGCATACTCTCCCACTTGCAACAAATCTCATTGGCCATCTTCAAATAAAGTAAAAACATTATTTATTTATTTACTGTAATTTTAGCTTTGGGTTTACAATTCCACCCAATCAGTGTTCTCTCATTTGATTAATTTCTTAAGGTAACTATTTGAGCCAATGGGGGACATCAGTGGATTATCTACCCTGAATACTCTCTAATATTAACTTGGTCCTTCCATTTGGATTCCTCTGCTTTCATCGCTGTTTTCCTTTATGGTATGATGATAATTACACCTTATTATTTGCGACAATAGTAGTCAGATTAAACATTTAGTTTAAAAATATGTTTTGTTAGCACATAAGGTTTGCTTTTTTATATTCCTAACTTTTTATTTAATATGTAAGTGACAATTTTCACAACTGAAAGTCAAGACTATCACAAAGAGAAACAAGGATAAAGTCAGAGGATTCCAACTGAAAGGACCAAAGTGCAATTTGGATTACCTCTAATGTTATCTGAGTAAGGGAGATAATTTGTTATCAGCAATGTCTCTCATAACACGCACATGTTTTGTTTTCAATATGGCGCAATACTACATCCTTTGCATATGCAAATTAGTTGTAAATGTATGACATATCTCTAATATGGCTAGTTGCTTCAGATATACGTAGCTGAACACCAAGATTGTCGCTATGCTTAAGCGTATTGGAACTATTTGTAAATTTGTTGAATCGAAGACGAAATACTTGAAAGTTTTCAAAAGTGTGTTCTGAATTAAATACGGTATTTAGTCATGCAATCCAGAAAGCCTTCGTTCAATTAAGCATAGCTATGTTTCTTTTTTCTTCTTTTCCTAACTCTCTTGACAAACTAAATGGAAGTAGAGAATCAACCAACTTTATTTAGTAATTAGTAAATTAGTTTTATTTGAATTTAGAACAGCATGTTAAAGAGGTGTAAACTACTGGGCAAATGTCAAGCCTTGAACAAAATTCTCGTTTGTACGTTATTCATATTGGACAGATATATATTGAGATATAAGTTATGTATATTCAGATATGTCAAATATAAGTAAACAGATAGAATTTAGTCTTACATTTAGAGTTTACATAGTCTATGAAAGGCCTATTAATACATTTTAGACAGACACATGGAGAATGATCAAAACCTTTCACCATGATAGACAGAGTACAACTTGGATAACTCAGTCAGAAGGGATAAGTAAGATTTTCGAGTTATGAAATGGCTCGAGTAATTGAAGATTCCATAAAACGGCTGTTCAGTTTTATGTTCCAAAAGCTGAATGAATTACTCAGTCATGAACAATGAACTTCAATTGTGCCATCTTAACGGGTAGTTCTATTTGTATATTTTGTCTTTAAAGAAATAAAGGTGGTGAAGGTCTATTATCTACATTGTTTACAAAAAAGCTTCTTAAATGATGTTGCCCTGTAAAATGTTCCACTACAACATGTTTGATGTTTCCAATGCGTATCTAAAACACCATCTTTGATACTCGTCCTTAATATGTTATTTTTTATTATTGACATGGAGTTTTTTCTCCTTTCTTTACTTTTCAAAATTAAATGCCACACCACGAAAACAAAACACCTACAAATCACGTGTAATAAGATAAGTCATCAGAAACCACGCATTTTATTGAATCAAATAGTTGTAGAAAACTATAAACGTTTATCTTTATAGAATTAAATATTCCATAATTAGAAACACAATTCTGTGAATATCATTTGATTGTAAATAAAATGTAATATGGGGTTTTCACTCAGTGACTTCGAGTTGCCGTACGTAAACTAGGAAGGAAATGCCTGCTGTGGTCACTGGTGGTTTGACGATTCGAGTTACTGGTAAGGCATAATGAAACATACGTAGAATGTAGCCGAGACAAAAAAGCGACTTTGAGAAACCAATGGACTTTGTCGTTTTATTTATCTAGAAGTGGTTTTTATTTAATTTTTGAGATGCAGACATTGGCCATTCTACACTCTTGCGGACATTAAAGTTAGTGACAGAAAAATGCATTATTTCACAATTTTTCATATCAGAAATCTTGAAAGATCTTTTATTACTATTACTAAGTCCAGGAGGGGTTATCCCGGACGAGCCTCAGTCTTAAGAACTTGACATTTCGTAATTTATACCAACGTTCTGACCTTATAGGCCGGTGTGCACTGCACCATAACAACACGTTTATGTACTTTTATAGGAAGAATATTTTCAAGAAAGAGGTCTTCTAATCTGATATATACCTATTTTTACAAAGCAAAATAAAACATTGAAAATTAAATAACAGTACCTCTACACAGACGGGGAAGTAATGTTTACATCTGTCGTTTGTAAAACATCGATCATACATATAACGACGTTCTTTCATGGCTTCACCATTGACGTACGTGAGACTTTTTCGTCCAAACAGTGGCTCATACGGTTTATAAAGAATCACTGTGAACGATGAAAAATATAATTTAATTCGTATTGGGATTTTCTTTTTCAATCACCGATTTTCTGGTTATAGATTTATATTTTGTTTGATTGTTTTAAAAAATTTTATGCAGTTTATTTGACAATACTTTATACAATTAAACATCGTTTCTGTGACAATGCTAGTCATAAGTATATTTTTCAAGAGTGAACCTTCAAAAGGAGATAAAAGTAAATCTTACCTGGCCGGTCAGACACATGTATGTGTTCCTTGAAGAGTTCTGCACTTGCAATACTAACAACATAATGTGGTCCCCACCAAAATGACGCTATCGGTCCGAACTGTTTATGAAGGTTTAACAAAAACTCATGCAGACTTCCGTCCTTTGCAATATTATCAAGATTTCCAGTCCTGGAATAAAAGTGTCTTACAAAAGGTTAAAGGCTTTTCTGATTAACATGAGAAATGGCGTCTGTCTCACATAATTTACAGTGATTAATTTGTACAAGTAATGGATTTATAAATTCGAGTGAACTCTGATATTATTTCATTAAATACATTGCACAGATTATTTCATTTTCAAAGCTCATGATTTAATCTAGATCAAAATCACATAGGGATGAAAAAGCATGTACATGATATTCATGTAGAAAACAAGAGATGATTGTAAAACATATATGACCCCCTAGCGCCTTATCCCTAGAGGCAGCTATGAAGTTTTGAGGAGCTTGGACCAAGCGTTCTATAGTTATTGATCGGAAACCATTTTGTTATTCAAGGAGTCTGTGACCACGGCCTCCGGGTGATTTGAAAAACTAAAAGGCTCATCTACAAGTCATGAACAACTTATCTACAAAGTTTGAGGAACATGGACACAAGCGTTCTACACTTATTCAGCGGAAACCATTTTGTTTTTCAAGGTCACTGTGACTCTTGATCTTTGACCCAATGACATGGAAAACGATAGATGTCATCTACTGATCATGACAAACCTACATACTAAGCCTGAGGAACCTGGGCCCAAGGATTACCTAGATATTCAACAGAAACTGTTTTACTTTTTCAAAGTTACTGTGACCTTAACCTTTGACCTTATAACCCTAAAAAACTAAAGGGGTCATCTTATTGTCATGACTGTTTTACCTATGAAGTTTTGAGGAGCTGGGCAAAGGTAATTGATCGGACACTATTTTGCTATACAATGGCACTTTTGCCTTGAGCTTTGACCGGGAGAGCTATAGGAGCCATCTACTGGTAATGTCCAACCTTTGTACCAAGTTTGCTTAACCTTGGCCAAAGCGTTCTATAGTTATTAATTGGAAATCATTTTGTTTTTCAAGGTCACTGTGGCCTTGGCTGTTGACTTGGTGATCTGAAAAACTATAAGAGTCATCTACTAGCCATGACAAACCTACACGCTCAGTTTGAACAACCTGGAACCAAATGTTCTTTAGTTATTGATTTGAAACTGTTTTGCTGTTCAAGGTCACTGTGACCTGGTGACTTAAAAAACTATAAGAGTCATCTACTGGTCATGACCAACAAACACACTAAGAATGAAGAACCAGGGACCACGATTTCTATAGTTATTGATTGGAAACCGTTTTGCTTTTCAAGCCCATTGTTACCTTGGCCTTTGACTTGGTAACCTGAAAAACTTTAGGGGTCATTTGCTATTAATGACCAACCTACGCATTAAGTTTGAAAAACTTGGGACCAAGGGTTCAATAGTTATTGATCGGAAACTGCTTTGATCTTTAAGGTCACTGTGACCTTGACCATTGACCTGGAGATCTAAAACACTACAGGTTTTATCTACTAGTCATGACCATCCTACATATTAAGTTTGAATAACTTCAAGTTAAGGGTTCTTTAGTTATTGATCAGAAACCGTTTTTCTCTTCAATGTCACTGTGACCTTGACATTTGACCTGGTGACCAGAAAAACTATAAAGATCATCTATCAGTCACGATTAACCTACACACTAAGTTTAAACAACCTGTAATCAAGGGTTCTATAGTTATTGAAACTGTTTTGATATTCAAGTTCACTGTGACCTTGATCTTTGACCTGGTGATCTGAAAAATTATAGAGGCCATCTACTGGTCATGATCAACCTAATATAAAGATTAAAAAATCTGGGACTTAGGGTTCTTTAGTTATTGATTGGAAACCGTTTTTCTATTCAAGGTTAGTGTGACCTTGACATTTAACCTGGTGACATGAAAAACTATACTGGTCATCAACTGGTCATGAACAACCTTCAAACTAAGTCTGAGGAAGGTGGGTCTAAGGATTTTCTAGACATTGATCGAAAATCAAAGTGACATTTGCAAAACTTATATGCCCCCTAATCTTCGATGGGGACATAAAAAGTAATCGGCCGATACGGCTTACTTACTTTTCTGTCACAGGCTTCAGACCAGGAACAGTGGAGGGCCGCTTGGACTTCTGAAATAAATTAAATGTTTCTGACATGTGCTTGAGAAATAGGTGAACAATACATAGTTCAAATCATTTTTTGTGTCGCCTGCTACAAAGTAGTCGCGACATAATTATAAGGATCACTTCTCCGTCGTCTGTCCGTCCGTCCGTCACAAAACTTGTCCGGACCAATCCTCAAAACCTACAGGTCCAATTTCATCAAAACTTTTCAGGAAAGATCAGTACCAAGTCTAGTTGTGCATATCGTCGGCATTTTCCAGTTCAATGAATTTTGTCAGAGTTATAGCCATTTAATAATTTTTATTTTTAATGTTTGTCCGGACTACTTTTACTACTAAGGCAATTTAAATGAAATGTAACATGATTGATTGGTACCTTGTGCATATATTAACGGGTTTTTCGGTTGAATAATTTTTGGCTGAGTTATGGACCTTGAATAAAAAAGGCGTTTTGGCCCTTAATGATTTTTGTGTCGCCTGCTACACAGTAGCTGCGACATGCTACAAAGTAGCCGCGACTTATAAGGATCACTTCTCCGTCATCTGTCTCTCTGTCTGCCCGTCCTTCACAAAACTTGTCAGGACTACTCCTCAAAAACTACTGAATGAAATTGGCCTTAAAAAACAGTATACGGAATTTCTGTGTACATTTCTGCGTATAATTTGGCAAGGAGGTTGTTCTGTAAGCTTCCAGAGCGTTCACTAGAGTAATAAACTGAAGCTTTGTTAACTTGGAAACGTCTGAAGTGATATCTCTGGAGTAGACAACTTGTAGGCACATCCATTAATTACCACTGAATGAATTTTCTTATTTCAGGGTGAAATCGTGTTTCAACCAGTCAGAACAGTCTCTCTGTGATTATACATACAGGATCAGACATGAGTTTGTAATTAAACTTTTATCCAACAAATTGCGAGCTTAATAACATTACACCTGGAGCAGTTGAATAAAAGTTTCTATGAAATATTAACGAAAGTCAGACTATTTATTTATTGTTTTATTTCACATGATAAAAACATCTACAAATAAAATTGTAGCTATATTTATGTGAACTATGCTTTAAAACGCTGTTACAAAACACCCGCCAAAAATAGTTGCAAATAAAACCTCAAAATACAATCTGAAGCAAGAAGTAAATGCGTAGAGTGTTGTTAGTCGTTATATAACACGTTTGTAATATAAAAATATGTAATAGTTATATTACATTACATAAAAACATTTGCCATGTGATAAATGTTTTTGACTGCATGATTTTTTTTCTTGCACAAATCTGTTACACTCACATGATTAAGCAGTGGTAACAGAGGTTCAGTCTATGCTGAAGATGTACAACAAAAAGTGCATGTTGTACATATATACATATCTAACATTCCGATGGCTTTCCTGGCTTTTTTCATTCAAAAATGCTGTATTTTTTCTCATTCAAAGAGGTATAATTGTCATGAAAACATTAGCTTTCATTTTGTTTTATTCCATTTAGATAATTCCATTCTTGGTTTTAAATAACGCATGCATAGCATAAAGTATCATTTCAGACAGAACAGAACCAGAGTATAATTGATCATTTTCATAGACAGAAGAACCACAGCTTTTATAATTTTAGCTGTGATTTTTTTACCGGGATGTATAACAGTAACCTCTTGAGGTAATCTGTTGCGTTGCTTTTTCAAATATAAGATAGAAAATTACATGCCCATTAACAATATAACACAGAACAAACTATGACTTGAATGTCTAAATAATTCGAAAAATATTGCATTTTTCTTTAATAAAACTTCACGCGAGTAAAATCATTAAGCATTTTACCAATGTTTAACTTTTAATTTGATAGAATTTGATACATTAAGTTTTCACAAATAAACCTAGTCTGTTTTGTTTCAAATATATTACGCGTATAGGAATTAACCTCTCACCGCCCGGAAGAAAACAGATTTTAAACGTGTCAGTGATTTTAGTGCTTTTTCTCGAAACTTTTCTTCGCATAGGCGGGATGGAAGCTCAACAGAGTACAGACTATGTAGATAACATAATGTCTGCCTCACAAACTTTGCAAAGCTTAAATTCAATTATGTCAACTTCTCGTAAACATCATTCATCAGACATCATGGCGATTTTTTTACAAGTGGTCAGCGTGCATTATCTAGTCAGACTCCACAGAAAGGTTATAGCGAACAATGTAATGATCAACAAGGGTCTCCGAGAGTGCGAACAATACAAAAAAAAATGGGGGAAAATGTCTGTGGTGAAAAATCCATGTTAGTTTCTTATATTATTTTATTCTTTATTTAAGTCTCATTCTTGCATTTTCAAAAAAAAAACATCACAAAATAATACAATCAATAAATAACATGCAAGCCCATTCTAAACATAATTATATGAGACTAATACATATACACAAAATAAAAATATCAACAATCTATCAAGATCATGAATTTCAAACAGGTTCTGGCACTAGCTTTCATCCTGTTTTCATTTGAAAGTACACATATCAATTAGCATACAACCGTGTTTATCTGGTCATAATTATATAATTTCAAAATCTTTATTACGAATTTTGATGCAGCACAGCTGTTAAAAAGATGTATTCTCATAAAATGGCACAACAAATATATCAAACCAACGGGGTGCCGTATTACAAATGAATGCAATCGTGAGATTTTATCGATACCATCCATGCCCCACAAAAATGGGTAGTTTTCGAGGTAACCCTTTGAATTGTTAACGGCTAAAGGACCTCTATAAAATTTTGTTGCTGATAACAATTCAAAGGGTACCTCGAAAACTACCCAACTCTGTATGAATGGAATAGTCTTCATATGACAGGCTATGTCCCCAGAAGTAAAAAAGCAGCATGCTTAAAACCTTTCTTGAAAAACATGATCTTACTTTCGGTCCCCATTATCCGTGCATCGAACCTAAACAAAGTCACGTGATTCCCCACCGTGGAAAAGCCGGCTGTGATAAGATTGAAAACCAGATACATTGTTTTCATAGACGTAGTGATAAAATATGTTTTTAGTCTCGGGTTTGAAATAAAATGGTCAACTGGCCATTTCTTAAAAGTTCATGAAATTTGTGTAAAGAGATTGCCTTGTATCTGATCGTGCAAACATTTTTTTTTTCAGAAAAAATCGCTAAATAATTATAATTTGGGTGAAATCAGCACTTACCTGTGTAATGGAAAAGACGGCAGCAGCAAACAAGAGCACAAACAACCCAGTTAGTATTAAAACAGCTAACATCCTTAATTTATTGTAGTTTTTTTTTCAACACAATTATGTTTTCAGATAAAAGTGTGTATGCTACTTTACTCCAACCTTATCTATGTAATCATTACTTGTAGTCTGTTACAAAAGTGGCGGACTACGTCATCGCGCACCTGCTTCGTGTTTCCATGTGGACCGATTTTTGTTAACAACTCCTCGCTTGAAATGTAAGATCTTTTTCGATAAGAATTCTGTAGAGTTACAATAATCATGTTGTGCATCAAAGACTGGCTTGTGTGGTTTTTATACGTAAATGAAATGTTGTTAAACACAAGTAAACAATGTACAGGAACTGAGCAGTAGCAGTATACAGCAGTGGGAAAACGTGAAGTTGGCACTAGCAGTACAAGCAGTAACAGTAGGAAAAACGTGAAGTTGGCACTAGCAGTACAAGCAGTAACAGTAGGAAAAACGTGAAGTTGGCAGTAGCAGAAAGAGCAGTAGCAGTAGAAAAAAATGTGAAGTTAGCAGTAGCGGTACAAGCAGTAGCAGTAGGAAAAACGTGAAGTTGACAGTAACAGTAAGAGCAATAGCAGTAGGGAGAAAGTTGAGTTGGCAGTAGCAGTACCAGCAGTAACAGTAGGAAAAACGTGAAGTTGGCAATAGCAGTAAGAGCAAGAGCACTAGGAAAAACTAGAAAATGGCAGTAGCAGTTCCAGCAGTAACAGTATGAAAAACGTGAAATTGGCAATAGCAGTAAGAGCAGTAGCAGCAGGAAAAACGTGAAGGTGGTAGTAACAGTACGAGCAGTAGCAGTAAGAAAAAACGTGAAGTTGGCAGTAGCAGTACGAGCAGTTGCAGTACAAGTAGTAGCCGTGGAAAAGCCTTAAAAGTAAGGAAAGTCTTAATGAAATTAAGACATGTTTTAACGTCAACAGGCCCTCCCGAGAATATTGCATAGGTCTGCGATTGTTTCTGACACTCTCGCAGACTTTCAGGAACTTTGGTGTCAATCGGGAAAATGTCATTTTTGATGTTTAGGGACCCTCCCGACTGTTTCTGACACTCTCACAGACTTTCGGGAATTTTAGTGCAAACTCAGACAAGAGGGCCTTGATGACCCTAGATCGCCCCCCCTGAATACTTTCCCTTTGGGTCTGTTGTTGAGCGAACATCAAAAGATTTTTTTAAGATTCTTCCTATATAAATATATATATGAATTCAAGTGACACCGAAGGGTAGAGCCAATTTTCACTCAAGGGGCATAATTAAAACAAACTTGGTAGATGACCTCTAGCTTATGCTCCATTAAAATATCTTAGTTCTAGGCTTTGTGGTTTCAGACAGGACGTGTTTTAAAGTTCTGCCTATATAAGCCTATGTAAAATCAAATGACCCCCGGGGTGGGGCCAAATTTGACCCAAGAGGCATAATTCGAACAAACTTGGTAGAGGTCTACTAGACAATGCTGTATACCAAATCTTAAGGCTAAGGACCTTGTCGTTTCAGATAACAAAATTTTCAAAATTTTCCCTATAAGCCTCTGTAAAATCAATTGACTCCCGGGGTGGGGTCAAATGTGACTCCAAAGGTATAATTTGAATAAACTTGGTAGAGGTCCACTAGACAATGCTACGTACCAAATCTTAAGGCTCAGGGCCTTGTCGTTTCAGACAGGAAGATTTTCAAAATTTTCCCCATGTAAGCCTATGTAAAATCAAATGACCCCCGGGGTGGAGCCAAATTTAAACCCAGAGATATAATTTGTACAAACTTGGTAGAGGTCCACTAGACAAGGCTTCGTACCAAATCTTAAGGCTCAGGGCCTTGTCGTTTCAAACAGGAAGATTTTTAAGTTTTCCCTATATAAGCCTATGTAAAATCAATTGACACAATGAGCAGGGTCAAATTTGACCCCAGGAGGACAAGTTGAACATACTTGGTAGAGCTCCACTAGACAATGCTACATATCAAATCTTCAGGCTCAGGGACTTGTGGTTCCAGATTAGAAGATTTTCAAAGTTTTCCTTATATAAGCCTATGTAAAATCAATTGTCCCCCCGGGCGGGGCCAAATTTGACCCAAGGGATATACTTTGAACAAACTTGGTAGAAGACCACTAAACAATGCTACATACAAATCTTAATGCTCAGGGCCTTGTCGTTTCAGACAGGAAGATTTTCAAATTTTTCCTTTCTGTTGCCATAGCAACCATAGTTCTTGGATTTTAATTGTTTGAACAACTTTGGTATAGCTTCATGCAAGGAATATCCCAGGCATGCTTCGTCAAAGTTGGCTTAACGGTTTAGGAGGAGAAGTCAATCAATTCAAATTGTTTACGACGCACGTCGACGGACGCCGAACAATCAATGATCCTAATAGCTCATCTTTGAGCACTTTGTGCTCAGGTGAGCTTAAAATGTCATTTTTGATGCTTAGGGACCCTCCGGAGTCCATTGTTACGGTCTGCGACTGTTCCTGAAATTCTTGCAGACTCTTAAGAATTTTAATGTCGATCGAGAAAATGTTATTTTTGATGTCTAGGGGACCTCTCGGTTCGATTTCACCGGACTGCGACTGTTATGACACTCCCGCAGACTTTCAGAGTTTCCTACTGCTACTGCTCTTACTGCTACTGCAAACTTCACGTTCTATCTACTGCTACTGCCAATTTAATGTATATCCTATTGCTACAGCTCTTACGATATTGCCAACTTCAAGTTACTTCCTACTACTACTACTGGTACTGCTACTGCCAACTTCACGTTTTTCCTACTGCTACTGCTGGTACTGCTACTGCCAACTCAACTTTCTCCCTACTGCTACTGCTTGTACTTCTACTGCCGACTTCACGTTTGATTTAATTTCTACTGCCAACCGATACTGCCTACTGCTACTACTAACTTCCTACTAGTAAGTAAACACGGCAGATGCTAGCAGTGAGCTCATTTTATTTACAAGGAGTTATGATATATAAAGAGCTTATAATGTAAACTATACTAATACCGTAGTTATTCTTATCATTGATAACATAACATATCCCCTCCCCTTTAAGTCTGAAAATATTCTTTTCAAAATTGTGTTGTCATGTCTGGCATGTTCATTCATTTCTGTGAACTCTGTGGATGTCGCGTTCACAATATTTAGTTTTCATAACATCAAGCATTATATATATGTTTTAAAGATACTGGAGATTGATGTGCACAAAGCACATTCTTCATTTGTGGCTGTCATGTTTCGATAATTCTGTAACTGAACATAAATAACATTTTGTCATTTAAGAAGTATATTCATTCATAAAACTTAAAGGAGAAACAGACAGTCTGAAATAAAACAGGCTTTGCTGTAATCTGGGATTAATAGAATGATGGTGATGTTTTTCTAACTAACTCACTCATGGAACAAAAAATACTAACAAACCCAAAAAATATTTGGAACTATTTTTTATGCATATTCCCGCCTGTGAAATAATACAAAAAGTAGTTCGCATTTTAAAGCTATTCGAGATAAGTCTATGTGAGAAAAGAGTTTCCACCACGGCTGTATTAAGTAACATTTTAGGATTTTTCTGTATAGTCAGTGAGAAAATTCATTTATCTTTTCATTTATTTACATACATTTATTTATTAAGCCATGTTATCTGTAACACTTAAAAACAAATCACTTTTTGTAGTATGTAGGTCATTCTGGAGGTTTCCAGATTTTACAGGGTAACCACGCTCGGCAGTACTCGTTTCTGATTCAGGCCGTAAATCTTTTTTATTTGATTTCTGTCCTCTTTGAAAATATGGTCCGAAATTTTTGGACTTATTTCTTGCGTTACGGGATTTGCTGATGTTTAAAAGGTTTAATCTGCTTGTCTCCTCCATTTGCTATTTTCACCAGTTTTAACTTTGTGTGATAATGGTCCCGTTTTCTCTGTTATCTATCCGTAAGTCCATTTATTAGCGTTGTCTCGGTAATCACGAACCATTACATCATCACAACACTAAACTGCTGTCTTCTATTAGGTGTTAAACTTTTAAACTGTGATTTCTCAACAGTGTCTTTGACATTTGGTTTGATTAAGTCTAATCTTGAGCGCAGATTTCGACCAAATAACAATTCTGCTGGACTTTCTTTTGTCGTTCTGTTTTTCATTATATTAAAGGAATATTGAACTAAGAACGACAAGTACACATGTAGTGCGTTCTAACTTTTAATGTGTACTCTTTGAGATCTACTATCAGAATGCTTTATATGATAAGCAATGAACAGTACAGGCAACTCAAGGCAGATAATTCTTGCATGAACATAAAGTAAAACAGTAAGGCATACTGCAACATCTCTCTTCTTTAGAATTAATTTTCAATTCGTAATATTTTCACAGTCTTATAATTAAATTTCTGTTCATTTCAGTTGTGTTCATAATTCTCTGCCACTGATTTATAATGTTTGTAATAATACATTATTTATTCCTGGAATGTGCCACAGCATCTCATAATCTATGATAATTAATTAATTAGTGAATGAATGAATGTGATGGACGCCACTGTGACAAATTAATTTGTCAGTGTTAATCTTTACACTTCCTGAGCTATGAGGTATTTCGGAAATCCTAAATGCAATAATAGGCTCCAGTAACCATTAGTGTAATTTTTCAACTGACATTGATTCAATTATGCGCGGTTTTACAGCTCCTCCGGACCTTGTGATGTAAACATTAGGTGTTTGTTCTTGATTGCAGGATTCGGCATTTGCAGATATTTGTGGTGTAATGTCTTCCTTTTTTGAGACTCACAAGGGGAACCATTATGTAATACATGTATATCAGAATCTGAAGTTTCTGGCATTGATTCATTGGTCTTTAATAAATGGTGGCGATAACACCTGTATGAAGTACCATCAAAGGTTTGCACAGAATATAAGATCTTTCATTGTGCTTGTCAGTAACAACAGCTGGTTTCCATGTTTCATCAGATTTATCTACCTGGATCCTGGCTAATTCACCTATTGTGAAGGGCGGAACTGGTTTTGCTTGTCTGTCATAGTACAATTTAACCTTTTGTTTGTTTGATTCAGTTCTATCCTTGATAGCTGTAGGTGGGATTTTTTGGGTGACCAAATTTTCACTGGATGTTGGGAGAAAAGATCGCAGCTGTCTGCCCATAAGAAGCTGTGTAGGAGAGTAACCTTTATCAAGGGGGGGGACTCGGTATTCCAGAAACCCTATGAGGGGATCTTTCTTGTCGGCGTTGCGCTTGCATATCTGCACATACTTCTCGGCCAAACCATTTGATTTGGGGTGTAACGGGCTGCTTGTTATGTGTCTAAAGTCCCATTCCTTTGCAAAATCTTATATGCATAACAAGGACTGTTGTCAGAAATGACACACTCACTTACTCCCCAATGACTGAAAATGGCCTTCATGCGATTGACTACAGTAAGGCAACTCTTTGACCTCAAAATATCTGATGTAGTAATCAACCACCAACTCCACTGAGACCTTCACAGCATTCATCGATTTTACGTATGAGTCCATCTCCAAAGGAGTTTCACCCAAAAGGGAGGCGCAAATAATGCCATCTCCCAAATATGGTATTAAATTAAAGGTCGTGCGGAACGACGACTCTTCAGAGAGCTTTATGGCCCAATATCCTGAACGGGCATCCAATTTTGTGAAATTCTTGGCCCCAGAAAGCTTATGTAGGATGTCATCCAGAGTCCTCATGGGGCAATGTGGGCGGACAATGCATTTATTTAAATCCTTTGGGTCCAGGCAAATGCGGAGTTTTCCATGTTTCTTCTCTGCAATGACCATAGAATTAACCCAGTCTGTGGCCTCATGCACCCTGGTTATGACCCCGAGTTGTTCCATTCTGGTCAACTCATCTTTAACTTTGTCATGTAGTGCAACAGGGAATTTACCTGGTAGGTGAACTAAAGGGACGGGATCAGGGTGTATGCGTATATTGCATTCCCCTGGAAATAAACCTATGCCCTGGAATACTGTGGGATTTGACTTAAGCACGGAAGCTTTGTTGAGAGGTGCTTCCTTGTTTTCAATGGAGTAGGTGAGCTTTATCAATCCAAAGTCAATGCATGATTGAAGCCCGCACAGAGGTGTTGATGTAGTGTCAAAAACATGAAACATGACTGTGCCTGTCTGACCAGTGCCTACACTGAAGCATTATGCAATCTTTCAGGTCTAGTTCATTGCCACTGTATGAAGACAATCTAGCTCTAGATTTCTGTAAGACCCCTTTAATTCCAAGATTCTGATATACAGATAATGGTAAAATGCTCACCTGCGCTCCGGTATCAACCTTGAACCTTATTGGACGCTTGCTAGGTCCCACCAAAATTTCTGCAAATACCTGATCTTGAATAACTTCAGATTCAAAACTATATACAAATATATCTGAATTAGGGACAGTGGTTTCAATTTCATTTACACTCCTAAATCCTGATCTGCAAATTAATAAATTGGAAATGGTTCCATTTTTTACAAGAATGGCACTGTTTTTCTTTAGCAGGGCACTGCTCTGTTTGTGTGTGTGTCTGTCCACATTTGTGACATTTTGTCTGGTCCTTGGTATTTCCATGGCGGTTCTGTTGTCGCGGTTGGTAAGTGGCATTTTTCTGGGTTGACTGGAAACATGATTGGTTTTTGTTTGTGAGTCCCTTTGCGAGAACCCCTGTATTGAGTGTTGTTTCGCACAGAGTTTACACTGGTTTTTGCTGCAGTTGCCTGGTTCATTGAACGTAACTGTTCCTGCGAGTATTCAAAACTTTGACAAATTTGAATTGCTTCCTCCATCCATAGTAAGTTTTTCACCCTAATTGATCAATTGTTCTCTCACTTTCTGCGAATTCACGCCCAAAACAATTCTGTCCCGAATCATTTCATCTCTGCAGTGAAGATACAAGCCTTGGCTAGAAATCTTAATCTTGTGATAAATTGTTCAACTGAATTTTCACCCTGAATCTCATTATTAAATTTGTAGCGAGCAAACACAGGATAGTATTTTGGTTGAAGATGCTACTTAATTGCAACATATATGACATCTAGGCAACCTCTTTATATTTCAGTTAGCGTTAGTGTGCTGTAGATGTCTCTACCCTCTTCACCAATCCACAGTAACAAATATGTTATCTTGATATCCTCCTCTTTTTCTTTAAAGAGGTCCCTTAAATATCAAGTCTGCCGTATGCTCCCGAAATTTTCTCCAAGCTTCTGGGAGATTACTTGAACTCCAGTCCATACACGGCGTAGGAACTCCATTTAAATCCATTGTGAATGTTTGAAATTCTAACGTTTAATATTCCTTGTATTGCATTTGAATGTTCAAAATTCACTCATATTTGACCAGGTCCAGTTTAATCAATTTGTGAATGTTTGAAATTTTACCAAATAAATACTGCATTAAATACTGAAATGTTCAAAATTCACACTTAAAGTTAAATCTTTTTATTCTGACACCATTATCTGTTGTTCATTATATTAAAGGAGCATTGAACTAAGAACGAAAGGTAAGTGTGTTCTAATGTGTTCTCTTGGAGAGCTACTATCAGAATGTTTTATATGATAAGCAATAAACAGTACAGGTAACTCAAGGCAGATAACCCTTGCATGAACTTAAGGTAAAATAGTAAGGCATACTGCAACAGTTGCATGCGGTGTGTTCCTGTATGCTTATAAAAACATTTTATCTCCTTCTAAATTGATCCGGGATCTTCTGCTGCAGCTTTACATTCGTGTTTTAAACCTTGCACAAATCGCTCAACCAATCCTTTTGTAGCTGGGTGCCAAACTACAAATGTTTTGTGCAAAATTCCGCTATTATCTTTATTTTTTTTTAATTGTTCAGAAATTAAATTGGTACACCAAATTTAGCAAACCAGTGTTTCAAAACTTCTATAGTTTTAGTTGCTGTCGTTTAAGTTCATTATGTTAACTTCATGCCATTTTGAATGTGCGTCTACGGCGAGTAGATACTGTTGTGTTTTTGGGTAGTAAGTGCATGTAAGATAACTTTGTATAATTATTCTTAGTATTCATAGTAAAAATTCATATAGTGGAAACATTTAGGGGGCAGTTGAACTCATTTCACCTTGGGTTAACCTCTGTAGCATATCTGCTAGGAGAACAATGGAGTGGCATGTTGCACCATAAATAACGACTGGTATGCTACACTTGTAGCATTGTAGTATTCTCTGTAGGCTAACATTTGATATATTATGCTACACTCCCAATTAATCCTATACTAATGATAAATGATATGTAGTGTACATGTCTAAATCCTATACTAATGATAAATTATCTGCAGTGTACATATCTAAATGCTATACTAATGATAAATGATCAGTAGTGTACACATCTTAATCCTATACTAATGATAAGTGGTATGTAGTACATAACTTAATCCTATTCTCATGATACATGATATGTAGTGTACTTATCTTAATCTTATACTAATGATAAATGATCTGTAGTGTACATGTCTTAATCTTATACTAATGATAAATGATATGTAGTGTGCATTTCTTAATCTTATACAAATGATAAATGATCTGTAGTGTACATGTCTTAATCCTATACAAATGATACATAATATGTAGTGTACCTATCTTAACGTTATATTAATGATAAATGATCTGTAGTACATGCCTTAATCTTATACTAATGATAAACGACATGTAGTGTACATGTCTTAATCCTATACTTCGTATCGACAGATTTTATCACGTGACCTGAAACAAGTAAACAAAGAGTTTCCCAGCCAGTATTTAAATAACACTTGTATACATATAGATTAACAATGTTATCTTAGATTAACATTGTCCAGAAATTATGGAGTTTTACTGATGTGTTCCCAATTTTAAAGCTTCAGGCATTGATGAAAATGTGTCTAAGCATAAATTTCCCAATGATGAAAAACAAGAAATAATTATGTGATTTTTTAATGCAGTTCCCCGTTTTTAATTTCAAGGTAGAAGTCTGTATTTCTACTGCTTCTGTAGGTGTAGTATTTCTGTATTTATATGGGCACCATATTTCCAACAGTTCAAACTGGTTATATGATGACCTGTCTAAAATTTTGCCGTCTGGCGAAGCTCCAAGATATGGACAGTCTGGATTTATTGAAAGCCCTGTACGAAATACTTACACATCATGATGACAGTTGTTCACCATCTTTTTAGCGTACAATTTTCGTGCAGTATCCTCCTTGTCAATCCATGTGAAATTAATGCAACATTTATTAAAGTTTTTGGATTTAAATAGTTTTTTTTTAGAAATGCTTCATTTGTTTATAACATCACCAAACTTTGATAACTGTAAGTCTAAGATTACGCATCTAATGCCACAGTTTGACTAGAGATTAGTTAATTGGTTGTTCAATCTCCTCAGCCTAAGATTTACTTTAGTCCAATGACTGCAAGAATATTTTGCTTTTTTCAGTAAGGTCAGTTATGTCAATGTTTAGATTTGACTGTGTTATTGGTACATCAGGGAAACGTTAGTTGTCTTGCAAAACAATGTCAACTTTGCTTGGAATATAGGCTGAAAATTCCAGTTTTGAGCAGTGATAATCTTGTAATTCATTGCTGAGTGGGAAACCAGTAGGTATTTCTCCAAGTAAAGTGTCATTTGACTTTGTTGTGTAGTCTTCCGTAAAATAGACTATGTGAATGTTGCTGTTTCTTGTACCAATACTTTCTTGTATAGAGGCTATCTCCTGTTTTGATGGTGTAAGCGTCAATTAACTTTTTTGACAAATCCGTCATATAAGTAGCATTTCACAGGTTCTATTTACGTAACTGTCTGTCCGTGGTAGCCTTGGCATAGGTGAGTTTCATCACTGGTTCTGGATCACATTTTGTACCCTGGCGGCTTGTGCCAGGCTTGTTCCAATTCTATGCATGACATATCTGCAGGAATCTCTGTCATTTTCTTTGCTATCCTAGTGATTTACAGTGTACAGCAGTGCTATATGGTTGCAGATTCCTCCAGTTCTTAAAAGTATGAATAAAGAATCAACTGACTATTGTCTCATTTATTATCATTCTGCATGACGTTTTACATGTAATATCTTTGTTTACAAAAAAATATAATAATAAAAATTAAAAAGATGTAAATAGTACGTTATGCTTTTAAATTGACCACTAAGATTGACACACAAAATTTTACTTACCCTGTAATACAACTGCATCGTCCATCAAGCACTTATGATTCCTTTGCGCAAATCTCTGCAGACAATATGTGGCGATTCTGCTTTCCTTTGGCTTCGCCAACATTTTGCTTTGAGGTAGAACTTTTTATCAGTTTGACAGACACATGCACCATGTCTTTAACTTTCTATAAAAAATGTATCCCTTTTCAAAAACCCTGCTTTTTCCTCATTCTTTTATTTATCCTGTCACTTATAACAATTTCGAACCGATAACAAGGTGCCGTATATTTTATTTCATCTACGGCAGTTGGTCACGTGACGTTGATATCCGGCACATGATATGTCATGGACTACTTTTGTGTTTATAATCAGAAGGAAGTGATAAAATTGATGTTATTACAAACAGAGACTACTTGAATAAAAAATTAAATATGTCAATCTTACAATATAGAGATCATTTAAGGAAATAAAGTTACTGAAACTTTGGAACTATTTTTTTGTGTGTGCAAATGTACCTCTGCCGGATAACCTTGACATTAGCCTAAATTGAAACACTTTAAAGATAGATTTTCAATATCTTAGGTAAATTATTTCCAATTGCCAGATGTGACAGGATAAATAAAATAATAGGTTAGTGTCTTAATTGAGAAAGTTAATCTGGCTCGGCTGCGGAATTTATCGGGTGCGCCTGCGGCACACCCGATAAATTCCTACGCCTTGTCAGATAAACTTTCTCATATTAAGACACTAACCTATTATTCTCTATATAACCAGCAATTACTTTGTAATACAGAAAACTTAGGATTCCACTTTTTTTATCTTAAATTCATAAAACTACTTGCGGCCGTTTTAGATTATTTTATGGGAATTATATACAAAAAGCAATTATAATCTGGGATTGTAAATTCTTGATGCTAATGAGAGTATAATTGTTTATTTATTAGCCGTGAAAAGCAATTGATTAACTGTGCTTATTATCTCAGGTGTGGTTGTAAACTGCATTTTCTGTAGTGAAGACGGAGGAGTGTTTACCTATTTCATGTCACATGATAGGTCTGTCGATATAGAGTATAGTAATGATAAATGATATGTAATGTACATATCTTAATCCTATATTTATGATAAATGGTATGTAGTACATGTCTTAAGCCTATACTAATGCTAAATGATCTGTCGTACATATCTTAATCCTATACTAATGAAAAATGATCTGTAGTACATACCTATCTTAAACCTATGTTAATGATAAATGATATGTAGTACATATCTTAAACCTATACTAATGATAAATGATCTGTCGTACATATCTTAATCCTATACTAATGAAAAATGATCTGTAGTACATACCTATCTTAAACCTATGTTAATGATAAATGATATGTAGTACATATCTTAATCATATACTAATGATAAATGATATATAATGTACATATCTTAATCCTATACAAAAGATAAATGATCTATAGTACATATTTTAATCATATACTAATGATAAATGATATGTAGTGTACATGGCTTTATCCTATACTAATGATACTTTAAATCTCTCTTAAAGTTAAAACAGATCTTGAACAGTTATAAGAAATTAAAATCCCAGTGGAAGCTACAGGAAATATACAGTGAAACATGCTTATAACGAATTTCTCGGGACCTAGCAAATTACTTCGTTATATCCGAAATTCGTTGCATCCATACAACGAAATTTCGATATAAATGCTTGAATATAACGTATTTTTTCGCTATAGTAGTGGGTCCAATGATCAATAAGAAAGTTACTGTATTAAAAAAGTATAACGTAGATAATAAAAATAATGATATGATTTTAATGATTTTAATCAATGACGATGATAATCTCAATCAATATATGGTATTACAAAAACAGAATTACGCCAATACGAACACGCTATCAACATCATTATTTTACGTTGTTAAGTAAACTTAGTTTTTCCTAAAGAAGTCACTAATCTTTGGTTGTTTCGATGGTAAAATCCCAGCAATGGCAATCTCAACTTTGTGCAGATTGTGAAATGCGTCCTCCGGAATCTCCCTGCTTTTTTCAAAGAAAGACCGTATTGTCGAAACCGAGGCTAAAGCATCTTCTTTAGTAACGTCGACGAATCATTGTAACGCCTTTTTAACATCTTTCTTGTCACAAGAAAACGTGTGAAAACATATCGAGCACTCTTTTCAACACATGATCAATAAAGGTGTTATAATTAACACCCGTAGGCAATAACCTGTCTTCTCTTTGTTGTAAAAAATGTCAAAAATTGATTTTGCTATAACCCTGCAGATTAACGTTAAGACATGTATCTTGGGACCTCGGAATCCTTACGTTAAAACCGTTTTTCCGCTGTAACCAAATTCGTTTTAAGCATGTGAGGCGGCATATAAATAAAGAAGGGTTGAAGTCGGGGAATTGATTTCCTTTCGTTATAACCATTTTTTCGTTTTAACCGTGTTCGTTATAAGTGAGCTTCACTGTATACTTGCTTCTCAAATTCCCTTTGGACTCTTACAGATCGTCTTTGTTTGTTAATGGCTGCAAATAGTGTCCAATCAGTTAAACGAAAACAACTTTTTACAAAGAATTAACAACAATGTTTTTGACATCAAAACCAACTGCAAACATTCGTCTATAACTTTTCCAACATAAAAACAATACAGAGAACGTTTAGATGACATTAAAACAATTTTGCAACGAACCAATACACAATATAATAATTTTATACTGCTCATATTAATTAAAGGAGCGCCCATATAATCGATAAAATACCATATGCGTTTAGTAGATTTATGAATATCGTTTACAGAAATAACAAAATCGTTCTTTTTACAAAAACAAGTCGGCATTTTCATCGCCAACAGGAACATTCCTGAACAGAGACAGTGTCCAGGACATGAACACTATCAAATTAACTTTGAAATGGTGGTCTTACAGGAGAAAAACAAATGTCTGTAAAAGCAGATTCAGGTCTGGAAACGTTTCATAGCCAGTGTCAGTAATGACTGTATCCCCCTCGGGCGTTTAGGCACTCTCTGCATCGTCTGGGAATGCTCCTGATGACACGCCTGATCATATCCTGTGGTATTGCATCCCATTCTGCTACAAAAGCATGAGAAAGCTCACTGACGTTCTGCACAGGGTTCGGACGCAAAGAAAGTCTACGAGAAAGCATGACCCAGACATGTTCTGTAGGGTTAAGATCGGGAGACCTCGCTGGCCAGTCTATGGCCTCAATACCTTCATCATCAAAGAAGTTCCGGACGATTCTTGCAGTGTATGCTCGAGCATTATCTTGCACTAAACGAAAAGTTTCACCTATTGCACCAGCATATTGCCTAACAGTTGGTTCTAGGATCTCGTCCCGATATGTCAGGGCCGTCAGACTACCTCCTGGGATCACATAAAGGTCTGTGCGCCCGTCAATGGATATCCCTGCCCACACCATAACTGCCACATCGCCAAACCTGTCATATGGAATAATGTTACATTCCGCATACTTCTCTCCTTGGCGACGCCACACCCTCATACGCCTGTCACAGGTCGAAACATGGTAGCGGCTCTCGTCTGTGAAGAGCGCAGATCGCCAGAGGCGCAGTTGCCAAGTGACGTGTTCCTAGGCAAACTCTCAGGGAGCTCTCCGGTGAACTATGGTCAGAATTGGTCCTCTGGCAGGTCTTTGGGCATCCAAACCATCTTCATGAAGACGATTTCGGACAGTTTGAGTGGACACACGAACCCATGTAGCTTGTCGGAAGTCAGTTTCAATGCCAATAGCAGTACACTGGCGATTTCTGAGGGCCAAAGTTCTCAGATATCGGTCCCGACGAGGTGTTGTAAAGCGGTGACGACCTTGCCCAGGTCTTCTTGTGAATTCTCCATTCTCCTAATAACGACTCCACAACCTGACAACAACGCCACGAGAAACGTCTAGAACGGTGGCCACCTCACGTTGCGTAAATCCATTTTCGATCATCTGCACCGCCCGAGCAACATCATTAGTTGCTAAATGACGTCGCACATCCTGGACCGTTGTCAAAAGAGCAGATATAGTAAAAAGTTGCACTAAAACATTTATTTTGTCAAATGTGCTATCGTGAACTAACTGTACACATGCAAAGGTCTAAATCTTATTAGGGGGTTACTCAACATAAAGAAAAACAAAATACCCATGCTTTGTTAGTTTATTGTAAAGTGCACGGGTTTCTTGATGATATTGACTGTCGATACCTACAAACGCAATTTGCAGCAAATATCTAGCATGGTGGGCAATTAACGCCATAACATATTTGCGCTCCTTTAATTAATTTGAGCAGTGTATAATACAAGGATCAGATTAGAGTTGGACATCAAGGTAGATAGTAAAATACACTAGAAACGATTGTATTGTATACTATATCTATAACTGTTAGTCATATAGATAGCATATGCCTTTAAACTAAGAGGCTGTTAATTTGTGTACGCTTTCGACCAAGTTACAAAACTAGTCATAATGAAGAGCTAAAATATACTGTATGTGTACAAATATGATTAAAATAAACTAATTGGCATCCGCAAAATGAATAAAGAACTATGAGCTAAAACAAAACCGTTTTCTTACAATTTCAATTATTTTTGTCATACAAATTTGTCCGTGCCTACTGCCAGTTCTATTAGCGACGTCGTCAAAACGTCAAACGACGGCTGTAAGGTCCAGTTACCGTTTGGTTCCTGTACAAATCTGCATCTTGTGTTCAACCGGAATAATTTCCTAACAACATCCGGCATTTGCGTTTCATCGATCTTTTCTTTGAAAATCAAAACAACAGGTTTTTGTAAATCCATTGCCTCCTTTGCTTCAATATGACACCAAGATTTATCACAAAACGTTTGAGAAATTACAAAAACTGCAACAGCAGAGTTCTCCATCTTGCACATTATTTCGGTTATCACTGGGAATCCTGGGCGAAAGTGTTTGTCTCCAATACAAATGTATTCGGCTTTTCTTTTAGTTCTTATGCAAATTGAATCATTAAGTTTATTCGCTAGTTGAGACATGACAAATTCTGTGTCTTCTGACGCGTAAGATAAAAACGCAAGGAAGTGACTTTCGTCTTTTGACCTTAGATAGCCTAGGTATGTCTTGATTTTGTTTTGTTTCTTTCTGTATCGTAAATAACTTATAATCAACAATACTGTCAGAATAATCAGACAGAAACAAACACTCAGTCCAATTACCAAATTTCTTTTCAACAGCTTCAATTTACATTCATTTTCTATTTGTTCTAATGCATCTCCTTTCAAATCATATAAATTGTCATCGTATTTACAAAAGTACTGCTTTTGTTCCCCACTGACAAAAGCTGAATGTTTAAACCATACAATAAAAGACAATCTATCGCACTGACATGTAAAATTATTTCGACGAATGTTTAAAACAAAGTTAGAAGCGCTAAAATTGTGCACGTGTTTTTCTAAGTCAGTCATTTCACGCTTACTTAGACCTGTGAAACGATTTTCACTTAAATCTAATAATTGTAAGTTTGATAATGATTTTATATCAAAAGAGAGAATGTTAATCAAATTTCCCGACAAATTTATAGATTTTAAACACAAGTTTTTGCTAAAAGTGTTTCGTGGAAGTGACGTTAGTTTATTATAGGAAAGATTAATATCTTCCAAATCAGTGAAAACATGAAGGAAAACGGCAAACTCTCCAGGGTACTCTTTTCTCATTTTGTAAAGTTTGTTCGACTCAAGGTTAATCTTTCGTAAACCGGTACCCGGATCAACAGACCTGGTATGAATAAACTCTATATTGTTGCCAGAAACGTCAATTTCTGTTCCTTTTGGAAAAGGCATATGTCGAAAAGACACATTAAGGTTTTGCAAAAAGTTATTGCGAAAATTCAAATACTTCACTCTAAGATTAATCCCTCTGGCGTCAAAAACAAAACCTTTGTCAAATGAGAGTGGCTTTGGATCTGGTGGTAAGAAGTTATCTAAACTTAACTTTTCAACACTAAACAGAAATGACTCGTACCTATTAAATATGTTTACAAAATTTAGGAAGGGTTGTATCGGATGTCTTAACAAGAATTGTAAAAGAGGAACTGATGCATTTGTCAAATCTAACTCTTTCAGACTGGCACAAGCAAAGAAGTCTGCTTTATGCAGTCCAAACACTCTAGAATGTTTCATGCTTATTACTTCCACAGACTTACACAAACTACGCATGTATGAAAAATCTATTTCAAATTCTGCTCCATCCAAAATTAATTGTTTTATCTTTCGTGAATGTAAAGACTCAAGAAATGTACTTGCTTCAGCTCTGTATATAGGTTTATGAGTCAATGATTGTATGTTTTTAAGATTTATTGTTTTCAACTTTGGTAAAGTATCCTCCGTACTTAGGCTTTTTGTTACCTCTGTCAAATACAGAAAGGTATTCCCAGACAAATCTAAAGTTTCCAAGTTGTCGAGCTCATAAAATGTCTCTGAATTGAAGAAAAAGTCCAGCGGGGGATTCTTTGGGACAATGCCATGTATTCCAAGATAGGTCAGGTTGCGAAGACCCCTGAAACTTTTGTCTGCTAAGTAATTAACACTGCCTGGAAATTCTAAATCTATTTCAAGCGTTTCAACACTAGCCCATGATTCATGTACTTTTGACAAAGTCTCTTTTGGTTCTGGTAGAAACGACGTCAGTCTGGCTTTCGTTATACCGTCTGGAATGGCCTTTTTCAGTAAGTTTCCTTGGCAACTAATGGCGTTACTCTTACATATGCAATCTCTTGGGCAACTTGCTGACTTCGCCATTCCAATCAGTGCAGTCAGTACAAAGAATCCACAAGTACCTAAAAGCATTTTAAGTTTTATTATGTTTCTAAGGTATTTCACATTTAAGAAGCTGGAATATTTTCCTTGTTAGTCTATGCTATTCAAGTTTAATTGTATCGTATATGATTTTAGCCAATTCTGCAGAGAAAGACTACGTTTGCTCTTTTGTGAAATCATTTTAAAGAGATTCGCAAAGTCCTTGTCGTTCAGACTGTTTTATCACTTTTCTTTTCCCACAATATCTTTTTTTCAATCAGACAAGTGAATACTTTCAAATAAACTGTTGCGTGCACTTTCCACATATTGGTATTAAAAATATGGTTATTCGCAGGGTTAAACAGACAGATGTTTCCCCAAACACTAAGACTTTGATAATAATAGATAATATCAAACAATATTACGGAAAGATTGGGATCACATACTTTACACACATAAGTTGACTATGTTTACAAGTACCACGAATTAACGGGCGTATCTGAAGCCTGTTATTTATCTGTGTATAAAAAATGCATATTTATTGTGCTTAGTTTTCACTGATATGAAACACATTCAGTCACCACTTCCTTTTTTGTAGAATGAAAATAAAATATATATATTTTTTCTAATCCAGTTTTTTTTCAATATGCATACTAATATTCGAATACGAGGCATTAGTTTAATCTATTTTAGTTTCGTTTTCAGTTTGTTTTTGCCAAATCGTCAATTGCTTGCCTTAGGCTTAGTACATACGAATGAAACAATTACATGTTTAGCAAAGACCACACACATACAAATCAAAATATACATAAACATTGCCAAATATAGTAAACAGTTAATATTTAAAGCTGCATTTTATACATATTTATATTTTGCTTCATTCAAAATTGATTCCTTTAAAAGATAGATTCAGTTTCTTTAACATGTCGTTAAACAGGTCATTTGTTCAGTATTATTCATATTTTCACTGTAAAATAGGATAGTCTAAATTGTAGGATGTGTGTCTTTAAAATAAGCGAGATTTTCAAATTTATCTGAATATTACCAATAAATTTTATACTAATTTTACCGCAGTGTAGATAAGACAATTGCAATAAATAATTGTAATAAAGTAATTACACTTACTTGCAACATATAGCATTTTTTGTAATTCGAGTAACTGTTGGGAAGTGATATATAGGAATCGCGTTTGTGTAACAGCTATGCACGCTATAAACACTATTCATACGCTTAAGTTCAGATCTGTACCGGGACCTCCAATTGTCTACATCCTGTATGTAAACGGAGTAGGTGAGTCATGGATTGATATAAAAACCTTTGACTCTTGTTTTACGTTTATTTATATAGTACAAAACTTCTGTTAATTTCAAATAATCTTTAAATTAATTATTTGTATACGAATATAAAATGATAATTATCATATCACTGATAAATTAATGGGTTTGCGACTGATCTTTCCCTATGTGTAATATCGAATCAATGTATGATGAAATCGGTGAGTATCCTAGTTTATTGGCCTGGCCCTACTTCTCGTACATATCATGTTGTCTGTCTTATATACTAGCAGAAAAAAGAAACTGTGCATGTGTAAAATATTCACGTTTGGCTCAATTTTATTAATTAAAGCTTGAAACTTTACACAGGTAAGTTGTGTATCCCTCTTGGTCATTCACACTGGTCAGTGCATGAGTTGCACGGGTAGTTTGCTGTCTGGCCAACGTCTTCGTTTTCACGTTTTTTAGGCCAGCAGTCAATCGCAAACACGTTTGTCGTATTAACCTGTGTAAAAGCATAGTGTTAATATCTGTAAGACACAAAATCAGCATAATTTTGAAAAAAGTCTTTTATACGCCATGCCAAGGTTGAATGAAACTGACAGATGCCGCGCCGTAGGCATGATCGAAGATGGTGTATGTCCTACTGACGTTGGAAGACAATTTGGTGTGCACCGAAATACTGTAGACGCCTTGTGGAGACGGTACTAACAGTTTGGGACCACCAGAGACCGGTCTCGGTCAGGACGTCCACGCGCAACGTCAAATCGCCAGGATACGTACATCCGGTTCGTTCATTTCCGTGAACAACTCAGAAATGCATCTTTGACGGCTAGAAGTATTCCTGACCTTAGAAGAATTAGTCCCCGAACGGTACGTCATCGATTACTTGAACGAGGCACACGTCCACGACGTCAGCCATACGTCCTGTTCTCCAGCAACGTCATCGTGTAGCACGTTATGCCTGGTGTAGAGGACATACACAACGCAGCAGGACTGCGCACGTGTTCTTTTCACGGATGAGTCCAGGTTTCATCTTGACATCAGCGACGGTCGTTCTAGAGTGTAACGTGTTGGTGAACATTTCCATGACAGTTGTGTGATTCAACGACGTCCATTCGGCGGAGGTAGTGTCGTGATGTGGGGTGGCATCTCATCCAATTGCAGAACAGCTCTTGTGGTTGTAGACGGCACACTTACAGGCATCAGATACCGTGAAGAAGTCATCACGTCATTCCATTAGGCAGCAACGTAACGCCACGCTGCAACAGGATAACGCTCGACCGCTCATCGCGCGGGTCGTCCCCGACATCTTGATCCAGAACAATGTCACCTGATATGTCGCCTATAGAAAACGTGTGGGATGAGATGCAGCGTCGCTTACGTCTCCTTCAAAATCAGCCGTTGACGTTATCTGACCTGTCACGTGCGCCTGTGAGAATATGGAATGGTATTCCCCGGGCATTTTTCAGCACACTTGTCGCATCAATGAGGCGTCGTTGTCAAGCATGCATCGATTCCAATGGTGTACATACACGATATTGATGACCTGAACTTAGTTTAGAGAACGTCTGTGAAAACTGATCTCTATCCAAGACGCTACTGATGCAATAACCATATCAGTTGAGCTGGTGTTAAATAAAGGACAGATAAAACCCTGTTGAAATTTTTTTGGCGATTTCTTATATACCTCCTAAGTTATAGAAGATTATAACCATGCACAGTTTCTTTTTTCCGCTAGTATACAAGAGAAAGTGTGCTCATACGTTTCGTCAATTAAATATATTAATTTGTAAAATAGTATGTCATGTATGGTACAAACATTTAATGACAGCTTATGACCAATGATATGCAACGTCGATTTTCAAAATTTTGACATTTAAATTCAAAGACAACAGGATTAAAAACAAAAGTTGCAAATTTTGTCCAAAGTGATGCAAGCGTTGACGTGGTGGCGCAGAGAACTAACGTAACCTCATTTGACGCCGCGAAGATCGTTATTTCAATATTGAATGAGTGTTTTGAAAAATCATTCAGTTTGTTTATAGCGTCTCTCGACATATTTGTTCCCAAATGTGCTCAATAGGGTTCACACCTGGTGAGAGGGCAGGGCAGAGCAGAGAAACATTTTGACGGCGCTTTTGTTGAGGAACTGTTTAGTGATACGCGCAATAGGAAAATGGAGGGCCCATTTCGCTGTAAAAATGGCACTGTTTCAGCCAGTAGAATCTGCTCGATACTACTAGTATATCATTAAGCATTAAGGTTGCCCTGTACAACAACGAGATTGCAGTAAAAGAGAGTAAATTTCGGCACGTAAACAGCCATCATTATCGATGTTTCTTTTTTCGGTAGTAATATTGCAGACTGATGTTTTTGCATTGTGTATATTATGGTTATGAACATTTCAACGCATAAAAGCATTTTCCCATTTCATGAATTATAGTGACCAATTAAATATTTCCAGTTATTGTAAGTGAGCGAATGTCAGCTTTCTTCAAATGATATTTATTTAAGCCAATTTATTGTCCAAATAAACGAAAAACAGAGTATAAGCTAACGACTTGCGTCTTCTTCAGAAATTTGCAATTACATAAACGGAAGTGAACAAATATGACGTCATTTTTGCGACGCCAAAAAAACACGTTACGTTATCTCCCTCTCTCTTTATTTTTTGTTTGTATAAACCGATTTCAAATTTCTTTCCTACATCTGTACATATTATGGGGATAAACTTACAACGCTTACATAGGACTCTCTAAATCGTTAATTTCCCGGCAGATAATGTATGTACATAGTTACGTTTGGTCAATTAAAATATTAAATGAGTCACTCTTTGTAAGCTTTATGATAGTTTATGAATATTCTTACAAAGGTTTACAGATAAAGTACGCATGTTCGTTACGGCAAAAGTTGCGTATCTTTATAATTCTCCTACTGAAGGTAGAAAATGAACAAAATAACAACCTTCACGATGGTATCAAATTTCTATAAATATGACGTCAAAACACTTGTTCATTATATATTTTATTTCGATATATAGACACTGTATATAAGGAATTTGTTCAATGTACAGAAATATAGAACTATGGATATAAGGAACCAATTTTAGTGTCATATGGAGTTCAATATAAGCGGAGTTAAATGTATATCTAACAGATATCATTTCTCACCAACTTTTAGATCAGGTTACTCAAGTGAGTCATGTAGGGCCATGTTTGATGGCTACCCCAGGATAACGCTTTAACCAGAGGCATACAGAAATATGTTGTAGCTTTGCCTGGGAAATTTAAAACTACTGATGCTAGAAAAATGAAGGCACGTTGGAAATAGTTTTAAACCCTTCTTTTCAAGGGCAAATCACAGGTATCTGATCTGGTATATTCTTGGGCCTTATAACCTACAAGGGTACACATCAGCAATAACCTAGATACGGACGAGACTGCAAAGTGGCAGGGGTGAATGCCAGAAGATGCTATCGGCTTCTTCATTTTACAGCTCTTCAAACTTGTTCGCATTTACACGCTGAGTTGCTATTTGTGTTGTCAATGTTTTAAATGTGTCAAGTATGTATCTATGATGTATTTAACTTAACCAGATCTTGTAACTACATGTACATGTATCAATAAAAAACAATGGCAGATATCTGATAATCAGAAAAAAAAACAGCAGAAAACTAGAGATGCACGAGAAATGTGTCACAGACATGAATGCCCCCGAAACAAGGCAATGGTCACAGTCATGGTGGTATATAACTTGATCTTATCTTGATCATTTGTGAAAAAAAAAATGCAGTCTGTGAAAACTAGAACCGCCACTACACTGGCGACAATACCACCCCTGGTGCCGCTTTTTTTGATATATGGGAACATATTACTTTATGCCCCAGACTAAAATAAAGTATAAAAAAATAAAAAGGGCAATAGTTCCAAAATTATGCAAAGAAGAGTTATTATTCTTCGGCACTGCACTTCTCCTCAATGATATCTATTTATCTATGAAGTTTCAAATAGATATCTTCAATAGTTTTTGTTATGCCCCGGACAAAAAAAAACCCTGACAGTTCCAAAATTATGCAAAATAGAGTTATGGTTCTTAGGCACTGCACTTCTCCTCAATGAGATCTATTTATCTGTGAAGTTTCAAGTTGATACCTCCAACACTTTTTGAGTTATGCCCTGGACAAGCAAAAATAACAAAGGGAGCTAGCTCTAGATTATTCAAAATGTGAGCTGGAGTTATGGTTCTTGTGCACTGCACTCCGCCTCATCACCAACAATTACCTATATTTCAAGTTTGAAGCCAATTTCATGTATACTTTGTGAGAAAATGGTCAGACAAGGAAAACTAAAAAGGAGAGATAACTCAAGAATTAGCATGGCGATAGTAATAGTTTTTGTTCACTGCACTTGTCCTCATGGCCATCAAACTATATTCCAAGTCTGAAGTCAACGTCTTGTATACTATATTCCAAGTCTGAAGTCAACGTCTTGTATACTTTTGGAGTTATGATGCGGACAAAATGGGGACGGACAGATGGACTGACAGACAGTTCGATTATTTTATGCCTCCCTTCAGAGGCATAATAGCTTCACATGCATTAATGAGTACAGCTTGCATCTGTCCCCTCAAACTGTACAGGTAGATGTAATCACCACCACACAGAGCAAACTTCGCCCACCGGTTACGCTATGCTCAGTAACCACTGCCTTCACACTAATCACATGATGATGGTCTTATCACATGATTGTGTCAAGATGGCGGATACGCCAAAGAAACCGTTAAAAAATTGTTTCATCTGATAAACAGCGACACAATAATTTGAGCTCTGGTGTCAAGTCTGCTGATATGATTTTTATAAAATTCCATTTCTGTTAAAAAAAAAACTTTAGCACAGTAGTATTGATTACTTGAATGATTTCTTTTTCAAAAACGGTCATATTGTTTTGAAATAAACGGTGCGATATTAAAAATTATTTTCATAATATTTATGTTTCCGAAATTATTTTTTATTTGAGTTCACGTCTAACACCTTACTGTCTTGAAACATTAGCAAAACTGTGTTTACTTTTTAAAAATAAAATCAAAATTGGAAAAAAATCATATAGTCAAAAATCTTGACGAAAATGTGACGGCAGAGATCTAATCCTGTAAGGGGAGATCACTGCGTGGGAGATTGCACATAGATGGTTAGAAAGGTTTGGGATTTTGTTCAACACCACATCTTACAGCTGATATTTTATTGAGACATTCTTTTATCTTACTATAAGCACTGAACTGGTATTACACAAACAGTTGCACATTTCAATTTTGTTTTTATTAGAATGTTCTACCAATCAAGCATACAGGAAAATGGTTCATATAGACTGTGCCAGTATATAGATATTCATTATTTCTGGAAAACCTTTAAAAATTAAAGCAAGAGATTCACAAACTACCCAAGTGTACCTAAATATACCCTTATGACTAGCAAATACCGAGGTTTCATCAATGAAACATTTACTTTACATCTACAACACTGCTTGGTGATTCTCATTTAAAGTTCTGTAACACTGCATGGTGATCATCATTTAAAGTTCTGTAACACTGCTTGGTGAGATAATGTTATTAAAACACTTCCAACTATATGGTATTCTCCTGGAACAGTATCGAAACTATTAACAAATATCTCTGTTATTTGTATGCATTAGCTTTGTGCTTTGGAAGGAAGCTGAACCCATCAGGAACTGGACCTAGCAACTTCTCACTGAAACAGTCATTTGAAATATGTATACATCTCACTGATATATGTATTTAAAATAAGTGCAAATCTCATTGAAATATGTATTTAAAATATGTGCAAATCTCATTGACATATGTATTTAAATATGTGCACATCTTTTTGACATATGTATTTAAAACATGTGCACATCTCATTGACATATGTATTTAAAATATGTGCACATCTCATTGACATATGTATTGAATGTGTGCACATCTCATTGATTTATGTATTTAAATATGTGCACATCTCATTGACATATGTATTTAAAATATGTGCACATCTCATTGACATATGTATTTAAATATGTGCACATCTCATTGACATATGTATTTAAATATGTGCACATCACACTGACATATGTATTTAAATATGTGCACATCTCACTGACATATGTATTTAAAATATGTGCACATCTCATTGACATATGTATTAAACATATGTGCACATCTCATTGACATATGAATTTAAAATATGTGCACATCTCACTGACATATATATTTAAATATGTGCACATCTCATTGACATATGTATTTAAAATATGTGCACATCTCACTAAAATATTCATATAAACTGAGTCATGATTTTACTGAAATATGAAATTAAAATACATACACATCTCACTAAAATATGCATTTAATATAAATTTTTACTCAACTTAAGGAAATACAAATGTAAAGTAAATGAAATGATCTCTGACAGTGAAATATATGCACCTAATAAAATATGAACATATCTCACTTAAATATCAATCTAAGACATGCACTAATCTCACTGAAATACACATATAAAATAAATGGAAGTATCTCAATGAAATATGCACATCTAGTACATCTAAAGCAAATAACTATTACTAAATAATGTAGAAAACATGCCAGCCTTCAAACACAATAATTGACTTTAATTTATGTCAACTTCACTAGTATACAGATATACAGGGCATAGAATTTTTTTTTAAAAATACTGACGAAGTTTAAACTACAGGCATTTGAAAAAAACAAAAAACAAAACGACAACCTCAACATTTAATTTAAAAGACTTTGAAATTGAACACAGAGGCATGAAAAATATTCCTGTAGGAGATCAACATTTTACTGAAGAAGTTGGTCAATGACGCATGAAAACATAGTATTTTACATACATTAACTGCTCTATTTTAAGGCTGCAAACATACCTGATTTTGATCCAGTCTCCACAGTTTGGACTAGCCATTAAAGTTTCCATCTCATCTCTGCCTTTGTAGAATGGTGGTCTTTCATTAATTTGCTGTGGAACACTTTCTAAAATACCAACTGGTATATACCTGTAACAAGTGTACTATTAAGGTTAGTCAAATAAATTTTCACCGAGTTATGGCCCTTTGATCCTTCATGTGTAAAGAAAATCAAAGGGCCATAACTGAGTGAAAATTCATTGGACTGGAACACAACAATGACATGCACAACTAGGCTTGGTTCTTATGACTTGTGCAAAGTATTAATTATTAAAATCTGACAAATATTTGCTGCGAAATAGTCTGGACAAATTTATATGTTAAACTAGAATGCCCATGAGCAGCATGCTGAACCTGCCAATGGAAAGCTGCCTATGGAAGTGGAGCAGTGAAATGGAAACTGTGGGAAGATGATGATGGAAAGACAAGGCAGGCCTATATGATGTCTCTTTCAGGGAGTATAACAAATGTATCACAGTAATTTCAAGTGAATTCTTCCATGCATGGAGAAGTAATGGCCCAAACAAGGTCTATCATCAACATTTTGGACCTTTGAGCTGTCATTGTGACCTTGACCACTGAGCAAGGAATCTGGGTCTTGCATGTGACACACCATCTCATTAAGGTAAACAAATGTGCCAAAGTATTTCAAAATCCTTCCATGCAGGGAGAAGTTATGGCCCAGACAAGGTCTATCATTATAATTTTGGACCTTTGACCCGGCACTGTGACCTTGACCTTTTGAGCTGGGAACTTGGGTCTTGCACACGACACACCGTCTCATCAAGGAGAACAAATGTGCCAAGGTATTTCAAAATCCTTCTATGCACAGAGAAGTTATGGCCAAGCCAAGGCAATCATTACCTTTTTTAGTTATGGAGTTCTTCCCCACACTAGACAGAATGACATAATGATGGAAGGACAAGGCAGGGCTATATGATGTCTCTTTCAGAGAGCATAACAAATGTATCAAGGTTTTTTCAAATTCTTCCATGCATGGAAAAGTAATAGCCCAGACAAGGTCTATCATCAACATTTTGGACCTTTGAGCTGTCACTGTGACCTTGACCTCTGAGCTAGGAATCTGGGTCTTGCATGTGACACACCATCTTATCAAGGTAAACAAATGTGCCAAGGTATTTCAAAATCCTTCCATGCAGGGAGAAGTTATGGCCCGGACAAGGTCTATCATCAAAATTTTGGACCTTTGACCCGGCACTGTGACCTTGACCTTTGAACTGGGAACCTGAGCCTTGCACGCAACACACCATCTCATCAAGGAGAACAAATGTGCCAAGGTATTTCAAAATCCTTCCATGCACAGAGAAGTTATGGCCAGGACAAGGCAATCTGGATGGACACCCACACGCACATACATACACCGTACTGTGGTACCAAATGTGATGACTATGTCGAGCTATCCGCAGGCGGGCTCGACAAAAAATCAAAGACCCATAACTCCTTGAAAAATCATGGCAGTGGAATGCTGTAACAACATACACAACTTTGACTCTTGCAATGTAGTATCAAAATCTGAATAATAGTTGATGTGAAACAGTGTTGACAAACTGATGTTTAAAAAAACGAAGGGACATTACTTATTGAAAAAACATTGAAGTGGAATGTGACAACAACATGCACAACAAGGTTTGAAACTTATGATTCTTGCAGGGTATTTTTAAAATTCGAGTGATAGTTACTGAGAAAAAGTCCGGAAAAATTTTGTCTACAGATGGCCAGAACGACTGACCAATGGACAGTCCCATCATAGGACATGAATCCAATATATCCCTCAGATATTCTATCTTGGGGTAATATATGTCTAAAATGAAATAAAAATCAAATCAAAATATTGTGTTAATTATTTCAGAAACGTTTTAATATCTCCTTGTAAGTGAGATTATGTTTCTAACAGGTAGTATACTAACCAGATTCTGGGGACAGATGACTAATCTATGTCAGCAAGAAATATATTAAAATGAACATTATGTAGTCCTGTACAAGACCACCTAAATTTGTTAAATTATAAGGTACACATTTGTAATTTCTCAGTAGTTTTCTTGAAACAGCATCCTTTAAAAGAGTTATGCTTACATTACCGACAAAATTCCTTACAGCATTCCAGTAGGAAGCTTCATGTATTTTCCTTTCCTGATAATATGAGTCCCAGTTGTCCAAACCAATTCTGACATAGTATTTCACTATATCAGCTGTAATACTAAAACTCACCTATATAAGAAAGACAACCATTCTAGTAAGAATCGTCTTGTATTTTCCACTCCCTGATAATCCGATCCCCAGTTGTCCAAACCGTAGTTGACAAAGTCTTTGAGCATTTCAAACCTCTCTGTGGAAGAAATGTCCCAATGTCTCTGTTCCTTAATTTCAGTAAATATCCATGGCTTTATCAGGGCCCCTCTGTAATGACAGAATTATAGAAATACTCCAATATATGCTAAATCTGCTAGGCATCAATAATAAGAACTCTGATATTATGCCTACCAAGTAATTTCATATTTGTTTTTCAGTGATTATTTTCTTCAGAAGCTAATGGATATCCTTACCTAACCTTCACTCTAACTGTTTAAGTGATTATCTCCCTTTTTATTTACCAAGGACCAACTGATAAATGTTCCTAACTGTTTTATCACCTACACGTTTCAAGCGAACAATTTCTTATTACCTAGCAATCATGATTCCATTGATTCCTGTCTGTTCTCTGCGTAAATTTGCTTCTTCATATGATAAAATATCACCATTACCTAAAAAAAATTCATGATGAGTTAACACATTTTTCAAAAGCAAACTATTACACTGAGATATTTACTGACAGGTGATTAATTAAAACACACAATATTTTATATCAGTTAACTCATTTCCTTAAAAGGGATTTCTAAAAAGCAAACTATTACACTGACAGATAATCTATTATTCATTAACAGATAATAGATTATTAATTGACGGTACCTATCTTTATATATGTATATTCAGCACACTCTTACACATTTACAGACTTGCATTTTACAGAAACATCTCGACATTTCAGCAGCCAATCAAACATTTTCCTTGTAATGGAAATCTTCAGTACCATGTATATTAATGAATTATCTAATATCTACTATTTTTTTATTTCACAGAAACATTTTGAACTTTGCTTCGAAGAGAAGAATTAATTACCAAACAGTGGCATTGGACTTGCTAGTTGTGCACACTGATTGATGTAATCCCAGTCAGCAGTTTTTGTGTACCTCTGCATACGAGATCTTCCATGTAACTGTAATAAAAAATTCAACTTAATATTTAAGTATTCTAAGAAGCTATTCCATATTTTTCTGAAAAAAACCCTCTCCACTAGCAATACCATACAACTGTCAACACATTTTCTACTTTATTTTACCTATAACAGGAGGGTTTTATATCTTAAATTAGGGAGTTGTTGTTTTTTTGTGTTTTTTTTAAATGTCCAAGTTCCTCCCAACATGGGTAGGTATTTCTATAAAACACATGATAAATTAATTATATATATATTAATTTCCCCCAATCATAAATATCTAAAATTAGAGCTTTAAAAGAACTAGATATATCTATGTGGAATGTACAAGTATAGATATGCTTATAATGCTCAGAAGACTTTAATACTGCACAGTTTCCCTGCCATTACCTTTGTCTGAAATACCTACCCATGCAATGTAAGAGAAACAAAACTTGAAAAATGGAGAGAATTTAAAAATTTAGGATTAATCATGAAAACCAACTTACTGAACCAAACATTTAGTTACAAAAAAATCCTTCATTACAGAACCACATAAAATTTTGATAATTTTTTCATCCCTGTTGAAACGAGATGAAAAACATACTGTTGTCATGGCAACACCCCAATCCCTGAGATGTGGAACCAATGTATGGGCTGTGTTCTTGTCATTGTAGATTCCTGTCCTCATCTTTACAGTGAGGGGGACATCCATCACGGCTTTCATACCAGTGATAATCTGCTCAAACTTTGTCAGTCTTCCCATTAAAGCACTTCCTTCACCCTAAAATCATGTAATTTACACTTTCAGCAACATTCAGTTATACGGTACATGTGTGTGGCAAGTTTGGGTCAATATGATTTATAAATGTTTAGACAAAAATGTCAGGATGTTCATTATAGTCAAGAAGCCTTAAAAAATAAGTTTTACAGACAAGCATATGACTTACAATTTAAGTCTGGAACATTATGATTATGTCTGCCCTTTGAGTAAAAAAAAAAATGCTGAGATAAGATCATTAAAGCTTATTTTACCTACCTTATTGAAGATAAGGTCTATCGGACAACCACAATTTATGTCTATAAAGTCTACATTCATAGTTTCACAAATCAGCTGGGCACACCTTGTCATGGAGTCTGGGTATCCTCCACATAACTAAAAGAAACAATACTTACTACAGTGGTGTTGTGTTAGTGTTGAAGCACTAAATAATTCATACATTTTCAAAAAATGGGCATATTTTCCAAATCATTTTAGCAGATTAGGGCAGAAATATAGAAGAAAAATTTTGTCATAAAACTAACAGTACTTCAAAAACAATTTACTGATACATTTTGATCAATAGCAAATAAGACTACCACAAATTATTACCACCATTTATTATAAGAAAAATCTAACACTCTTCCTTATAAAAAACTGAAAAATGTAACTTTTCTTTCCTTCCTTTTGCTTGTTTCTAAACCTTTGGTTAACATGTTGCCAAACAAGCAGACTTGTCATTAAAGGATAAAACCAAACCATTTCTAAAATGGATTTGTCTATTGTGTATATTGCTAATCTATAAAACCATCTTTTTATTGCAAAAATGAACACTGTACCAGTGTCGGCTAATCATTTTCTGCATGGGTGCTGTGAGTGTAGATTAAGTTAAAACAAGCATATGACTAGTTTCCAGTACAGAACCACCCGTGTCTTGTAAAGCTATGACCTATGAATATTGTCATCATGTTTTCCAGCAACCAGAAGCAAACAGAACAAAGAAGATAATTTCTCCCTAAAGTTTTTTCTGCAATATACAGAACAATGTTTTTCTGCCTGCTTGACCACTGCAGAAAATAGTCTGGGTTTTTTTCCACAGCAAATGGCAAATAGAATAAAATTCTAAGCCTCTTAAGTAACTTGAAACAGTATTACAGAAGTACATAGAAGACATAATGTAACCACTCACCTGTATACCAAAAATGTCTTCACTTTCATGTCTTCTGACAAGGGCCCACTCTGATTGCTGACCTTGTAACAAGTTTGTACAGACTGCCATTTCTCCACATGTGATGTCTGCTCCATACCGCTTACATATACGTCTGAATGGTAGGTTTCCTACCTAAAAAAATATCATACTTTCGAGTCGGAAATCCAACTTTCTGCTAAAACATTTAATTACATACTGAAAGAAATACAATTCTCTAAGAAAAATGTTTATTCTTTCAAGCCTAAAATGTTTATGTATGCAACCTCTCTGTTCCAGTTGACTTAACAGTTCAGGGAAGTAAATATCTCTGCCTATATTATGATAATTAAATAATATACCACACTATAGTGATGATGACCTTGTAAAATAGTAAATAAAAGGTCATTAGTATCAGTACTTTCCGTGGAATTCAACACTATTCTCCTTAAGATTATTTAATTCAACTAGCTCTAACAGTTATATTGGACAGGGCATTTACATAGCCAATGTAGGCAAGCAGTTTCCCTATCAACTGTTGGTAGCCAGATAACCTTACCTCTGTATTAAGCAGGCAGTTTACCTAACCAAAGTGGGCAGAATGTATACCTAACCTCTGTGAGCAGGCAGTTTACTTAATCACTGTGGGAAACAGTTTACCACTGTTCCTGGAAAGAACTAGACAGCCATTCTCCATAAGAAACTATCAACATCCTCACTTAAACTGTTAGGGTTATTAGTGGGGTTCAATCCCATGGCCATCAACTGATGAGAGGTTAGGCCACTTGAAGTCAACAACTTAAGTCACTCCACTGTGGTGAAGGGTCTTCTATGTCTCTTCTTTTAATTGGAGTTCAAGTCAGATTTTACAGTTACAGACATGGACGGTAAGTTATGTAAATTGTGATAAAAGTAAATCTACAGCTCTTGAACTAAGTAAACAATATGATTAAATTGTTATGTTAATAGACATGAACATACTCACTGTTGTAAGAGGAGCTAGATACAGTTTGTCAGAGAAGTCAACCTGTGATATAAAAATCAACAACAATTAAAACATGTTTATTCTTATCCAGAGTATCACCAAATTTCATATGACAGATGAAGATGTATATTGACAAGACATAAACAAATTCAACCTGTCATGAGTACTGATTCTGTCTGTCTTGTTTTTCACTCTAAAACCAAGATCTGAATCCAAAATGGACCTGATAACTTTTCATAGAATTTTTCATAGAATTGTACTTCTTGTTGCATTGCATCTTTTGTGCCTAATCAAAGGTAATTAAGTTACCAAAGAATATTTGCATACTACACCTGAATTTTGTTCAATCGCAATTCATTTGGACTGTATTTTTATTAAACTACATGTATATGTAAATACTTAATATTATACAAATTACTAACCTTCTTTTTCATGGCTATAGGTTCATCCAACTTGCTATCAACTATCTGTATGCCACTTGTTGTTTCTGTTACCAACTCAGTGTCCTTGTTTTCTTCTACTGAACACCCATCCTGACAACCTAAATCTTTTTCTTTCAAACAAGCCTCAATTTTTCCTTTGCCAACATCATCGATACTTTCTATTTTTTTATCTGAGATATTACTTTCTGTATTTTCCCCACTCTGCCCTCCACTGCCATTTTTCCCTACTTCCCCACTTTGCCCTCCATCACCACTACCTTGCCCTCCACTAGCTTGATTCCCTCCACCATGTTTCTTATTCAAATAGTTCTGTGCTCTTTTCTTCTGAGTGTTTGCAAACGGACAGATTTTTTCCAATACACCATCTGCTTTAGAGAAATCGTATTTCTTCTTCCATAAAGAATGCTGTAGCTCCTTGGGTAGGACATTTGAAACAGTGTCCACCTTTTTCTTCAGCTGACTAAAATCTGGTTTACACATGTTTTTGAAGTCTTCTGTAAGATGACTCTTGGCAAACCTACATGTTATTCCAGCTGGACATTTCCCATATGTCTCATACAGATAACACTGGCCCTCTAGATCAGGTTGTTTCCCCTCGAGGAACTTCTTCACATCATGGTTAAACTTACACTTCTCAGCATATGGACACTCTAGCTCTTGGACAATGGATGGGCAAAGTTTCTCTGCAGCAGTGATTCTCTTCCTGCCAACAGGTCTCTCTTTATTTCTCCCCTTAAATAATAATTTTACATTGATAAATGACATGCTTTTAAGAAAGTTAAAAATTAGAGGAAAGATTTTAGCTGGAAGTTCATGAGCCGTATGCCACATCTTTGCAGAAGAGAAACAACTTTGATAGGAAACCAAACTCTCAAAGAAGTTGATAATTACTCCTCTGTGTCCAAGTGCATACAACATTGCAATGCCATCACTTCGCTTTTTAGGAATGTGCAGGCAACAAGTATATTTTAAGAAGAGAATGTAAACTGAGTTTCTGATCAAACTTGATAAAATGTCATAATAGACATATTAAGACTTTAAAAGTGTATGTTGTTTAAATGTAAAAATTAAATTCTGCAATAATAAACAATTTAAAGAGAACCAACAGTATTTTAGTTCAGTGTATATACTCTGGCAGAGTGTTTAATATACCTTCAGTTTGACGCGTTTTGAAGGTGGTTCCCCGTCCGTTGTCGCCTTGTTGTTAATTTCCTCTATCTGATTCTTTGTGGTCTGAGAAATGTAATCTGTGTCCACTGTTGGTTTGTGGTCCCACAATACAAACCTTTCAAGAAAAACATATTTTTGATTCAAGACAAATTTTCTTTATTTCATTTAAAGTTTCAAATCACTCATTTTGTAATTTTCCTTTTGATGCAAATTTTCATTTTTTTCTTTAAATATTCATAATCTGCTGAGTCACATGACCAAGTAAAACTATATATACATGTAGTTGTTTAGAATGCAACCATTCAGATGAAAAATTTAACACTGAAGAGACTTGTCAGCTGTTTTCATACAATAATTTTTGGATAGCTATGCCTAATTTATGAGTACTTAATTGACCAGCATCCCTAGAAGAGTAGTCATTTTAATGCATGATAAAGGATCGAAGCAAGAAGTTCTAAAGATACGCATGCATATTTTCATTTTATGTGTCCCGTTTGCGGTCTGAGCTGATAACAGTATTAGCTGATGAGTGGAGAATTAATAAACCAGCTTCATAAGCTGATGTGAAGATTATTAGGACCTTGCTCAGGATTCAATCCTGAAGCTAAGTTATGTGTAAAATTATATATATTTCACCTGCAGAAACACATCTGAATTATCTTGCACCACAAAAACTTTTCTTACACAACACGACTTGTTTTTTCTCAGTGTTTCTGTAAGTCTTCTAAACACAAACCATCCATGATGGGTCAAAGTATTGTGAAAATGGTTTACACCAAGATTAAAATTATATTTATTCCTTAAGTTCAATGACCATGCAACAGGACCCTTCACTAATTTGACTCAAGCCCAGTATGACTTTTGTTTATAATATCTATGACCAACAAGTATAGTATAATACAATGTACATGTATTTCTATGGTAACTTAACAGATACTCACTCTGGCTTAAGCTTTGCGACTCCAGGTTCATCTTGTCTGTTATAAACTGCCATAACTGAAAAAAAAAAACAGAAATCTTGACTGCTCTATTTCAAAAGTATAAACATTTATTTGGAAACCTTTTATCTCAAGTTTCTTGACTGAGGTTACCTTCCCTATAAACATCAGTGAAGTAATTTATTTTCTTTAATCATCTTCTATGACAAAATAAGTGCCCATTTTGATAACAGTTGAATGTCAGATGAAGCTACAACTGCACAAGCAGGACTTTAATTTTAACTATGCAAATCATTTCAAGAGCATATAGATATAGCAGATGTTAGCTATGTTGGTTTACAAAGTTTACATTTTTAATAAAATATTTTACAAAAAGTACTGTATAATTTCAAAACTGTTCAGCCAAATAACAGCTTCAAATTGACTTTATATTAAAACTGCTTTCTCTCAGCTGCCACGAGACAATGATTCAAACAAGCGTGATGAACTTTGACACAGGATATGCCTTTACCAATCAAGTAATCTCTGCTTTGCACCAGCACACCAGCAGGGAAAACAGCACAGCAAAACAAATCCACCCAAACTCATGGTGTATTTTGTTATCTTATATAGTCTATATTTAAGAGTACTTCTACTTCTACCAAACACTGGCTGCACTCAACACTTTGAGTTTTAATGCCAGGGGGATGCGCAAAAGAGAGAAAAGGGAAAACAAAGTGAGAGTGTATACAGTGAACTGTTAAAAAATAAAACAAGTTTTCGAGATTTACACAAAGTGATTTGCTAGTTGGGCCCAGAAGGCCTCAACTGAGCCTGCTATGTTATGTCAGATGGAAGGCTGTTCCACTCCTTGATGGTTCTAAGGAAGAATGACTGCTGTCTGTAGGTGGTTGCAGGACGTGAAGGCATTACTAGCAAGGTACTTCACTGAATGGGATAAGTCTGTTTTGTTTTCTGATATTTTATAGAGGATCTAGTAAGTTGGCTGTTTCTTCTTCTGTCTTGAAGAGATGTCCATTGTATTGTCTGTTATGCTAAATCTGTTTCTGTAGTTGTTCTTTACAAAACGGGCACCTCGTCTTTGGATTTTTTCAAGCTTTTCAATATCTGTTCTCTCAAAAGGATCCCATACTGCTGACGAGTATTCAACACTAGGGCGGACGAGCTAGAGATATGCTGTTTCTTTGATTGCTGTTGACCATATGTTAAGATTTCTTCTGATAAAGTTGAGGTTTCTGCTGGCTTTGCTGGTGATGTTGCTGGTGTGTTCCCCCCAGTCAAGATGGTCGTTGATGGTTAGGCCGAGGTACTTTGAAGATGTCACATGTCGTAGGATATGGTTGTTGAAGGTGCAATCATGTTTGTTGGTAGTTTTCTTTCTGGATATGGTGAGGATTTTGAAACTGTATTATATTTCTTGAGTGAACTCTGGTAAAATTCCACTGCATCACACTCTGCTACACTGGTCAGCATTTCTTATACACCTGTAGATTTTCTACCAATGCTCTGTCCATTTATTAAACTTAAAGTTGCACTGAAAACACACTTGGGTTCTTAGCTTCTTTATATCCCATATTTGTGGCACATGGACCAAATATACGTATATTTTTGGAACAATATACAAAACACAGATATATTACAGACCTGACAATTATCTGAAGTAGGCATATTTGGAGAGAAAAAAAAACTTCATTGCATAAGATGTCTTGTCAATTTGTGTTTTCAAAACATGGATATGCTCTTGATCCAGCATTTGCTATTTGAAAGGCCCTGCTTGATCTAAATAATCCCACTATTATTTAAGACTGCATCAGATAAATCAATGTCCCTGCAGGTAGATAATTTTTCTACTGAATACTTCAGGAAACAGCTCATACACATGCAACTTTCTTGTTTCATTGAGCTTTGCCAATCGGAACAATATATCATGTGTATTTAAATACATATTTTAATGCATGACATTCTAACAGTGTCAGCACCTTGGCAAATGAACAGTAACACGAGAATCAATTGCAACTCGTGATTGTTTTGTTTTGTGTAACGACTGCGATTTCGATGTAAACTACAAAATCCATTACACAATTCTTAATTTTTAAAAAGCTATTATTTCTGTTTATTTGGACATACGTTAAATGTTAACTAGAGCAAAATGAAAAATATTGGAAACCACGATTTCTTTTTACCTCGCGAAATTGCATGATATTTAAACGGTTACACTGAATACCGGAATAGACATTTTTACCAAAATATACCGGAATAGACTTTCGATTACCGGAATAGACCTATTAAAGCTATATTATAATTACAAATGCATAAAATCTTCGACCATATTACAATATAGATGTTTATTAAGGGATGTACAAAAAATGAACTTTGAAAAATACATATTTTTGTTCATTTCAGCCACTTTATTGAGAATTACCAAGGCGGTGCGCGTTGGCGCGTAAGAACAGTGTATCTGTGTGAATTACGTTGCACAAGTCCTTCACTTACTTCAACTATTTTGTTTTAAATATTTGTAGGTGATTGGAAAAAAGGCAAGCAGTTATTAAGAAATGGCCTAAAAAGTGTATTGATTAATATGTATATTTTCTTTTTAATTTTAATATTTTTGTTTTTAAATTTTATGATTGAAATATGTTTGCTTTTTTCCCTTCCCTTTGAAAAAACGGTAGATGTGTATATGCCGTACCGAAAGGAAAGTAACAAAATAATTGTACTTTTTGAGAATAAAGGCAATTACCATTGCAAACATAATTTTGATAATTGTATAGTAATTGTCAAAAAAGACAAAAAAAGCAAAAAAGATCAGTTAATTTAATTAATTGATCATGTGATTGTTTATTGCAATGTGAAGCATATGTTGTCTTTAACATGTTTTTACATGTTATGAATTTAATTTTATACATATAAGAATGGATTAGTATTATCATTAATTTCATTTTATTTCAAACGGTAGAATATTACAGTATAATGACGAAAAAAAATAAATAAACAGATAGATACAATTTTTGCCATTTATCATTTTTTTACATTTTGCATTTACAACTTAATTGAAAGTAAAACTCGTCTGATATTGAAGAACATCTTTCTATGGCCAGTGTCATTCAGGTGAACTTTGTCAATAGCAAAGTCCTTTGGGAATCTAACATTGTTCATATTAATCTGGCCCATCGTAGTTCTTTGTAATAGTTACGTTCACTGTCCTTCTCTGAGCATTAAAGACATTTTCGTGACGAGTGGGTCTTTTATGAACTGTCCGCGTTCTGTGATAAACGTTATGAAGACTCTTTTGACGCCAGTTGATAATATTAAATCCCCCAGTTCTTCCAGCTTGCTTGAAATCTCTTTTGGGTTTGAGCGCGAATTTATGTCGTTACCCCCGAGCGTCAATACAACAACATCTGGTTTCCAGCGAAGCATTTTCTGGAGCAATTTCTCGTCGTATCTATCCACCGTCATTCCTCCTACACCGAAGAATGCAACGTCACATGGGAACTGTAAGTATAAAAAGTATAAAGCTATATTAATTATTTAAGTAAATTTCCGTGTTTCATTTCACTGATTTGAATTTCACATCATAATAATACATAATTTTTACATTAATCTTACATTTTAATATATCTTTTATTTTATTTTTATAAAATTACCTTCATGTCATTTTGACTAAACCGACGAAGTCTCTTGGGTACTGTAATTGTAAAAAGTATAAAGCTATATTAATTATTTAAGTACATTTCCGTGTTTCATTTCACTAATTTGAATTTCACAGCATAATATTACATAATTTTTATATTAATCTTACATTTAAATATATCTTTCATTTTACGTTTATAAAATTACCTTCATTTCATTTTGACTAAGTCTCTTAATGTAACTATCACCGTATAATGCAACCTTCATATTTTCTTTCTCTTTAATGTAATACATAAGTATCTGCTCTGCACGTGAAACGTGGTAATTTATACTTTGCTGATTCATTTCGCGGCTTGGGCTATTAATTTGAGTGATTCAGTTCATACGATTTTTTTTGGTCAACAGTTAGCATTCAGTGTTTGCCAAACAATCTGTGACACATAATGTTGTGAAAAGCTGGTCATTTAATCATAAGTCTAAAACAGATATGTGATACTCGTTTTATTGCTCATTTTAATATATATTGAGTAAATGCTACGCATTGAAATTTTTACGACACCGTTTTCATTTATATAATTAATATTATCACAAACTGTGTATTAATTAAGTAATATTTTGATTTATAAAATTCAATATACACTCTTAAAGTCGGTATCTTTCACAAAACATCGCTTTTTTTACATTTATTTACTTCTTTTAGATGTAATAGGTCTATTCCGGTAATCGAAAGTCTATTCCGGTATATTTCGGTAAAAATGTCTATTCCGGTATTCAGTGTAACCCATATTTAAATACGGTGTTTCTGTAAGTTTTACTGTTGTGATTTTTTTTTATTTGCAGTGGGATAAGCGACAATCGCTAAGGAAAACATTTTTTTGACAGCACGATATTTTGAAACACTAGGTGTAAATTATGACTTCAGAAGGACTTTGGGAAGACAGAGATGTTAGATTTGACATAAGTCCGAAGTAGGTTCAAGCTTGACAATTTCTAAAAAATGATACATGTACTATGTGCTGTAGTGACTGAGCCACAGGAATGTTTCCCTTTTCACCTCCGATGGTTAACCGATATTTTATGTTTATATCTGTAAAAGCGGTTCAACTCTTTAAGCATAATGAATTAAGCAACCTTTTCAATAGAACCAAGAGTTTAAGAGTTACGTTGGGGGTTGCAAGACACTTCACCCCCCAGACACTTCACCCCCCAAATTTTGCAGACACTTCACCCCCCAAAATTGGGTGCTGGAGGTTTCGTCACTCTACCGGTTCGTCACACTTATTTTTCTGTACAAAACAGGTTGAGGTTTCGTCACAATTAATTTATATAGTAGATACGGTAATAGAAAACTGCCGACGGCAACAAGGTGTTAATAACAAGCAATTATTTTATATGATCTGGATGTCTTAATTCATCTAGTTTTTAGAAACTGTAATAATATAATTTTAATTTGCAATAATTGCACAAATTTTAGTCATGTTTTGCTCTTTAATGATCTTTTATGCATCAAAATAAAAGATGTTTTCGAAGATGCTTAGAATTTAAATACTAAAGTTGTTATTTCTGGATGATATTTCTTAAAAAGGCAATCTTTTAGGCGTTTTCTATTAAATTAAAAAATATTCAATATCTTTTTGGTACTGTTTCCAGCATCATTTTAACCCCAGTTTCTAGTAAATTAAAAAATATTCAGTATATATTTTTGTTTCTGTTTCCAGCATAATTTTAACTTTAATCAACACTAATTATGTTAAATTTGCCGCAGTTTGATTCATCATAATTCAATAACACCCGTGCATTAATAGCTTACTACTTTAATAATTAATATTTTATGATTGCATTCAATATACAATAGGTGTGAATTACTCTATAATATTATTGTGACGAAACCTCTTTTCTGTCACTATATAAAATAAGTGTGACGAACCGGTAGTGTGACGAAACCTCCGTAATTCCCAAAATTGGTAAGACACTTCACCCCGCAAAATTTATTTTGGAAATATATATTGAACCTAAACTTTTTATGTTGGTATGTAGCCATACTTGTTGCATATATTTTTGTAGTAACTTTGCATATCAAACAACAAACAAAAAAATGCTATATTTTTGTATTAAAAACAAAAAGCATAATAGAGGATAAGGATCTACACTGCTCACATAATGGTGTACCTCTTCTGTTGTCCCTATTGTATGCATCCCAATTAAGGCAATGATGCAGCCTTGGATATACCTGTTAGATAAATGTTCATACTTATACCTTTGTTCAGCAAATGAGTTATCATAACATGGTATGATGGCTTTGTGCAATACTGGTCTGAATTACTTTTTTCCCAAATTAATAGATACATGTATTCATTTAAACTTTTTTCTATGATGTTTAAATAAAAATTTTCATTGTTTTTAAGATTATTTTGTAGAACATACAAGTATTCATTTTACCTATTTCTAATAAGATTAAAAGAGTCTATCTATATAATCAAGCATATTCTCATCAGGCAGTTGTATATTGTCACATTGTATATTCAACATTGCTAAAATCTGTTTATTGAATTACATGGTAAGTGTGCCACTTATTGATCTCATATTACATGGCTTAATTATGCCTGAAGAAAATTATTACAATATACAATATCAATTTATTGCATAAACTATTGATGTAATAACATGTGTTAAAGTTTAAAAGTGTTCAGGTATATAACTAGATAGCTTGTCTCTTAAAAGCAAAATACAAGTACTTAGCTAAATTGTTTAACATCTCCTGGAATAAGCTGATATAAAAAATCAATTTATCAAAAGCACTTTTAGATATATTATATAGCACAGATCAGATTGGAAAAAGCTAATCAAATGATATTGATAATTATACCAAACAGACTTATATAATAAATGATCAAAATGATTAAAATATACTCAAAATTGAAAAGGCAATGAATACTTACATATCTTTCTAATCTTATAATTACTTATTATATTGGTCCAGTAGCTGTTATTATAAATTACTCCAAATATAAATCAAGCACAAAGACTATTTATTCATTGATGCTGTAATATACACTATATATTTTTTCACAGACACCTCTGAATCAAAACTGAAATTTTTTTAGATTGATAAAATTTAATTTGATCAATTAACAACTTTAATTTCTGGCTATTAAATGCATAGGTCTACATAATGGTATTAGTCTTCATCCTGTAAAGTAAATCTGTCATCAGTTAGAGATGAAAGGAGGTGTGAAAGGGATTTGCTGTATTGAAGAGAACATACCTTAATTATTCTGATATAATAAATAATATTTATTATTATTAGCTAATAATATAAAATTAATAGACATTTATACAATGATCCTAATCCCAGCCAAACACCAAATTCTGTATGTGCCCAGACAACAAAACCATTAAAAATTCTATATGATTCAAAAGACACAAATACATATAACTATTAACACCTTTAATTGTCTATAAGTAACAAAAAATAAAATGGGGGGTGAAGTGTCTGAGTCATTTTTCATGAAATGAGGGGTGAAGTGTCTGGGGGGTGAAGTGTCTGGAAAAAATGGCTTGGGGTGAAGTGTCTGTAAATCTTGTTGGGCACCAAATATAACACGGACACAACCACCTGCCGCAAGCTGGATTTGAACTCGGGGTACCTTCGATTACTAAGCAGACACTCTACCACATCAACATAAAAGCTAGCTAATAGGCAAGGTAGTAGAAGTGACTTATCATACCTCTGCTACAATATAATCCTCTAAGCATCTTGTTATACTCCACTGACTTTGGCTCCAAATGTCGGATGACTAAGTGACAGACTAATACTGTTTTGCGGGTGAAATGTCTTGTATTATAAAACTTGGGGAAAAAGTCTTAGGAGGAAAAGTATTGGTGGTGGAAATCTGTCTTCTTATGTATAAGGTTTTCAGGTTCTGGTATGGTTAGTAAATTACAAGTTTGGTAAATTGATCTTACATAGCAAATGGCTTGGAGGTTTCGGTAAAAAGAATATTTAATAGAGATGAGTAATAACTGGTTGATTGTTACGATTAAAGTTCTACGTAATACGATTATCACCTAATAAACTTATAAATTAAAAAATGTTTGATATATTTGCAACGAAAATCTTCCATTTATTCTTTAAAAAAAAGAATTATAAAGAAAAAGAAATTGATGTGCAATTTTTGAAACAAAATTTAGAACAGTTTACTCTTTTTTTTTAAGTTTTGAGATTGCTAGGTGTAAGGTTTATTACGAAGTTATTCACATATGAATTTATAGTTTTGATGTTAAAAGTAATAATGGTAGAGTACAAATACTGCTGGTCATTAGATCTATAGCAAAAATAATATTTAACTGAAAAGAAGAATAAACAGGTTAATTTAGAAGTACACGTTTTGATCAGTCATTTAGCTCCACTTTTCATGACCCACTCATCAGCATTGGTTAACCTTATTGTTAAGGTCCATTTTCTCAAAAGTTATCAAAGCTGTTTACTTCAAATTAAGAATACATGATCACTATCAAAATATGACTCAATCTCTAAATGGCAGATAACCCTCAAATTTACTTTTGCAAAGTTATACCCCTTTTTCAACTTAGAATTTCTTGGTTAACCTTTTTGTTACTGTCCATCTCTCAAAAAGATTCAAAGATATTCCCTTCAAACTTGGAATACTTGATTAACAGCAAGACCCCTACAAAGATTGTTGGTGCCTTGTTGTCCCTGAGGTCAAAGTTAGCCCCACCCCAGGGGTCATTTGATTTTGCTTATACTTATAGGAAAAAATAAACTATTTACTTATATGGGATGGGTAAGTATCCCCTTCCCCCTTCCGACGCGTTTTTTTTTTTTTAATATGTAGGTACTTGACTCCCCCCTTCTGACCCACCTCCACCCCCAAAAACATTATGTTTCCTCGAATGAGTAACCCACACCCTAGCTTAAAACTAAATATAAAACTATCCCCCCCCCTCTCCCCCACCCCCCAAAAAAAACTTTTTTTTCATGTTACATCATAGCTTGTACTAAGAAAAATCTGTAAACAGGTCTTGCTTTTCTTGTCACCTCAAACACCCGATAATTGCGGATATGTATAAATAACACACATTTTATCCTAAGCTTTTTACTGAAACCTCCAAGCAAATTGCTCTCTCTCTCACCAAAAAAACCCCAAATGATCGAAATACCTTTATTACTATTAGACTACTTGTCTGTATAAATTCATTCTTAGAGTTTTTCTGAATTCAAAAGTGCTTTATTTGTTTTTTCCAACAGTCAGATGAAGATGCGTCCAGGAGAGAAGCTTATAGATAAGTTGGATGCTGTTGAGGACACAAAAGGCAACAATGGAGAAAGAGGTACATGTACTTGTGCTGATTTTTAATAAATCCAGGGGTTGAATGCAAATATGTTCTAAGTGCTATTAAATAAAGGAGCAGATAGCACTTTTTGGCACTTAGCCCATGTTATGTTCTCTGCTTTATATCAGGGAAGTTTTAACAAAATAGTATTAAAGTGATAACACAATACGTGTATAGAACACAGGATTGCATATGTAATTTTTTCTGTTAGTCTTTTAACTCTTACCCTTACATCCATGCAGTCTGGTCATGGTCTGCATGATTCGCTATTCAGTCAGTAGATTTTAAATAAGCACCTCCATAAACAATAAATGGATAAGATGGACAAGTCGATTTTAAATATTTAGCATGGTAAGGGTTAACTTTGTATCTGAGCATACAATGAAGGAGTTCAGTATATTGGTCAATGAGTAATATTGGTAACAGATAGATCTAGAGGGAGTAATATTGGTAACAGATAGATCTACAGGGAGTAATACTGGTAACAGATAGATCTACAGGAAGCTGTTATAAGTAGTGACTGTTGTAAATTTCTGTTGTAAGAACACTAGTCTTCATGCAGTGTGAAATTATTGTGTAAAATCTGGCCCCATTTTCTTTGTATACTTAGTAATACTTAAGTATATACTTAACTGATTTTGACAATGTTTTCAGTTTAAATGGTTTAAATACATTCAAAATCTGAGACTGTCATAATATGAATTATCTAACAGATAAATTGTATATCATAAAATGTAAATCGATCTCTTAAAAAAAATGAGTGATGACATGAAACATATTATCTTAAGTTACCACCCAAATATTTAATTACATTTTCTGCAGAAACTGTTAAAATTACTGCTAAACACATTGTTTAAGCTAAATATAGTAAAAATTAATGCAGTCAAACAAACCACAAGATAATATTCTAGGGATACATTTTATAGACCATTTGCTAGGAATGAAAGATTTTAGGACTATATATTAGTAGGTGAAAATACTTGTAAACAGGTCTGTCACTGATTCAAAGTACTACTGTGACTTTGACTAAAGAATCCAAGCACTTGTGTTTTGAAAAACTGTACACTTTTTGCTATGGCTTTATATGGGTATAATCAAAAATCAGTTTAACTAACCTGAGCATATTTTTATCTTATCAGGTAGATTAATTGTTACCAACCTGAGGCTCATATGGCATTCCCTGAGTATGATTAGGGTTAACTTATGTAAGTATAATTTAAAAAAAATGAAAATGTTAAAATTAGTACACCAAAAGTCGTTATGCTGCAGAATTGCAGCTGCTTTGATGATTGGTTTGACTCTTTTTCTAGAAATTCATCTTAAAATGGGTTGTCAGTTTATTGCCCAGAAATACATGTATATAACATTTATCCAAAGTTCTAAAGTTTCAGGTTTCTGTTTTTAAGACTTTTTTTTATTATTATTTTTTCTTGTATGACATGAATTTTATTATACTGAGAAGAAAGAATTCCGCTTTAGTTTCAAATTCACAAATCAGAAATTGTTAAACTTTGTTTAATAATAATTTATTAATGCATGTAAATTTTGTTTATTTATATTACAGCTATAGGATTCAACTGTGTGATTAATATTTCAACAAAAACAGCCCAGTCTGTAAGTAACATTTAGTGTATGCCACTTCCTTTTTGAGTGATTAAGTAAATTTCAGATGTACCATCCAGCTAAATTAAGTAAGTTCTTTCAGTAAAGGCACAATTTAATAGAGGAAGCATTACTTCCCTTTGCATCTGAAGTCACTACACAAGAGATGGTATTAAATATTTACATAATATTCTGAAACAAGCAGTTTAAAGACAGCTCTTATGAGGCTGAAGTATATAAATTACACTGCTGTCCAGTATTTAAACATGCATGCAGTAACTATTACCAGTTTAAATTCACTGACATTTGTATATGGTCATTTGTCAACATAAAGTTATTTCATTTTCAAAGTTTTAGCATTTATGTTCTAAGATTAACTCTTTGTTCAGGAATTATCAGTTTATTGGAATTGTTCTTTTTCTCTTTTCTAGAAGTTAAAAGGTACCTCAGAAGCCCTGTATGTTTTGACCAAGTGCAACAACACGAGATTTGAATTCATTTTCACTAACCTGGTAATGTAGTTTTTAATAAATATACATGTTCATGATGTTGTATGATCATTTTAAAATCAATGATGATTTTAGTTTAAAAACAAAATCTGTTAATCTTTGAAAGAGTGTTATTTTACACATATTATTTGAGGAATTTACTTAAGATATATTTCAAACTTTTGAACATTTTATTAAAAGAAGATGTCAGTGACATGGTTCTTCTAGACATGGTTGCCTTGTTTGTTGTCAGAATATTTTAACATTTTCCAAACAGTCTTCCTTATCTTTGTATCCAAATAGATTGCATCAGTTCCACAGACCTTGCCAAAACATCTGACCATCATATTATTTTTTTTACTAAGCAGTCATTTATAAAACATGCAAAGTTAGGTTTTTGCCATGTCGATACATGTATTTTGATTTGTTACATTGTGATACATTTGTCCACTTGTTAATATTCACTCATTACTTTGAGCTTCTCTATATGCACTCTTCTGTGACTGTTTATCTTACAGATACCAGGTTCACCAAGGTTATTCACAACAGTGATCTCAGTTCACAGGTATGCTTTCTGCTGTAGTCTCTGGTTGTTTTTAAAAATAATATCAGAGTTATTTAACTTTTCCTCTCAGTATAAAAAAAAATTATATTTTAGACTAAAAAAAAATATGATTCAACCTTTGCTTTTTTCAGTGAGCTTAATACATGATCAGCCTTAAGTCTGGACATTTTCTGCACTTCCCTATCCAGTCAATTGCGTCTGAATCAGTTTAAAAACCTTAAATATGAAACCTGGCAAAAATATTTAAAAAATAGTAATGGGCAAGCCTGTTAAAGAAATATAGTGATTAAGGGTTAATCTGGTATATTAGAGTTGGCATGGTGTTTGATTGTGGACAGGCAGTCATGCTGTGTTAGATAATTTGGATAAGAATTTTCCCACATAGCTTTTAGTGTACAACTAGTAATATATTTTTGTTTATGAATTTAGCAGGTAGATGCCTGCTGACATATAGAACGATTGATGAAATTTTATTCAAAGATTATAGTTTTACTTTGAACTGAGGTTTTTAGATGTTGTTATTGGTTTTTTTCATTTGACAAATGATGGGTCTCTGAAGGGTTTGTACTTAGTCTTGTGAGTTTCAAAGAAAATTGACAATTTGCTTTTCATCAAGTGCAGAAGAAGTTCAGATTGACCATTCTTTGTATTGATACTGTTTTAGAGCATATGAAACATCCAAGTTGTACAGAGATTTAAAACTTCGAGGGGCTTTGATACAGAACAAACAGCTAAGGTTGTTGCCACAGGAACAAGTCTATGATAAAGTGACAGGAGTGTGGAACCTTTCCAGTGATCAGGTTTGTAGTTTAGAATTTGATGACTGTATTGATGAATTTGATATGGTACTGATTGTTTATCAAGAGGCATATTTTACCACCTAAATTTGCTGAAAGGGATAATTTATAAAGTTGGAAAAACATTAAGTCATTTTATATGGAATGAAAGAACGCAAAAGTCCTTGAAAGATCATGAAATTGTGTAATATATTCTTTTGATGTAAAGTATTTGTATGTAAAATGTTAGTTATATGTTCAACAGTTCAATATATAAACTCTTTTTTTTTCTAATCTATAAAAAAGCTGATTTCTGGAAATAATTTTGTTCAGTAACATTTTATTACGTAAATTCTTTCATATTTAAAATGTATAGAATATGTAATAGGTTTCTTTTGAAGAAGAGTTAACAGTTTTAATCCTTCCTTATGTAGAAAGTTCTGTATTTTGATAGAACAAAGTCTGTCTTTTTAAATACACTTTAAATTATTAAGTTTAATTTTCATCAAAATCAACAGATTTACATCAAATGAAGGACTTTCAAGATTTTGAAATAACAAATTATAAGGTCGCAGATTCAAGTATGTTCCTTTATGCTTTCAGGGAAATCTGGGAACTTTTTTTATCACAAATGTACGTTTGGTTTGGCATGCTAATATAAATGAATCCTTCAATGTCAGCATACCATATCTACAGATGGTAAGTTTGTATTATTCTTTATGTCAGAATGTAACAGTTTTTTTAGATCGATCACTTATTTTCCATACAGTCAATATTTTGAGTCGAATTCATAGCTAAGATTAGGTAGGAGATCAAAGTATAATATTTTCTATTTATTTCTACTTTTTATTATTGGACATGGGAATACTTAAAGACTATAGATCAGACGGTGAATAAACATTACCACCACAAATGTAATGTCATATTGAAACATTAATAATTATGCAAAAAGCATATAATATTGATATTTCTAATTAAATATTTTGTTGCAAATATATAAAATTTTGAAGTTAAAAGAATGCACATGGTATTTTATATACTCATTTTAAATTTACCAACAAAACTTTTATCCTACTGTTGGCATATATTGCCTTGCCAACCTGTGTATACCTTGATTGGTACAGTCACCTTTCAAAATGTGTGGTTCGATAATCAATCAGTTTTAAATTGATACCCCTATAAAGGATAAAAATGGATCAGTCCAAATTGAATGATGGACTAGTCCAAGTTGGATATTAAGCAGGTAAAGGGTGAGATTTTTTTTTTACTTTCTTGAACAGACTTGATTGTGGTGAATACTTACACTATTTTTTTCTCTTTAAAATTTCAGAAAACAATAAAAATCAGAGATTCAAAGTTTGGTTTAGCGTTGGTTGTGGAAAGCTCAGCACAGGTGAGTTAATTATTTTGAATTTAGTTGAGAATACAGAGTTTGGAAGTAGTTTTGGTTGCATTTGTGTTTATGCCCAGATCAACAGTATTACAGTTTTGTACATGTATACCCGGATTTGTGGTGAAACTTGCTTTGAGTCCAGTAAGTCTGCTCCATTTTACAATACTTTTGGCTTCCAGGTAATAGAACTGGAAAAAACATCAGGATTTTGTGTGTGTAAAATAACATTTGGTCGTTTTCTTGAATGTTCTTGACCAAACAACATGGACAGATACTTACCTGAATGCTTACTTTATCTTTATATCACTTAAAATCTAATAAAAATGCTAATTTTTGTACTCTCAGGAACTTCTTGTGTAAAAGTTTATAGCATCAGAGAAAGTCCCAGTTCCAGTGGAATTCAAACTCAAGCCTTCCTGGGCAAACTAATACATAAAACAGATGCTCAAAACTGCTGTGCCGAAGAATCAATACCTTGATACACTTGCTAGATTTTGAATTCATACTGATTGTAGCAAGTGTTTACTTAGCTGTATCTGAACATCTGTTGTATAATAAAGAAAATACATGTATAATTACAGAGTGGTGGATATGTGTTAGGGTTCAGGATTGACCCTGTGGAGAAATTACAACAGGTTCATAAGGAAATACAAAGCCTTCACAAGGTCTACAGTAACTGTCCAGTGTTTGGTGTGGAATACGAGGAAGATGATAGGGTAACTTTTTTTCTACTAAAATGACACTGTTCAGTTGGTTGAAAGTAACTTTATGAAAATTTCTAATGAATTAAGATGCATTGGATGTCATTATTTCCTCCCTAAGAGTTATATCACAAGCTTTGTACATAGTAATTCATGTATAAATATATGTAGACAGGTAAACACTTATGCAGCATTTAAAACAAAAATCAGTGTTATTTTGTGACATGACTAGAAATAGAGTTTGTTGCACAACAGACTTCAAACGCTACAAAGGAAATTGCATAAGAATTAAACTTTGGTGTACCGTGAAAAGATTCTTTGGTTCATTCAATGTTTTTTTCTGGGGCAAAAGTTTCGCTACAGTGAAAAAACAATGCTATGAAAAATTATTTGTCTATCACCTATTTTAGAAGTCGTGTTGACTTTTTGTCTAAGGCTATACCAATGATACACTGCTGCTTCATAGAATACATTATGTCAGACTTGTCAGAACTTCTAAGTATTTGCATTTGTCATATGTGTACATCTCAAGCAGAAACCTCTTACTCAGAATGTTTTCCTTGTATTTCAGCCTCAAGGTCTTGATGAGTTGACAATAGAGCGTGTGCAGGATGATGTTGAAATTGAGACAGAGGGGCAGACAGATGCTTTTGCAGTAAGTGACAAATTGTTTATAATCAGTGATATCCTCTTTTTCCCCGATGCTTCACACTGTTCTACAATGACCTTGATTATGTAGAATACTTGATTTGGTTCAGTCTTGATGATGTTTTTTCATGATACTCATTGAACAGTGTTCTTCAATCAGATGGATGTTTTGAAAACACTGACATTCTAAAAATCATTTAATTGTCTTCTCTGAAGTATTTTATTCATGAAATAATTTTAGTTTTGCATAAATGAAATGCTTCAGTCCCTTGCAAACATTTATTACTGCAATGTAATGCTACTGTTAATCTTTTACTACTTTTTGAAGTTATCTTTTGCCATGTTTTACTGTTGAGAAGAAGTGGTTAGTAACTTGTAGTGAGTTGTTTAATTTGTGAATAGCTTTATCTGCTGTTACATAGCATTCTGATTCTTCATGCCTCAGTGTAATATCATAAGAATGGTAGTAAGTAAATTGATATGTTTTATTTCAGGCATATTTTGCTGATGGAAACAAGGATAAAGACAGGGACCCTGTGTATTCAGAGGAACTAGGATTGGCAGTAGAAAAACTAAAGGATGGTTTTACCCTTTCAGGATTGTGGGATGTGCTGTCTTAGTGATGAATGATTTCTGTTAGTCTCGAAAGCATAAACTTAGCAGATATTGTAGTAGAATCATGGAGACAGTATATTGAAACAGAAACTAAACGTACAGACTTAACTGTCAACATCAGAAAGGTATATACTGAACATGAAAATATATTCTTTGGGGAGTTACATGTATATGACTAAATTATTTTCCCTGGAAATAAGAAATTGTACTACATTCCGGAATGCTTTGTGTGAATATTTATGGTAAATGTAATGCCTTTTAATGTGGTGTAACTCTCATATGGGCACATTTTGTCATTGTATCATGATGTTGTGCTTGTTATTTATCATGCCCCCCATCGAAGAGGAGGGGCTACATCGTTTTGTAAATGTCGGTCGGTCTGTCAGTAGACACGTCATTTCTGATCAATATCTAGAGACCCCTTAAGATCCACTTCCTCAGACTTGGTATGTAAGTTGGTCATGACCAGTAGATAACCCTAAAGTTTTCGGGTCATTAGGTTAAAGGCCAAGGTCACAGTGACCTTGAAAAGCACAATGGTTTCCGATCATTAACTATATAATCCTCAAGCTATAGATTTTCAATCCAGATTATAAGATATTATATATATATATATATATATATATATATATATATATATATATATATATATATATATATATATATTTAAACTTTCAATGCAGGTTGATAATGACCCATATTGCCTTTGGGATCACTTGGTCAAGGTTCAATGTCAAAGTGACCATTGACAAAAAAATGGTTTCCAATCAATAACTGGAGAACACTTGGGCATTGGCTCCTCATACTTGCTAGGCAGGTTGGTCTGTTCAGGAGATGATCCCTATTGTCTCTGAGGACACTGGGTTAAAGGTCAAGGTCACAGTGGCCATTAACTATTAAAAGAAAATCAGATTCTGATTGATAACTAGAGACCTACCTACCCACCCTCCCACTTGCCTACCTACCCATGCAGTTCCTGTACTCTTTTGTGTTCTCCAGTAATTGAACTTTATACATTTATAACCAAAGTGTCATTGACATAATCTACAGTTCCTCTTACTCTTCTACTTGCCATGACCAATAGCTTTTGATATCAGAAGCCCCTTGCATCCTCCACTTAAGGTACTGACACAAGTCCCTATCCTTCTTCTACCTTTCCATACTTCTGTGGCTGCCTCTAGCGATAAGGTGCTGAAGGGGAGAGGGTGTTTTGTTGAAATCCGTCCAGTGTCAATGATTGAATTCTTTGTTACCCCTAGTTAACACTCTCATTTTTTGTACTTTCAACCTATTTATTTCATTATTTCTCCATTATCTTCATGTGTTAAAGGGACAGATGTGAAGTAGTCTGATATATATCTGTAAGAATATAAAATACATTTTACATGTATGTCAGAACATAAGAAATTGTTTTCCTATTATTCTGAAATTCATTCCCTTGAAAACTAATCATTTTTATGCAACATGATTTTTTTTTAATCTTTGCATCTTTACATTTGTTTTGAACATTGTTGATAAAAATTTCAGATTCTTGATTGTGGAAATAAATGGTAAAATTGTATAGGCTTAGTATTGCATTGTTCTTAATAATTCACAACAATGCTTGGGCCATTATTGGGTTTCATTTTCATTGCTTAAATGTTCAGTTTTGTATAATTATTTTAAACTAATATTATTTTTGAGGACCAGTCATCAGTCTTGTAAAAATAACAAGCATTTACATAATGAGAAACAACTGTCTTTCTCCACTATGAGGTATCTTTTTTTACAAAAAAAAAAGACTGTTAAAATTAAAAGAGAGCTGTCTAAATTACATGTAAATTTCAAGTTCCAACCATTTGTGATAAAAACAGAATTCCAAAAACTGTCCTTTTTGTGTCGCCCTTTCGAAGAAACGGTGATACATAGGGATCGCTTTGTCCATCAGTCCGTCACGAAAACTTAACGTTGGCTATAACTTTGCCATTTCTAAACATTATCTTATCAAACTTTCAAATTGTATTGCTTAGGACAACTGGGTCGGGATGATGCCAAAATCTTTAGGTCAAGGTCACATTTGACAGAGTTATGCCCCTTTTTGTGCTTGGATTTTGTCATGAAAACTTAACGTTGGCAATAACTTTGCCATTTCTTAACATTTCGTCATCAAACTTTCAAATTATATTGCTTACAATGACAGGGTCCTGATGATGCCAAACTCTGTAGGTCAAGGTCACAATTGATAGAGTTATGCCCCTATTTGTTCTTGGATTTTGTCATGAAAACTTAACATTGGCTATAACTATGCCATTTCTTAATATTTCTTCATCAAACTTTCCAATTGTAATACTTACAATTGTATCACTTAAGACAACACCATTTCTCAAGGGCAGATAACCCTCAAATTTATTTTTGCAATGTTATGCCCCTTTTTCAAGTTAAAATTTCTTGGTTAACCTTTTTCTTTATGTCCATGCTCAAAAAGTCTCAAAGATATTCCATTCAAACTTGGAATATTTGATCACCAGCAAAACCCCTGTAAAGATTGTTGGTACCCATGTCCCTGGGGTCACAGTTAGCCCCACCCCAGGGGTTGATTTTGCTTATACTTATATATAGGAAATAAACTTCTTAAGCCTAGAAATAAAATATATACATAATATATAAATAAAATATTAACTGACATGAGATGGGTAAGTACCCCCCCACCACCACTGCATGGGGACCCCCCCCCTCCCCATTGTTTTTACAACCCCGCCCTTTTTTTTTAAATTTTAATACATAGGTACTTGACTTCCCATCCATCCTCAAACCCCTCCCCCCACCCCCCAAATTTTTCTTTTTTAATACATAGGTACTGGACTCCCCATCCAACCCCCCCAAACCTGTCACCCTCATCCCCCCACCCCCCCAGGTCCAATTTTTTTTTTAATACATAGGTACTTGATTTCCATCCACCCCCACCCCTATCCACCCCCCCTCCCCCCCACCAATTGTTTTTTTAATACACTGGTACTGAACTCCCCATCCACCCCCCAAACCAGTCACCTAACCCCCCCCCCCCCTCCCCTCCCAAGGATCCAATTTTTTTTTTAATACATAGGTACTCGACTTCCCATCCTTACCCCCAGCCCCTCCCCTCCCCCCACAGGGGCTTGAAATTTTTTTTTTTTTTTTTTTTATACATAAGTGCTTGACCGAATTTTTTTTCATCTAGCTTGTATGACTAGATACTTACCCTCCCCTACTCAATTTTTTTTCACTTGGGCCTCTTGTTTAATTTGGCTTATAATTAATTATCCAGCACTGAGAAAAGTGGAGCATGCTGTCTGTGGACTGGTCTTGTTGTACTTTGACTAGCATGCTGTCTTTTCCAGCAGGCTCTTGTTTACCTTTTTAGTTATTCTAACAGAGTACCCAGTGTCAGGCACAGTAGTCGGAATTTAAAAAAAATTGTATTGATGGTCAACATAATTATGTTTCTTTTATACAGGAGTCAATATCATATTTACAGGAAATGAGCTTTAAATCAAGACACTTTTATTTATTCAAGTCATTTTCTTAACATAAACTAATACAGACACTAGCATTACTGTAAATAATATATGTACGAAATGTTTAAAACATAACTTGCAAACAGTGATGGGAATTAAAAAAAGTTGTCATTAATTAAAATGGTCATGCACATTTCTTTTTACAAATCCTCCAATAATTAATTTGGTTTCTCAGGCAACATTATTACATACAATATACATCAGAAGAAGACAGAATACATTCTTAGGTATTGTCCTTATTGCCATAATTTTTATTTTTTCTATCTTGTGTTGTTTTTATGTAGACCAATCTAATTTATTCAAGAATCAAACTTTGGAGATCAATATTTACTTGCAAAGATAAATAAAAAATAACAGGATTTATATAATTTATGTGCATGTATTACATAGAGGATATTCAAGTTTTTCCTATAAATACGGGATTTATTTTCATGGAGTGGTATGAAAATAAATATTTCACGAGATGAAAATAAATCCCGTATTTATAGAAAAAACTTGAATTTTCTGTTTATTATATACTTTTCTCTGTTTTTGACCTTAAGATTCGAAAGAATTCCCCTTTAATTTAGTGTATTGGCTGAATTTAGAAAAAAAGTAGTCCGGCAAGACACCAGTGAAAATACGGAAAATATGTTTCACTGCAGTGAAAAATAAATTTTTACAGTGAAAATACGGAAAATGAAAATACGCAATTTATTTCATCAATATTTCTCAATATTTCAGTTATAAGTATATAATAAAACTGTATCTTCTAGCAAGCATTTGAACTTAGCACAGATATGAGATATTCGTTACTTTTTCAATGAACTAAGGTATCTAAGGTCATGTGACTACCCATGTGACCATAGCTAATTTGCATTTAGTTGATGTATCATCATTCATGGAACTGACAGTGTTTTCTGCAGATTTGTAGATATGGGATGTATTTCGCTGTTTGAATAATGGGAATGAATGTTAGAGGCACAATTGTAATGCATGTATATCCTTTTAGTTTAGTATTTTTAGCTCACCTGTGCGAATGTTCAGGGTGAGCTATTGTGATTGCTGGATGTCCGTCGTCTGTCCGTCGTCTGGTGTCTGTCTGTTCACATTTGCCTTGTGTATGTGATAGAGGCTGTATTTGTGATTGGATCTTTATGAAACTTGGTCAGATTGTTTGTCTTGATGAAATCTAGGTTGGGATTGTATATGGGTCATCTGGGGTCAAAAACTAGGTCACGGGGTCCAATCTAAGAAAAACCTTGTGTATGCGGTAGAAGCTATATTTTTCATCCAAATTTCCTAAAATTTTGTCAGAATGTTTGTCTTGATGAAATCTAGGTTGGGATTGTATATGCGTCATCTGGGATCAAAAACTAGGTCACGGGGTCAAATCTTAGAAAAAGCTTGTGTATGCGATAGAAGCTGTATTTTTCATCTGAATTTCCTAATATTTGGTCAAAATGTGTGTCTCTGTGGTATCTAGGTTGGGATTGTATATGGGTCATCTGGGGTCAAAAACTAGGTCATTGGGTCAAATCTTAGAAAAACCTTTTGTATGCAATAGAGGCTGTATTTTCCATTGGATTTTCCTAATATTTTGTCAGAATGTTTGTCTTGATGAGATCTAGGTCAGGACTGAATATGGGTCATCTGGGTTCAAAACTAGGTCACAGGGTCAAATCTTAGAAAAAAGCTTGTGTATGCGATAGAAGCTGTATTTTACATCCGATTTTCCTAATATTTTGTCAGAATGTTTGTCTTGATAAATTCTAGGACAGATTGTATATGGGTCATCCAGGGTCAAAAAATAGGTCACAGGGCCTATTCTTAAAAGACCTTCTGTTCAGCTACAGCAATGAAAGATTAGATAATTTTGCATGCAGATTAAATCTTTGACCGTGAATGATCTTGGCCTTGACCTACTTACTTACATCCTGATTTTTTTATGTTTCAAAGCAATGATTCACAGGTGAGCGATATAGGGCCATCTTGGCCCTCTTGTTTATCTTTGTAATAGAAACTGGGCCATTAAGCATTTGGTAGTTTTTTTATTAGCACACATTAAGTATTATTAAACTGGTTGCAAGACTTAAAACTAACCTGTAAAGACATATGTACATATAGAAGTATTAATACATTAATAATACATGTTCAAAGTGACGATTTTATGAGATTAAACTACTCACTGGTAACTTTCTGTCTTAAAGACTAAAGGTTGTGAGCTATTTCTTATAAAATTAATGTTCAAATGAAAAGTGTCAACATTCTCAGCAGCATTTAACTCATTGAAACAGTTCACACATCATTCTTTGAAGCACTGAGCTTGAGAACTGTGCAAATGAGTCATTTTTTATGCTAAGACTTTGTTGTCAGTGTCTGTCTACTCAAATGAATATTAACATACTGCATAACAATTACACATGTAATTACAAAAACAATTCACAGATAACTATTGAAATAAAGGAGTATCAAGAAGGTGAATTTGGTAAGAAAAATCCCAGTCTGATGATCAGGTATTGTAAGAAATTCTCTCAGAGTCAACAACACACATACTATTTATATTTTCATTCTAAAACGACGGAGTTTTGTCCCACTGATTAATTTCCAAGGAGAAGCACAGAAGCTCCTTTGAATTTTCCACACCCACATATAGAGTTGAGCACTCGGGGACATATATAGCATCTGCCAGTTTTGGGTTTATGTCAGATGGCTTTACAAGCTGTACTTTACGCTTACAGTCTGTAGAAAATAGATCTATTGATTGTTTTTCAGAATCTGAGATAATTAAATGACCGGTGGGATCAAAACTGATAAAAGTTCTTTCAGGTATATCTTCAAGAACAGGTTCTATTTCAAAATTGTCCAGATTCATTTGTAGAATTCTTCTGCCATCTGTCAGAAAAGCTTTATTAGTATTTGGTCTGATCCTGATTCTGCGTGGTTTGTTAATGATTTTCCGGCACAGTCTATCCTGTATGACAATCGTCTGCAGTGTTCCAGATAAAGTATACACACGCACATGACCAGGACCTTCATTTGCAATTGCCCCGCCACCACACGAGACAAACAGCTCTGAATTGTGATAAGCAATGCCACGACATATCTCTCTGATCTGTAGTGGACTTTCTGACATGGTTAAAGAACTGCCAGGGACAGTAAAATCACAATTAACAAATCTAACTTCTCTACCATGCGGAACTGAAACAGCAAATCTTCCATTGGCGTCTACTCTACAGATATCATATGGCCTGTTTTCCAGACGACAGACATTAGACACAATTTCATCTACAGTGTTAACTAACTTCAACGAACAGTTCGCCCAGTCTGCTAAAAGCAGTCTTTGTCCATCGACCTGGCATACTGCAGTGATGAAGCTATCTTTCTCTATTTCATTTGTAACTGTAATTTCCTTTTGTTGTGTTACTGTATATAAATGCTTATCTTGATCAATGAATCCAATATTATCAATAGATTGGAGATTTTTGTCAAAAGATTTGTCTCTTTCGTAGGATATTTTAAGCACAGAATCAGATGTTTCAAAATCTTTTAAAGTATTTGTAATTGTCTTCAAATTTTGTTCAGCTTTCATAACATGGATAAATTTGCATTCGTCATTTACACCTTCATTGGTCAACGTTTCTACTGACTTGTCTAATGTTCTTTCTATTTTAACAAAGTTGGCAACAGAAGTATCAATACTTCGAGTGATTTCTTTGTATTTGGATTCAATTATTGTTTATCTCTTTGGAGTAACTCGTTGATGCATTCAAAAATCATTTTCTCAATGGTTTTTGGAATAGCTTCTAGCTCTTCTAATGACTGATTACGGTCTTTATGGGTCGGTATAAAACGCAGCTTTTTACGCAGCCAATATAGAGATTATAGGAAAACGCAGCCAATATGAAATATGTAGGAAAACGCAGCCAATATACAATAAGAAGGAGAATGAAAAATGTCGGTTCATTGTGTGAATTGATGCAGTTTTATATTATTGTATGTGATAATATTTAAGAAAAATAAAATAAATTATTAACTTTTATATATTATGTTTCTTTAGCTTTGTTTTGTTTTTGTTTTTCTAAACCGTATTTAAAGATTCATATACAAATGTTAAGAATCGCTTGCAATCCAAAATGTTGATTTTCAGGACTGCCTTCATTTATTTATTTTCTAATTTAATATCATTAATAAGTGATAGAATTATACGCAGCTTTTTACGCAGTCAATACAGAGATAAAGGAAAACGCAGCCAATATAGAGATATAGGAAAACGCAGTCAATATGAAATCTATAGGAAAACGCAGCCAATATACAATAAGAAGGAGATTTGATGCAGTTGTATATTTGTAGTATGTGATAATATGTAAGAAAAACGCAGCCAATATACAATAAGAAGGATAATGAAAAATGTCGGTTCATTGTGTGAATTGATGCAGTTTTATATTATTGTATGTGATAATATTTAAGAAAAATAAAATAAATTATTATCTTTATATTATGTTTCTTTTGCTTTATTTTGTTTTTGTTTTTCTAAACCGTATGAAAAGATTCATATACAAATGTTAAGAATCGCTTGCAATCCAAAATGTTGATTTTGAGGACTGCCTTCATTTATTTCTTTTCTAATTTAATATCGTTATTTTAAAATTGATAGAATTATACGCAGCTTTTTACACTGCCAATACAGAGATATAGGAAAACGCAGCCAATACAGAGATGTAGGAAAACGCAGCCAATATAGAGATATAGGAAAACGCAGCCAATATGAAATCTATAGGAAAACGCAGCCAGTATACAATAAGAAGGAGAATTGATGCAGTTGTATATTTATTGCATGTGATAATATTTAAGAAAAATAAAATAAAATAACTTTATATTATGTTGTTTTTTGTGAGTTTTTTGTTGTTGTTGTTTTTTTTGTTTTTTTTTGGTTTTTTGTTTTTCTAAACCGTATGTAAAGATTCATGTACAAATGTTAAGAATCGCTTGCAATCCAAAATGTTGACTGCCTTCATTTATTTCTTTTCTAATTTAATAGCGTTATTAATTGATAGAATTATACGCAGATTTTTACGCAGCCAACACAGAGATGTAGGAAAACGCAACCAATATAGAGATATAAAAATACGCAGCCAATATGAAATCTATAGGAAAACGCAGCCAACACATTATATGTGTTAATATCATAAATGTAAGATATAAAACAATGAAAGAACATGCATAAAAAGAATTGTCAAGCACGATGCAAATAATCCTTGCATTCAGTTATACAGCATTCATCAGTTTCATTTCATCTGAGATTCATTATATTTGTGTTTCTTTCTTTAATTTATTTATTTATTCCATCAATATTTTATTAATTAGTATTTAATGTATCGACCAAACTTCGTCCCGCTCAAATTGTATTGATAGCCAATGAAATTAATGTGAATAATTTTAATTGCTCCGCCTACCAAGTTCATTTACATAATATAGCTGTCAGCCAATGGGATTAATGTATAAAAATTATTTCTCCGCCCACCATTTCACGTGTGCCTGACCAGGCGACAAGCTTCACAAATAATCAACACCTGCAACAAAAAAAATCATTTCAACATAAAAAGTAATGTAATTCGCTGATGTCATAACATATTTATAGCCTAACGTTCAAAGTATAAACGAAGGAGACGAAGAACATTAAAAAATGTTAACAGATTGCTCACTGGCTTTTGTTCTTTCTTTCTTTTTTCCAGAAGAGCACAAACATATTACCCAAATGGCACTATTTATTTCCAATGTAAGAGTGGTGCAATTATACTAACCTTTTTGTTAGAACTCAGTGCACAAGATGAATAAAAAATGTAAATAACTGACAGACAGATAGACAGACAGATAGACAGACAGACAGACAGACAGACAGATTTCTTTATTAAATGTATTTTTTTCAACATGGCGAAGAAGTAGAGAATTTAATACTGACATATTCTAAAGTGTTAACTTTGGGGGAATCTTAGTGTATAGAAACACATAAAGTAATATGTTAACAATTACAGAAACAGCGATTGCAAAATTTCAGAGACAGTGTGGAGTAATACATAGAGTATATTATTAACAGTTATACAAACAGCATTTAGTTAATAAGGAATAGTGATTTAAATTTAAGAAATAAACTACAGCTGTCGTATTTGTACAATGCCATTGTCATCGTAGTTAGTAGTAGTAAAATTAGAACGTAGATTGAATGAAAGTATATCTTTGTGTATAGCAAGTAATACATAATGTAAATTTCTAACAGTTATACAAACAGCATATAGGAAATTTAAGATTCACTTAATTATAACGTATCCGCACACGAAACGCACAAAATTCTTATTACTCGACAGGTTGTTGTCATCGTTGCCGGAGGCAACGACATCTAAGTTTCATCACTGGCTGCGTTTTCCTATAGATTTCATATTGGCTGCGTTTTCCTATATCTCTATATTGGCTGCGTTTTCCTATATCTCTGTACTGGCTGCGTAAAAAGCTGCGTATAATTCTATCAATTAATAACGGTATCTAATATATGGTAATCTACAATAAAGCAAATGATATAAATAACAATTATATTAATAAATTAAATTATAAAAGAAATAAATAAAGGCAGTCCTCAAAATCAACACCTTGGATTGCAAGCGTTTCTTAACATTTGTACGTTAAAAAACAAAAACAACAAAAAACACACAAAAAAACAACATAATATAAATTATATTATTTTATTTTTCTTAAATATCATCACATACTATAAATATACAACTGCATCAATTCTCCTTCTTATTGTAAACTGGCTGCGTTTTCCTACAGATTTCATATTGGCTGCGTTTTCCTAAAAGAGTACTCTATTTCGACGCAACACTATTTCGACGCCATTTTTGTTTTGGCCTCGCTTTCGGATTTTGGGAAACCCCGTGACGTCAGTCTCGCGGATATTGTTTGTTAATAGTCGGTGTTTAGATTTCATGCGAAAATGTGAAGAGTGATATATTTTTATGTACTTTTTATAGATTTTCCGATGGATTACATTAAATCACTTTTTTTTCTAATTACTTTTATTGGCAGAACTAAAAGCAGCCCAAATTCAAAGAAAACATAGTAGAAGGAAATTGTGCGCATCCAACTTCGTTTCTGTGCTATTTTTAAGGTCACGTGACTGCCATGTGACTTTTCATGTGATTAGCATAAAAAGAAAACCACTGTTAAGCAACATGTACTTGTTACCCAAAACATTAGCGAGGCCTGACTGATGCAAATCTTCTGTCCTTCTTTTTTATTTTTAGTTTTCAGCTGTATTTTCATTTGTAAACTGTCTCGCACTGCCATAAAATTGTTGTAGCAGTTGCTGAAAGTGGAATTTCAATCTTTATTACGTGTATTTTGAGAAACCAATCAAGTGCGTCGTTTTATTGTACTCTCGTTTCCGCCATGTTGGTGACCTTTACCTGTCAAAATCTGAATGAATTCTTTGAATTTCAATAACACTCGCTTGATAACTACATGAATCTTTCAATGAATGAATAAAAATTCCATGGCAAGGGTATTTTCTTTGTTTCATTCTTACTGATCCATTCAAGGAAGCTTTGTTTCTTAGGTGCGTCGAAACTGTGTACTCGAGGATAAATATGCCAAGGTCCACTTTCCGAAATGTATGCACAGTTTATAATCCATTTTTTTACAAAGGCTTACGAAATAGTACACGGGTACACATTTGATATTTAATACAACGGCTGTATTGTATTGCTCTTCTGGGGGTATATCTCAACTTATCTTCGAACGGAAACGAACAGCGATACAAAGAACTTTATAAAAAATGAGTTATAAAAAGGACGTTATTATTATTTACACCGAAAATAGAAGTATTTCTATAATAATTATTTTAGTTTTGGTGTGTGAATACATTTATACTTCAAATTTGCAAAGGATTTGTTGATAAGATTCAAATAGTTATAAATCAAGATATGTTTGCTTCAAAATGATCGAACAAGCGTTGACAAGTTGACAGTATCATCGTCGGAGACCTACGGTTATTGATCTTCATCGTCGGAGACCCACGGCTGTCCACGGTTGTTGATCTTCATACAACACCGTTGGTATCCGACAACAACCGTGGGTCTCCGACGATGGTTAGTATATTCGAAGACATAGATAACAGAGATAAGCAGCTCCCTATGTAACCAATTACCTATGTAATTTATCACACTTGTAAGTAGAAATCACCAAAAATGGCTTTTTTGTAGCAGATAAAACTTAAAAACTATTTCTTCCACATTCATAAACTTTATATTTACTTTACATTTTCAGAGAGTCTAAAATGTCCTTTACCGCTGCAGTGATATAAGTACTTCTATTTTGATCCTAGTGTTATCAAAAAATGTAGAGTCAGCCGACTAATATCGAGTTGAAAACAGATTTTACTTTGTCCTAAAGTAAAACGGGCATTTTTTATATCATGAGTGTTATATAGCCGAATATTGTTTAATATATGACAATATTTTTATTTCTAGCTATAGTAATGTTTAAACTTTAACATGTTTAAGAAATGTATTATCAAAATCGGTATGACTTGTGGTCTTATAGTTATAGGATACTTAACTTCGTGTCATACGTGATATTTTACCATTCATTAGAGTAGCATATCTCTGTTATTTATGTCTTTGGTATATCAGTATATCACATCTAATTTTGTCAATGAGAGAACAAATGAATTTATTGATAGCAAACTTAAAAATGCTAGAGTGTACTGGAAAATGCTAAAGGATGTCTCGAGACTAAACAATTGAACATATCATTATCAACTTTTGAAAGGTATTTCAAAGCAGTTAATTGCCCCGATGATAGTTATTTTATACCTGACGTTGATGTTTTACATTTCCATGACAATTATGAGAAAAATGAATTTAATATTATGTTTAAAGAACTGAATTGCAATATATATATAGATAAGATTAAATCTGCTCTCAAACAATTGAAAAACAATAGATCAACAGTGCCAGATTTGATGCTTAATGAATTCTTATTATCCGGAAGTAATACTTTAATTTCTATACTACATTCGCTTTTTAACAAGATACTTGAACTAGCCTATTTTTCGGATAGGTGGACTGAAGGTTATGTTATAGCCTTACACAAGAAAGGTAGTATAAACAACGTAGAAAACTACAGAGGCATAACGTTATTAAGTACTTTAGGTAAACCTTTTACTCGTATTCTTTATAACAGATTGAAAAATTTGGCTGAATATCATAATGTGTACATCGAAGCACATGCCAGTGTAACATTAAAATTTGACCCCGTTGAAAATTGACCCCATGTGTCATTTTTCAACGGATTCGTGATCAGTTTTCAACGTTGAAAATTGACCCGTCTCGTTAATTAATGACCCAACCACACGTAAAATATCGACCCCCGTTGAAAACTGATCAAAATGAAACAAAAAAGACTTATCAGAAAACTTTCAGATTTTGAAGAAATTATCCTATCGGGCACCTTTAATTCCATGCTTTTAGCGTAGAGTAAGACAGTTTATGACTTTGGGCGTTTTGTGACATAGCCGATCTGCTAGAAAATTAAGGTGTTGTTATAAACGGTAACAGGATAAAGGGGATCACCGGGAACCAAATTTTTGATCATGATGTAGAAAGTTTGGCTGTACGATTTCCGCATAAATTTTCGGATTGTGCGCTTCACAGAGTGGTTTGACATGACTGGCATTCGTATTAGTTGGCGTTTTGCTTTCGGTCATGTAAATGTGATGTAATTATATTTAGGGCCCGTCGGCAATTTAGGGGTCATTTTACAATGTTGACCTCCTGGGTCATTTCAGCATTACACCCCATTACATTGAATAAATAATTTCATATCCAGTTGGGCACTGTTACAATCCTGTTATAGTAATAAACGTTTAGCAACTGTGCCATTTAATTGAATAAGTACATAATATTTCACAGACTTTGTAAAACTAACTAAAGCATGTCTTAGTATGTATGCCATTGACTATAGTATTATTTAAAGCCCTTAAAACACACCTGACGCATTTGTGCATCCTTATGTAATAAATGCACTAGAACAATTGTTTACCACTTACAGTATTTATATGGTGTATTATGAACAGATGCTGAGGTTTTATCACTGTAGATCTACAAAATAGGCGTCAAGCCTTGATTAAAATTTCTCTTCAGTTTTAAAATGACCAGACAATAGTCTGTGTTGGCACCAACATTTCTGTAGGTCTCTAGAACATCCAACAATCATTCATAGTTTCTCACTCTCTTCTCCCAGTTAGCAGTTATGCATTTTGTCCTTCCCATCACGGTCACGTCTGACGAAATAATGAGATTTCAGAAATTTCGGTTCTTATCTTGCGACCATATCCATTCAATGGCCATAGCGTAAAAAAAGTAATCGCTTCCGTAGATTCCATTACAATTTCCCAAACCTGGGTGCGGTCCCAACATTAAAACATATACATGGCATATTACGGGATGTTACATGATCAAGGTCAAGGACGAATTTTTGACACCGCTATGTCCATTTAAAAACGTGTTTCCGTGCGAGTTTGACCAAATTGAAAATTTGATTTCTACCGCGAACATATGTTTCTGAGCAGTTGCCTGTCACGTGACTTTTCCTGCCAAAATGCTATAGTTTTCGAAAAGTTAAATATTCAATGTAGGGAAGGGAGACAAAGTTATCCATGCAGGAGACTTCCAGTATGGGTCTCCACTTCCGTTTATTTTTCGGCAATGAGAATTCTAGTACCTCGGAGTAGCAGACAGCCTGTTGTACATTACTCATCATTGATTGCTAAATATGGCCTCAATTGCTAAATCCTAGGCCACTCATTAGACAATATGCATTCGCGAACGGCACTCACTTCATTATTGCATCTAGACTGGCGCTTCGTCATAGCACTAGGGGTCGACTCCCTTGCTATAAATATCACATATGAGTATGTTTGATCAAGAAGTCCCGATAACGCGTCGGCAATATTCTGTGAGCTCTTAATATGCCGTATTTTGGACCGGTAGGGTGCTAACCTGAGAATCCAGCGTTCCAATCTTGCACTAGGCTTTGACTTAGCTGAATAGATGTTTTCTAAACTTTGCAGTCCGTTAAAAGCTTGAACTCAATAGTGTACAGCCATGGATGAAAACGCTCCAAAACGGGATAGAAAATGTAACAAAGCTGATAACTTACACATTATTCAAAACCGAATTTGAGACCGAACAATATGTCAATTTGAGTATGAAAAGAAACGAACGATCGCTTCTTCCCCAGTTAAGGTATGGCATTCTACCACCGGACGTCATATTGGCAAACGTGTAGAAGATAGACTCTGTCGTTTTTGTACAATTTTGTAACAAAGTGCTCATTTTATAGACTGATTCAGAAAAATTAGTATATTTGATATATAGCAAATCTTGAACGCTAGCCAAATACATTGTCAAAGCATACTAAAGCACTTACAGATAACTTTATTAGATATATCACAATCACATGAACTTTAAACTGAGCGAAGATTATATACATTTATTTTATGCCTACCAATTAAATATAGGGAAATATCAGTGAGATAAAAGTGATAATCCACTGTTTTGAATCAGTGAAATTATCATTTTGATAATACACTGTTTGTGCCAAAACTACTTTTCCCCACCACGTAAATACAAGAGAATCCGCTGTATTTCAGACAGTGACAGCGAGTGAAATTTATTTACCTTGTTAAATCCAGTTATAATATTGAATTCTTGAGCCTAACTAGTTGTGAACAATGATGAAATTCGCCATAAATTATTTAAAATATCTGATTTGTTTACATAAATCACATGGACAATATCCAATATGGCCGACTTTCAATTCAATTGATTGAATATTACTCGGTATTAATCCGCTTTTATAATTAAAGTATGTATGGCTAAAATTCCATAAATATTGATAAGCTGTGTAGAGAAAAATAAATGTTATCTGATGAAAGTGTATTCAGTTTATTTCAGCAGAAGTAAAGTTATCATATGTATTGGAGATTGTCTGCACTTTTTTTGTGCGGAGTAACCAAAGTACGCATTAACTGATTTGGGGCTCACCATGGGGAATTTATTGCGCCACTCGTGAAAATATCACATATGGTGTTCACTCGATGAAATAAATTCTCATCTTCCACAAAAACAAACAAATATCTTCTATTTTATTACCGAATGATGATCCATGTTAAATGCAATTATGATAGATTCTCTTCATATTTCTATCACATTTTGCCTGCGAGTTTGGCAATTGAGCCTGTATATATAATAACCTGCGACTTTATGTAAATATTTTATGTTTATTTAAGGTGACGTAAAGGCCCATTGGGCCGGGTGTATTTAATATGTTATTAAATTTGAATACACATGTCACTATGAATTACTTACTTACTTACTTACTCACTTACTTATAAAACTGACATTTATCTCCTTTGCTTTGTAACACTGATAACACCTGATACCATGCGTGTTACTTATCACAGTGACATGGTACGCATATACATGTACTACATACAAGTTCGTAAAATGGCCATTATTATGAGTTATGGTCGGAAAAGATGCTTCCTGTGTGGAAGTCTCGATGTGCATGTCGAACTCCGACCACACACACACATCCATCGGAAATAATTGTGTTAAACATTCGTTAACAGTTCCCTGTCCAACATATAGACGATCTTGCCTACCTCAGCGAAGTTGTAAGTTTGAGTCAAGGTTCGGCCTTGTGAAATCATTTTTACGAAGCCTTCCTAGTGTTTCTCTACCACAAATAGACGATCTCCAACGTTTAACTTCAATTTAACTAACCGTTAAAAAAACCCATTGCTGATCAGGTCTCAACGACTTTTTGATCAAAATTTAATGTTGAAATGTTGGCAGTGTCAGTTCTCAACATTGAAAAATGACCTTGGGTCAGTTCTCAACGTTGAAATATGACCCATGGGGTCAATTTTCAACGGGGTCAAAATTTAATGTTACACCGGATTTACATCAACTGTGAGCATGGTAGACAATGTTTTTTTGTGTTGAAAGGTTAAATATCACATATACTCAACCAAGAGAAACAACCCTATACGATGTGTGTTGATTATACTAAAGCATTTGATTTTGTCGTTCGTGAAAACCTTTGGTATAAATTGATTAAATTAGGTCTTAGAGGCAATATTTCAAATGTTCTTAAGTCTATGTACAGTGCAATTTAGTCAAGAGTTAAGTATTCTGACATCTAAGTAAAGAGTGCCCCTGCCTTCTCGGCGTGAGACAAGGGGAGTGTTTATCTCCGTTTTTATTTTACATGTTTATTTATGATTTGGACGATAAATTTATCAAGAACAATGCAGATGGTATAGATGTTGTAATATTGTAATATTATATATAAAGCAATGTTCCAGTCAAATAAATAGCTGTACAAGTTCACCTACGTACCCGTTAAACACAAATTAGAATTGTTTGACAAACTTGTATTACCAATTCTTACTGTTGTGTGGTTGCGGGCTTTCATAACAGCATATTAATTTAAAAAAGTGCGCTTACAATATTGTAAAAAATGTTAAGAGTTAAAAAAGAACAACACAATGTGATTTCATTTACGGCAAACTTGGTCGGGTTTCGTACAAGACAATACAATTGTTTCAAATTGTTAAATACGGGATGAGTTTTACAATTAAACCTTGGCAGGTTCGTTAATCGTGTATATACTATATAATCTTTTATTAAATGAAGCAGAAAGATATACAAATAAGACAAATTGGTATACGTCAGTATAATATCTATTGTGCTCACTAGGTTTTAGGATGCTTGGTTATATCAAGGTGTTGGTTATACCGAACGTTTTCTCCTTCTTGTAAACCAAAGGTTAAATGGCGAGGTTATACAAAACTGGAACTCAAGACTTCATAATTCCAGAAGGGCTATATTTTACAATAGTATGTCATCTTTAGGATTTCAACCATATATAGATTTTATTAACGCTGGAAAATTGTGTCAGTCTCCTGCCCGATTGAGAGTTTCCTCACACAGACTTGAAATCAAGGCTGGCAGATGGTCAAGACCATATAGTATTCCAGTTAACGAATACAAATGTAAAATTTGTAATAAATTAAATTAAATGGAAAGAGAACACCGGTGAACTCGACAACATCGCAATTACAGGACAAGTATTAAGTTGAATGCTTCTCTCACTCCTCCTCATTCTTGTTTAAAACGTTGAGGACGATGTTTCAGTGTGATATTTGTTTAAAAAGTTTTGAGAGAAAGGATAATATGTTTCGACATAAAAAAATGTCGCATTCAAATATAGACTCGGATGAAGACGCAATATCAGACGTATCAGTGAAAGAGGATATTTTTGGGCCCATGGGTGACAATGAGTCCATCCACAGTGACGACGATTACGATACATCTGTCACTTCAGACGAGTCTATGGAGATCGATCCTTGGAGCTACATTGTAGATGAATCGTTTCAAAAGTGTCAGCCGCAGTATGACTCCAAGGTAAATGAGCTTATGGAGGAAGATACCGACATTAGTGAATATGAAGCCAAAAAAAAGAACAAGTTTTCAGGAATATGAAAAACACCTACAGGAAAGCAATGATGAACAGTTTTGGCAGTAAATCGGTGTGGTTTGATGCAATGAAAAAATATCCTATTTACAAATCTATAAAGAAGACAGTCAGTCAGCTGATTGATACAGACCGGTACGACAAGGACAAAGCTTTGAAATACGGCATACTCAAGCGGAAGTTTCTCTTTGACAAGGTCATTTGGATCTTACCAAATTCCAGAGTTGGAAAGAGAGGATGCCATGGAACAAGAAGAAGACTCGGAATGAAATTGTAAAACCTGAAACAGATAGTTACAGTTGCTGTAGGACGACGGCGAGTATTTTGGGAAATAATCTTTTAAATGTAATAAGAAAAATGATTGAAAGGGTTCATCGTCCGTTTTTCAAAAATTATCTCGAGACAGACGGAAGCCATCTTTGAAAACATGAGATGTCAGTATGAACGATCTAAAGTGATATACATGTATATAAATAAGAAATCATGAATTGTTACCCAAAAAAAAGCGTTGGTTGAATTTTACATGGCAATTATGACAATTTATCTTACTTTAGTAGCTTTTATTCTTAGCCATTAAGATTTTAAAAAATAGAAATATTAATAGTATTGGATGTTGATGGTAGAAGTATGATATCAATAAAACAATGAAAATATTTTCTTTGTTGAATCTTTTCTATATCCCCAGTTTATCACTTTCCTTTGTACATATATGTACGTACATTTCCCTACCCAACTTTATGTTAACGCTCATACCTCCTCTTTTACTCCTCATGCCTCCTCTTTTACTCCTCATGCCTCCTATTTGACTCCTCATGCCTCCACTGTCATTCCTCATGCCTCCTCTTTCGCTCCTTTTCACTCATTTGATAATAAAGTTTCATCTTTTAAAGGAAAGGCTTGTCTGGATGTGGCAATGTTATACGTAACGAAGTTTACCAGTATACATTAAAACGTTATGTCTCAGCCTATTAACAGCAGTCTGCTACATTTTCAGGGAGCCTCGCAGACTTCCAAGAAATGCTGGCGCTAGCAGAGTTAAGATAACTGCGGGCAGTCATGACAGACATCTTGTCACGTTCGTGCATGTGCACTAACCCAAGTGGCAAATCACCACAAAAGTGGTGATTCCCCCAACCCCCACCCCATTTTATACTACGAGTCGCAAGAACACAATACCACAAAGAATATAAGGGTTGACGTGAGAATATTTTTTCAACAATTATGTCTAATAAAATAACGTTTCAAGCACTCATATGGAACATGTGCAGTTTTTATCCAGGGCACTTTAAAAATACACTCCATTTCATGTTTCTTGAATTGTCACTTTCTTATCATTGTGTAGATAAAAGAAATTAGAAAAAGGGGGCGAATGAATAATTGATCAAAATGATGAACATTAAGTGTTCTCATTTTTTTCTGATACAGTAATCAAAAAGAATAAAATAATGAAAGAAATACAAGTGAGTGAATAAACCTCGATCAGGGGTTAGGGGGGGAGAATGAAAACCCGAAATGTATCAGTGAAAGTTAAACCAAGCGACGAAAACAAAACAACAAATGGATGCACAATGAAATCGACGAGTTCTTTTTAAAGTCCACGTATCACATTCCCAAGTTGCTCTCATTTTATCAAGAAATACGTCGACTGCTATTTGTTCCAAAAAATCAACGACAAAAAAAACGTTCATATCTTTGCTTTTTAAATAGATATATATGCATTAGAAACAGTATTATTGGAAAAAAATAAGAAAGACTTTCTGTCAACCTTGTTTTCTTGAAAAAACAAAAAACAATTTCAATTCGAAAGAAAGTCATATATAGTCAACCTTGTTTTAGAGTGAAAAGAACATAATTCTTTTGTATCCTGTCATTGAATTTATGTTACTGTATCAGCAATCTCAAAGTGTAACTGGGACTTAAATAAATGAAATACCTACTGTCCCTAATCACGTGACACCACATGTTCAGCAGTCTAGTTGTTATCACAAAATGTTCTTTATAATGCGAGAGAAAAATTGTTTTACCGATGTCTTCAAAAAGTATCATACTCTCGATCGATATATTTTTAAAATCAGCTTCTACATCGGGTACCTTGGGGGAACGGACAAAAACCCACTTGGACAATAGCCCACTAGGACAATAGCCCACTGGACAATATCCCACTGGACAATACCTCACTGCTAAATTTGGCAGAGAGGACAATAGCCCACTGCTTATCAAAAAGGGTACAGATGTAATAAACTAATAATATAAATGTTTAATTGTTTTAATATTCAATCTATATATTTCAAATACAAATTCAATCCTTTGTTTGTTTATAGTCAAAATATTAATTTTCATATTCAATTATACAATGTGTTTTACTCATTCATACCCAGTCTCCACCAAATAAAACATGAGTAAAAGTACAGAGCTAGTAAAAAAATCCATTGGATCTGGATCTGCTGTTTGTTTAAACAGAAATGTCAGAATTAAACAAGTCTACACTGTTGACTTATGAATACTTACATTCTAAATTCATTACATAATCAGTTTCTTAATTAAATGCATAATTATGCAAATAAGTGGGCTATTGTCCCAGTGGGCTATTGTCCAGTAGGCTGCTGTCCTAGTGGGCTATTGTCCTAGTTGTCTATTGTCCTACACACGGTACCTTATTGCTATCTTGTCGTGCATAAACACAAGACATTGTACATGCATTTACAAATCAAGTTCAGCATATCCCTATCTGTTGCATGATACAGAAAGCATCCCATTCAAGAGACACCCCTGGTTCTTTTGCATGCTCTGATACAAGGGACCTCGGTTTAGCGTCTCATCCAAAAGACAATTAGTAAGGCTGGTGGAGAAGCGGAGGATCGACATTGGGACCCCTGGGTTACCAGTCCAGCGCGTTACCACAGGACCACTGAAACGCTAGGAGTTCAGCATATAATATGTATGTATGCTTTTGTGCTGCAATATGTTGGCTTATTGTGCAGATTTCACAGATACTGAAATACATTCTTAATATAAAATTGACACTGATATTTTGTGATATTTACTCTTTTAAAAAGCTTTACTTACACGGTCACAAAACCAGAACGGCATCTTCGAAGTGCATTTCCTCTCGCTTGTATATGTTCGACGTGTATGCAACAGCTGCAGACAGCGTATAATTCTAAAATCGAATTACAATATTAAGAACATTCATTATATTTGATATTTTTACATTTTTCATTTTCCATGTCCAAATAGATATACGTGAAAAAATTATTTAACGTTTTATATTTATCATTGTGACATTTTACATTTTATATTATCAGGGCTTTTTGCAACATCCTTACGAAACATGGAAAATAAAAAATTGTAAAAATATCAAATATAATGAAGGATAAATGTGAAACTTGTTTCACGTCTAATTATTTGGATTACGTGTAGGCTTATGTTGCAATTTCGTTCGTCAGCCTTTTTTTATTATTGTCAAACCGTTGGAAAAAAAGACATCGCCTATCAAAATTTTCTCCGCGTCTCTTCGAAAAGACTTATTAGTTGAACTACAAGTTCGTTTACCTTACCGTGAAATGTAGAAGTACCGTCGCGTTCGATAAAAGTTTAGAACTATAAAACAGGCGCGAGTCGCTTCAAAGTGATAATCAAGTACACCAACACCAATGAGCGACGGATAATGTGCACGAAAGATGATTCAGTATTGTATCCAAAAAAAGATGTTAAACAACGAAGAAGGCTTTAAGCAATGGTAGACGTTGTTGAAAAAGGTCAAACTTGATGATCTAAAATGATTTCAATGCATGACAAGAAGTAATTCGGGAGACCAGCAGTATCTAGAATAATAGATCTGAATAGAAAAATTTGAATTTTTTTAATGGTCGATATAATACCAAATATACATTTACTTATGAAAGTCAATGTTAGAAGCTCTAAATTAACAGATGTCCTTCAGAGTTCTTACGTCACTCCCTGTAATATTGAGAATATAAGCTTAAATAAGCATCTAGTCCTGCATTGAAAGACTTCGCATTTTCATTTTTTACAGTTTTACATTTGTTGGAAAATGCGTTTTAGCGGATTTGACCAATGTAAAAAAAAGCTTCAGATCCACGGTATACTTCTAAATATTTTGGACTAAGAAGCAACAAGAAAGTGCAAGTGTGTGGATAACTTTTTGACTACAGGTCACACTTAGCCGGTTCTGACTGTATGTCACACTCAGGCAGGCGCGTAGCTACCAGTACGCAGAATACGCAGCTGCGTACACATTGGTCCAGAAAATCGAGTAAAATTGGTGAAAAAAATATGACTTATTTTATGCCAAAAACCTGCCAAAACGCTCCTGAGACGATCTACAGAAAAAAAATTCCGGGGGGAGCATACCCCCGGACCCCCCCTAGGATTCTGCGTACACCTTCAAAAGCCCTGGCTACGACCCTGTCAGGTGTTTTGCACATACCTAGGTAGTCCAAATAATTATACCCAAAAAGTGGAATATAGTGCTATTTTTTGAATGCTCGATATCTGTTCAGAAAGGCAGCATCCTGCCTGAAGTCACAAAACAGCAGTAAATACCAAGAACAGTGACATTCTACATGTAGTTATATTTGCAATGAAAGTTTTTTTTTTTAATTTTTCAGATGTCTGACAGTGTGAAAGGTCATTCAGAAGATGATCGAGCGAAAATTTCATTTGCTGGAGTAGTTATTGTCATAGTTCTAACCATTTGTTTACTGCTTGTGTGTAATGTATTAGCTGGAGTGAAAATAAACTTGGTTGGGAGTTATTACTCTGAACTTGACACAGAGAATGTATGGAGGAAGGATCTTCTGCAGCAGTTAGTTAGGACATTCGGACCAGTTATTTTAGCTTCACGGAAAAGGCTCTATCTTGAAGCAGAAAATTTTGGATATAAAGAATGTAACTTTACTAAGAAGAGTATTGGGTTTGCATCATTGGAACAAAAAAGCAAAGCATCAGAGAAAGAGGATGACAGATTTGATGAAAAACAGTGTGATATCAAAATTCCTTGGGAAAAATTTGATTGCTTCCCAGAAAATCATGTCTCAGAAGAAGGGTGTTTGAAAAGGGGTTGTTGTTGGAGGAAAGATGTGACCAGAAGAAAGCCGATAAACACAAAGAATGCGAATCACACACAAGCACCTGTTGATGTGCCTTATTGTTTTTATCCCAGAAACTTTCCTGGTTATAATGTACTGGAAAGGAAAGATACAGCCCTTGGATTTCAGATGAATCTTTCAGGAAAAGCTCCCAGTTATTATCCAGAAGGTGTTGAGTATCTTACTGTGGAAGTGTTATATGAAACTAATCAGAGATTACACATCAAGGTTAATATATATTTACATTTTAATAAGGCATTATTTCTCCAAAAAATTATTTGCCCTCATGCCCTTTGCTTCCACAGAATTTTGAATTACAAGTTAGCTTAAATGGGGCCATCTGTCTATATTACAAACTTGGTGTTGTATGTACTTCCTCAAGATTCAAAAGCTACAGTGATGAAACTTAATTTAAATGTTAAGCACCATTTTAAAATAAGCATCTGGCAGTTAAAGAATTTAGGGCAAGAAAACCATTAGCAAGTTTGGCAAGTTGTTTGGCAAAATCTACAACCCTGAAAAGGTTTTCACAAGCCCAAAAAATATTTAACTTATAAAGTGGAAAATTAAGTCAAGAATAATGAATATAATTATTTTATAATTTTATTCCCTGGAGTAAAGATCAATGAGTTTTTCAATTTATAGTTCAGTCATTTTCATTGTCATCCTCATCTGACGACCAGTCTTCACAGGCCTGATGGGCTTGCGACTTGGAAAATTATACAGGTCTGACCAAAATTCTTCTAGCCACAGGCAATTGAGCTATCACTAAATTCACAGACTGCATCTGGGCTATGGATGTTGCTACATTGTATGTGCAGAGAAAACAGAGTTATTGCCCTTGATTTAATAACACTAAAACAAAAACAAAAACAGCTGATAGTGTATACAATTTTGTGTACTTAAGAAGTATAACAACTATTTAGTTGAAATTTCTTATAAATATCATTTTAGCTGTATCTAAAATTCTGCACTGGAAGTTTAACACGTTTCTTGTGTGTGCATGCAATGAAGGTGGAGTTATCACCCATGACTTAGTCAAGAAACAGCTTTAGACCAAGCAGTTTTGTGCTGCATATGTATTGAGAAGTGTTTGAGCTACAGAGACAACACTTCTCAGGAATGTAAGGTATCATTTGAAGTTGCTGAGCTAAGACTTTGATTCTTGCTGCTTTTGACGGAGTTATTGCTATTGACTTAGAATGTTGTTGAGAAATGAAATATACAATCTTGTGTTTAAAGAATATCTTTTGTAGAATTTAGAACTGATGTGTGATAATTGTTATAGTCTGATGCTCTAGACCACTTGACTTCTAGTGCTGTCATTTACAGGCCCTTAAAATAGTCTGCACAAATTGCAATTTCTAGGTCTGTGCTGATTAAGTTGCAGATCAAATAACAACACAGCAAAAAATAGAGTTCATAATTTATCTCTCATTACATGTTTCACCTAAGCTTCATCAGTTGACAATGAGCATAATAACAAAGGAAATAACTTAGGTCTGTGCTAAGGAATAAAATTTAGTAGCTAGATTTCCTATTTATTACTTTTTAAATGCTTTTACCACAGGATTTTTAGTAGCCATTTTCTATTTTGGCATCATGTTTTACTGACATAAAGTTATCTAGGTAATTAAGGTCAGCATACATGTAGTTTGTTCAGATGTCAGAAAATGCCGGACAAGATAAAGCATTGTATTTTAAGTACTTGTTATTCATATGTCAACACAAAATTAGACACTGATCATGCCAATTATTCTCATCATAGGGTATTTGAAAATGAAATGTTTATGTCCTGGTAGAGATAACTATTGCTAGGTCAGATTTTATTATCAACTTTGTTGGTTGATTTGTTTATATAAAAATTACATTATTTGCTTATAATGAAAGTTAGAAAGTTTTTTTGCCATAATGGGATGATAATGCTTTGCTTTAACATTGTAACAGATACATGACACCAGCAAGAGTCGTTATGAAGTGCCTATCAGTGTTCCAAAACCTGTAAAGAAAGCCTCCCAACCTGTGTACACTGTGTCAGTCAGCGATCCAGGGTCACCATTTTGGCTTAGTGTAGCTCAATCACAGGACCAGGCAACTGTGTATGTAGTTTTTGAAATGTCAAAGGTGAGCTATTGGGATTATTGATTGTCCGTTGTGCATCATCAACAATTTGACTTGAACAATTTCTCCTCCTGTACTGCTAAGCCAACATTGACGAAACATGTCTGGGATATTCCTTGCATGAAGCTCTACCAATTTGTTCAAAGAATTGAATTCCATCAAGAACTCTGGTCGCTTATCATGGCAACAGAAAGGAAAAACTTTGAAAATCTTCTAGTCTGAAACGACAAGGCCCTGTCAGCCTTAAGATTTTGTTTGTAGCATTGTCTAGTGGACCTCTGCCAAGTTTGTTCCAATAAATCCTCTGGAGTCAAATCTCGCTCTGCCCCGGGGGTCAGTTGATTTTACATTGGCTTATAGAGGGAAAACTTTGAAAATCTTCTGGTCTGAAACCACAAGGCCCTGAGCCTTAAGATTTGGTATGTAGCATTGTCTAGTGGACCTTAACTATGTTCAAATTATGCCCCTGGGATCATATTTGGCCCCACCCTGGAGGTCAATTGATTTTACATAGGCTTATATATATAGAGAAAATTTTGAAAATTGTCTTATCTGAGACAACAAGCCCCTGAGCCTTAAGATTTGGTCTGTAGCAATGTCTTGTGGACCTCTACCAAATTATGCCCCTGGGGTCAAATTTAGCTCTGCCCCCGGGCTCAATTGATTTTACATAGGCTTACATATAAATTATGTAAAACTTTGAAAAACTTTTTGTCTGAAACCTTAGAGCCTAGAACTTAGATATTTTTAATGGAGCATCAGCTAGAGGTCTTCTACCAAGTTTTGTTTATATTATGACACTTGAATGAAAATTGGCTCTGACCGGGGCGGGGTGGGGGGGAGGGTCACTTGAATTAATAGAGATTTTTATAGGGAGAATCTTAAAAAAGCTGCTGACACATGTCTGATGTTTGCTCAACAGCCCACTCAAAGGCAAAGTATTCAGGTGAGTGATCTAGGGCCATCATGGCCTTCTTGTTTACTGTTTCATTTAATAAGTAGTTTTTGGTAAGTGTGTTTAAATGCAGAATATTTTGCAATCAGTTTAAATGTTTTTACTGTATTATTATATAGTTTCATGTTGCATGTTGAATTTTCCATTCTTGTCATAAATTTTTTAAACAATTATTTAAGATTAGTATCCAGACAAGTACATATGATCAGTAGACAGCCCAAGTTATCATTTAATAGCAGATATCTGAGAGAACTTTTTCATCTTTTTCTCATTATATATCTAGATAACTGTACTTATATTTTATACTATAATCATTACAGGTTTTCCACAAAAGGGGCTGCACCACTTATATTTACTGATCAGTTCCTGCAGTTGTCCTCTCTCCTACCATCACGTTATATTTATGGTATTGGTGAACATAGAAATAGTTTGATGCTGGATGTAAATTGGACTCGGAAAACATTGTGGAATTCGGATCAAGTTCCTGAAGTGAGTACAGTTTCCCTAAACTTTTCCAAGTGAGACTGCAAATCAGTATTGTGATGTTCCAAGGGTTGCTTTTTAGTTTTAGATTGCTCGTTGTATGTGGTGTGTCTGTCTGTGTGTCCACCCTTAACTTGTTTACACTCAAGAGGACACATTTGCATCCAGTGGATATGAAAGTTGATAAGGATGTTTATCTTGATGGCTTAAAGGTCAGATTTGAATATTTGTCAGCTGGGGTCAAGAACAAGGTCACTGTCTCATCAGGTTAAAGATTTTAGGCAAAACTGTAGGGAAGCAAATGGTAACTTTTTCATTTACTGGTTAACCTGATGCTGTTACCAATAAATTTACTGGTTAACCGATTAACAATAAAAACCATTTCATGCCGACTAGTCACACTATATGATACGTACACTTTTAAAGTTAAACCGGGAGTTGATGGGATAATGTTTACTATTGGGATGCCGTGGGTTCGAAAGAGTGTAGTGATCGCTTATGTCATTTGTGAATTTAATAGACGCATAATTATGTTTTTTGTCTGTTACAAATTATTGTTGCTGCCAGGAATGAGATACATATGTGTTCCCCTCACATGTCATTTCTTACAGCTTTAAATTCATTTAATAAGTGTATGCGAGCATTGTCGGTAACGTTTTCAGTCTGCTTTTGCTTATAATGAAATGCATTACTTACATAAAATAAAAAAAACTCACTGAAGAGTTTATCTTTTACTTACTTACATGTACTTACATATTCAACTCTTACTAACGAAAATCAAATTAACGCAAATATGATGTTGCATGATGAAAGGTCATTCTAAGAATGAATTGCTATCACTTCTAAAAATAAACTTGATTTGATGTGTTATTTGTTAAGAAATCATTAATGGCAATCTTCCTTTAATTTAAAATAAAGTTTTTCATGAGTAGAAAACAAACAATATCATCACTTTAACTCGTTATTGATAGCGGCAAACAGGAGATGCAGTATTTATATAATTTTAATTATAACAATGGCAAAAGTGACACTAACCAAATAAACTTGAGGCATCCTGTGTATAAGCGTGTATTGTTCTACATGCATCTGGGGTCTATCATAATATCGTTGTCAGCACGGCTCACTTGTTTGGTACTTTTTATTTTTAAAGTTTATATATTTAACATTCTTTTTTTTTTTGGTTAACCTTAATGAAAAAATTGTTACCGGTTAACCGATTATTCAGTAGGTTAATCTGTTAATCTCATGCATCCGTAGGCAAAAGAGTACTCAGCTTCTTTGAGGTTATTGTTCTAATCAAATAGAGAAAACAACATATGGTTTACTCCTAGAGAGATTGCCTGCAGCTGGCAGTTGACTATTATCATGATATATCAATTTAGCCATGTACTTTCTTAGGATAGAAATGTCAACAACAGGTGTAGCAGCAGTATAATCTGGCACTTCTACTCCCTTGCTTATCAGCTAGCTTTTATGGCAGTGTGGTAGAGTGTCCACTTAGTAATCAAAGATACCTGAGTTCAAATCCAACTCAGGGCAAGTGGATTTTTCTGGGTTACATTTGGCACCCAATGCAAATAACTCATTAGTGTAGATGTTATGGCACCCTTACAAAGTCCAGCAGATATTCAGTACTCCAAGAATTCCAGCACAAATTCTAAGAAGAGGGGGGTGTATGTAGCAGAGGGCTGGTATAATATGGCACTTTTACTCCCTTGTCCGTCAGCTAGCTTTCATCGCAATGTGGTAGAGTGTAGTAATCAAAGGTAGCTGAGTTCAAATCCATCTCAGGGTAAGTGGATTACCCGGGTTAAATAGGTACTGAGACAAGGTTGCTATTAGTTTTCTTACCTATTGCAGGTTGCAAATCAGTTTGTTTTTTTTAGCTCACCTGGCACAATGTGCCAAGGTGAGCTTTTCTGATACCCCAATGTCTGGTGTGCGTCGTGCGTCGTGAGGCGTCAACAATTTCATTCAAACGACATCTCCTCTGAAACCACTGGGCCAAATTCAATGAAACTTGCATGAGATGTTCCCTGCATGAAGCTCTTCCAAAGTTGTTCAAAGAAATCAATTCCATCAAGAACTCTGATTGCTATGGCAACTTAAAGGAAAAACTTTGAAAATCTTCTTGTCTGAAACCACAAGGCCTAGAGCTTAGATATTTGGTATGTAGCATCCTTTAGTAGGCCTCTACAAAAGTTGTTCAAATTATTCCCCTAAGGTCAAAATTGGCCCCGCCCCAGGGGTCTCTAGATTTTACATAGACTAATAGGAAAATTTTAAAAATCTTCTTGTCTGAAACCACAAGGCCCAGAGTTTAGATATTTGGTGTGCAGCATTGTCCAGTGAACCTTTACCAAGTTTGTTCAAATTATGGCTCCTGGTTCTAAAATGGCACCTTCCCAGGGGTCACATGTTGTACATAAAGTTATATAGGAAAAACTAAAAAAATCTTCTTGTCAGAAACCGCAAGGCCCAGAGTTTAGATATTTGGTGTGCAGCATTGTCCAGTGAACCTTTACCAAGATTGTTCAAATTATATCCCCTGGGTCAAAATTGGCTCCGCCCAAGGGGTCACATGTTTTACATAGATCTAGTTATATAGTAAATTCTTTAAAAATCTTCTTGTCAGAAACTGCAAGGCCTTCAGCTTAGATATTTGGTATGAGGCATCATCTAGTGGACCTCTACAAAGATTGTTCAAATTATGACGATGGGTCAGAAGTGACCCCGCCCAGGGCTTACTTGATTTACATAGAGTTATATAGGGAAAACTTTAAAAATCTTCTTGTAAGAGACTACAAGGCATGGAGCTTAGATATTTGGTGTTGAGCATTGTCTTGTAGACCTGTACCAAGATTGTTCCAGTCATGGCCCCTGGGTGAAAACTGGCCCCGCCCAAGGGGTCACATGTTTTACATAGAGTTATATAGCAAAAAACTTTATAAATCTTCTTGTGACAAACTGCAAGGCCTGGAGCTTAGATATTTGGTAGTATGCACTGTGATCACAGTGGGGTCATCCCCCCTCCCCTGGGGGGTCCCTCCCCATATTTTTTTTTTTTTCTCATTTTTTAAGTTTTTCGCTATGGCAATAAAATTTGGGCCATTTGTACAGTTTTCAAGATGATTTCCAAATTATTATTCCTTGACCTATATTTTTGACCTACTGACCTACTTTTTTGTTTTTTAGCTACAACAATGAAATTTGGACCATGTGCACAGTTTTTCGTTTCGATTTCAAAAATGTCATAGCATGACCTATATTTTTGACCTACTGACCTACTCTTTTGTTTGAAAGCTACGGCAGTGAAATTTGGACTGTGTGTACAGCTTTTCGTTCCGATTTCAAAAATGTCGTCTCATGACCTATATTTTGACCTACTGACCTACTTTTTGTTTTTGGAGCTATGGCAATGAAATTGCATTGGTCCATTTCTATGATATGCATCATTACATTCATAAAAATTTCTTTCATCTTTGAACCCAGGTGAGCACTTTAGGGCCATTGGCCCTCTTGTTTCAAAGATTGCCATGATTGCATGGATGACCATGACTACATCTGTGGTCATGATTTGCATGGATGGCCATGATTGCATTGATGGAAATGATTGCATTGATGATCATGATTACATGAATGCCCATGGTTCCATGGATGGCCATGAATTGCATGGAGGCCATGATTGCATGGATGGTCATGATTTACATTGATGGTCATGATTTTCATGGATGGCCATGATAACATGGATGACCATGATTTGCATGGATGACTAATGGTCATGATAACATGGGTGGCCATGATTTCCATGTATGACCATGGTTGCATGGATGCCTATGATTGCATGGATTCCAATTATTGCATTAATGTAAATTATCAATTTGCAGACTGATCATTGTTTACTGGCCATAAGAACAAGAACAGTTGCAGCTAGGAGAGTTAAGGTGTACACCAGGGCTCCTAAAATTTTGAAATCTCAATCGGTCTGAGAGCCCCCCCCCCCCCCCCCCCCCCCCCCCTGGAGACCAAGAACCAACAAAAAATTGAAACGATTTTAGGGCAAAGGACAATTTGAGTTATGATAATGTTGACATCACGAAAATATGTGTTTTTCAAAGCAAAAGTAGAATTAGAGCTAATTTTACAACGTCAAACTAGTCACTGATATTTTAAAGTGTGCTTTGTGCTGCAGCTAGCCACTACAATTACTATTAAGCCCTTAATGAAATTAAGCAGACGACAGTTATCGCCTATTTCGATGCAAACTCCTCGCACCAGTTACGTCACTCTTTTCTACTTTTAACAGTTTTCTGTACTGATCAGGGGAAGTAACCACTGCGGGGAGTTTGACTTCGATGAAATTATATTTCACAGTTTGAGCCGGTCAACTTTAATGGATTGGCCAGCTGCAAATCAAGCACACTTTTACTTGTTTACAAGTTAATTGGCGGTAATTGCCGCGGGCAAAAGTGACAGTTTTATGGTTTTATGATAGGTGTGAAGTACCAGATTAGCGATCAATTGAGGTTTTGATGTGAGATTTTGACTGTTTTATGAAAAGTTAGACAATTTTTTTTTTTTAATTATCTGGACCGATTTTTTAAGGACTTTTGGACATCGAAATCGGTCCATAGAGATAAAATTCGGTCAAAACCGACAAATTTTCGGTTTTCGGGAGCCCTGGTGTACACCTTTTAAGGGCTAAAACATAACAGAGACAATTTTTTCTAAATCAGTAAAAATAGAACAATTTGGGTATTCTTTTTTTCAGGAGAATAAAAATCTGTATGGCTCACATCCATTCTATCTTGCTATGGAGGAAAATGGGCAGGCCAGTGGTTTCTTTCTCCTAAACAGCAATGCTATGGGTAAATTGTAAACTTGTTTTTACTACTACATATATTTACTTATTTAAGTGTAACATATATTTCTTTAAGGTACATAATTATATATCAACCCTGCTGTTAGGACTTGCATCATATGATATACAATGTTCTTTTAATGTTTCTTTTAACAGTATGGCACTGCTGTATAATATAATTGCTGTATTTTTTATGTTTTCTTTAATTATATTACCATATATAATATAATATTATATGATTTTGTATTATTTCATAATAAAGTAAGAAGATAAGTTTTGTTAGAAAATACATCATAAGCTTATTAATGTTAGTGATCATACAATGGAATTATATATTTTGAACTGTTCTATATATATATCCCCCAAACTAATATTTCTGACACCTGTGTTTTTAGATACTTCAAGCATTGATGTTAATTGGTTTTGGTATTTAAAATGTAAAGATTTTTGGAGGGGATAGACATTATATTTATTTTTACTTCAGATGTTGTGTTGCAGCCATATCCAGCTATCACCTGGAAAACGATTGGTGGAATTCTAGATTTCTATATTTTCATTGGTCAGAGTCCTGCTGATGTCATAAGGGAATACACAGATGTAATAAGTCGAACATTCATGCCACCATATTGGAGCCTTGGCCTTCATATTTGCAGATTTGGTTACAAGTCAGTCAATGATACAATGAATGTAGTAAACAGGGTGAGAAAAGCAGGGATACCTCAGGTAGGTACTGTGGGAATTCAGTTATGTTAGTCTCTGTCTTAGGTCAGCTTACTAATTGCAGTGTTGAAATTTCAGAAGCATTCACTGTTTCATGTGTGTAAGTGACTCTTAGAAACCAAGTCTTACTACACTGAAAAGCACGAGGGAATGGTCACCAGTGATATTTTAATAATTCTATGACATTTATTGTGAGGTATCGTTTCCTTTTCACAAAAATGCCTTAAAGTTCTTTAACCTGTTTTGATGTTAATCCAAAATTCTGCATTTACACCCTAATAAATAAAGGTACACATGGAGATATATTTGAATAGAAAATATGCAAAAATGCTTGATCTCACTGAAGTTTATTGATAATCATAAGATCAGTAGGTAAATGTTTAGTTTGATGTGTGTATTTATTGTACAAGATTTTTCCATAATTTCTTGCCATTTCATGTTAATGAAAACTGATACCACTTATAGAAAACTACAGTGATAATCCTGAGGCCCAAGGAACCAGTCAAAATGCAGATTTCTTTTAAAGGAGCTAAATGTATCACAGTGATGAATAGCCGTGTTGCTTATTATCACAGGATGTTCAGTGGAATGATATAGATTATGCAATTGGAGACCGAGATTTTACTACAGATGTTTCAAGATTTGGCGATCAGGCCTCAATGGTGGAAGACATCCATAAAAGAGGGATGAAATATATTATTATTGTGGTAATTATTAGGCATAATTTTGTTTACCGTGTCTGGGAAGTAAGGGTGCTATTTAATCTGGTAGGCTGTTGCTACATGCGTATCTGCTGAAGGCATAGATAAGGTGGCAGAAATGTCTAGTATATACAGTCCTCTCTCAGTATGTTGAATTCGGGTAGACAGAGTAAATTGCTATGACTTAGCTAGAATTTGACATGTCCACAGCTTGTATACATGTACCTATCAATGTTTTGTGTCAGTTACTTATACCATTTTCATTTTCTATTCACTCAACTTCATTAAAATTAAAGAATTTATCATTCTGATAATTTAATTGATTAAAGCCAGTTAAAATCATTAAAGTGCAGTTTAATCAAAGCCGGTGATTTCATTAAATCAACATTAATTTCTTTTCAGTAACGTATTTTAGTACATGTAAAGTTGCAATCAACAAACAGTCAGTGACACGGGCAATTTGCCTTATCAGTTTTCACTATGAGGTACCTATTAGTGACAATTAACACTTATTAAAGTGTGATTTAAAAGTTGCAGTCAACAAAATATCGTTGACATGCATAATTAGGCTGACCAGTTTTCACCTCAGTAGCTGGGAATAATTCGTAATCAATCAGTTTTCACACCCCAGCTTATCGAGTGGAAAAATACCTAAGAAAATTAGAAAAATACAATCAGCATAGCCAAAGTTCACACATGTCGAATCAGGTTTACAGGAGTTAAATAATATAAATAAAGAAGGGTTATTGATGGGACCTGAGAAGTAATTCGATTCAGCAAAGAAGCAGATACATGTACAACTTTATGCATCCCTCATTTCCACCCATTGATTTCATTAATTTCTGTTTCATCAAGTTTTTGTTGATAGTTTTGTCACTTAAGTATAGGTGATTATAGCAATGATAATCTCATTAAGTAGGAATATGCTTTTCTATCAAGAGAAGAAGTGCATTGTTCTGTTTTTAACAATAGAGGTAGGTCAGTTTATTCTGAAGATAGTACTAGTTCAATATGTATGTTTTTTATGGCTCATTATGACATTATACTCTTACACATTATATGACATTAAATTATATGTGCTGGTGAAACTTTATGTTATGCTATGATTCTGGTGTAACAAATGTTATGTTGCATGTTGTAGGATCCAGGTATCAGCAACACTCAGCCACCTGGTACATACTATCCATACGACCTTGGTGTAGAGATGGACATTTTCATCAAAAATAATTCTGGACAACTACTTGTGGGAAAAGTGTGTGAACTTTCTTTTCTATTTATGACAAAGATAATTATTAAGTTGGAATAGGTAGCATGGATAACTGTCATATTCCTCAGTCAGTGTTTATGTCACCTGTATGTCAGTTACTCTAACTGACCACTGCATCATTCAATATCTCTTACAGAACTCATATCTAAATGCTAGCAGATGTTTTGTCTCACTCTTTATTCATCAATCAAGGTCAAGAAGATAATGAAACTATCTCTGAGGTGCTAATCAAACTTTGTCAGAATAAATTTAATTTTATCGCAACAGGTATGGCCAGGCCCAACTGTATTTCCTGACTTCAGTGACAAGAAAGCGTACACGTACTGGGCTACACTGATCAAAGAATACACAAGGAAAATACATGTGGATGGACTTTGGATTGTAAGTCACATGCTCATTGTATTCCAGAGACAGTTCACTTTCTTAAGTACACTGACCTTTAAAAGTTTGGTAAAAAGTTAAGTTTTCTGTCATAGTGTAAAGAGCCACCAAAGTGTTTTTATTCAGTTACTACTTCCTTTCAATATTTTCCGATTCTGATAATTTCAAATAGTAATGTTGTTTTATGTAATTACATGGTATATATATGTTGAGTTTTTTCCCCCCAGTTATAACAAGAGAATAAAGCAGCATTTTTTTATAAAGAAATGAGCATAATCTGTTTTATTTGAATCACTTGCTTTACACAAGGTAGTTTTGATGCAGCAAGGTGTCCTTTGTCTTACTTCTACTATTTTTAACCAAATACCGCAGACAAAGAAGAGAAACTGATTTGATGGGGCTGTCAATTTATATTTGTTCATTTTTAATTTTGTGACACATTGTGACTATATATATCAGCTAGATGTACCAAACCCCACAGAAATGTTAGGCACCATGTCTAGTTGTGCACATAGGGTGTTTCTTTTGGACATAACGGGAAATGCTGAGTTATGGCCCTTGATGACTCAAAAATCTGTTTGTTCTGGAGAGTTCTCAGATTTTTGTCACGATACCCGTATCTTTAAACATGTGTGACGCACATTCATATCATTCCAAAACAGTATTTATTAGCACATGAAATTGTGCACCTGGGTATTTTGGTGTGAATTGATTTTGTTTTAGCAGATGGCCTTTGATTTATTGAAAATTGTTATTTCTTGACTTATGTCATATGAAGCTCCATTTCGTTGACAGAATTTCACAAAACTTAACAAGATCAGCTTGTGAAAAAAGCTTGAGCAGATGAAACTTTTCACATGCATGAAGTAAATTGATCCAGCATTTATAACTGCTTTTGAGACAGTAATAGTTTAAAATTGACTGGTACTTTGTTGTAGTTTTTCTGTCTTGTCATATTTCACAACATACAGGACTGGTATTACATACAAGTAAATGTATTTTTACTTTTATGTAGGATATGAATGAGATTGCAACATTTGTTGATGGTTCACTGGATGGTTGCACAGGAACAAAATACGATACTCCACCCTATATACCAGGTTTGGATACAGATTATGTTTTGATTTTGTTATAGACCTGCTAACTAAGTTTAAAAATGGTATTGCAGAGAAACCATATGGTTGGTTGGTTTATTGGTTGAATTACTGGTTGACTAGTCAGTTGGCTAGATTGTTGATTGGTTGTTTGAAGGAGCCATTTATAAATTACTGCATTTGTGTGATGGAAACTTCCTCAGTTTTTAAAGTGAGTGACAAAAAAACACAGTAATGTAGTGCATTTGTTTTGCCAGAAAAGGTAAAATCTATGGATGAACGTTTTACCTGACTGTTTTTTCAGATAAACAGTCCAAATTTGAAATAATTTTGTATTTTTTTTTAATGGCTCTGGATAGTTTATCTTGTTTTGCAAGACAAAATGCATCTTTTAGTCAGAGGTTTTTCATTACATGTATGCTTCAGTAAGAGAATAGACTTTACAATTGCTTATTTCATGTTACAGCTGTAGTCGGTGGCAAATTATATACAAAAACGATATGTCCATCAGCTAGACAGAAGCTCTCACTACATTATGATTTACACAACTTGTATGGTTTGATGGAAACGAAAGCCACATATCAGTAAGTTAACAGTTTGTTAGAGCACAGTTTATTTTATCCCTGTTTATGATATTGAGTTGAGTTTATCTTTGTAGCTGTGTGTTTACAGATTATTACAGCACGTGTAGTGTTGTCTGTGAGTATGACTTTAAGCTGGGTTAATCTGTGTTGCTGTGTGTTTACAAATCATTACAGAATAATTATTAAGTAGTGTTTTATCTGTGTTTATGATTTGAGGTTGGGTTGACATGTATCTGTGTGCTTGTCTGTGTTAATAATTTTAAGTTCAACTTGGGTTTATTTCTGTAGTTGAGTGTTAACAGCACAGTGATTTGTATACCACTAATTGCTCAGTGAGTCTTGGTTGAAATTAGGCAGCTGGCTTCACTCATATTTTGAGATGGAAGTTTCTTGGCTAACTAAGTAAATTCAGTACTTTTTAATACCTTATGTGTTAGTTTTATATTTTAAACTTGTTGAGTTTGGTTTTATACTGAGCAAGTGTTGGAAGGCTAAAATGGAACAGAAAATAATAAAACTGTCTTATTTGAGACTTGAGTGCAAAGGTTATCTGTTGCTCTTCTGTCACTTGTGAATCCTTTTTAATTGAATAATAACATCTTTAATTTGTATATGATGAAACTACATAGCCAGCATGCTTGCTCCAATCATGAAGTATTATATTAAAATTATATCAGTTTTAGTCTGTCATATGGTACACAATCAAAGAAAGTTGATCAAAAAGTAATATTTTTCTTTCAAAATGTCAAACTTAACTTGTGATATAACTTCAACTCTTTTAATTTCTGTTTATTTTTACATTATCAGCAGTGTGGAAATGGTTATGAATTATCATTTTAGAGCTCTGAAGGCATTACCAATGGGGAAAAGACCTTTTATAATATCACGAGCAACTTTTGCAAGTCATGGTCATTATGGAGGCCATTGGACAGGAGATAATGCAGCCACTTTCCATGATCTATACCGGTCTATATCAGGTTAGTTAAAATCCCCTTTCCCCAAAGATGTCAATCCTTAATTCATTTACATCTTATGATAATTAGTTGCTATGGCAACAAATAGTAAACAAGGTCCGCATGTGTGTGGTGAATGTATTGACAAAGGTATGAATGGTTACAGAATTTTATATTGTCTTAAACAAATCACATGCCATTATGTGATGATGTTGTCTTTGTTCTTACACTCCAAGTGCAGTGATTTTACTTAATATACTCTGAATGTTATGAGAAGTTTCACTCTGATATATATATATCACCTACTGTTACTGTTTATTGCATGGACTGTGGGTATAAAGTCTAGATTTCTTTTCCCATCAGTGAGTAATACATGTAGTAATAACTCTAAAGTGCTTCTTAGGAAAAGACTAGTTTGACAGTAACCCCAGCTTACACTTAAAAATACTGAGTTACCTATAATATTGTTCGCAGCTGAAACAAAGGTTTCAGCCTGTAATGATAGTGCTGGATAGTGATGTTTTTCGAAATAATGTATCAGATGTCTCTTCATTAGCCAACTGACTTTTTAGTTTCTGCTGTGATTTTATGACATAAACCTTTGTCTTTTACTTATCTACGAATATTGATAAAAAATGTAAAATATGAAACTGAAACACACAAATAAATCTTAAACTGTAAGTCAGTCAATATGTTGTTCTTTTTTAGCCATTTTGACTATGAGTCTGGCTGGAATACCAATGGTTGGTGCAGATATATGTGGGTTTAATGGAAATACTACCTACGAGTTATGTCTCCGATGGTACCAGCTGGGAGCATTTTACCCTTTCTCCCGTAATCACAATAGTAATACTGTGAAGGTTTGCACAATTTTATTTTTTCAAATGGTTTATGCATTTTTGTTCCTTATAATTTGTGTCCAAGTTTTTAAGTATCCTTCACTGCGGTTAAGTGATTTAAGTTGCTGATATTAAGTCACTTAACTGCTCACAGATTGCTGGTATTTGTTTGTCCTCTGATTCCTAACATTTCCATTTATTGGAGAAAGTTGGCAGTTTCTTATAGAGAGAGTCTATTAACAATGGTTGGGGTAAGTTACCCACCCAATACCACTGTGATTGTAAGAGGAGATTAAACTTAATTAAACCAGTCAAACTATTTTTTAGTGACAGATTTTTCCTTGATAAATTATGAAGACACTTGCTTTTAGTGTTAAAATAACACTTTTAGGATTTTCTAATCAAAATATATTATTTTACAGGTGAATGTTTTGTTTTGTTGCCTTCAGGTTATAGAATACAGTTCTATGTTACATGTTTTGAGATGTTTGATGTTCTGTTTAAACAGAAAAACCAAGATCCTGCTGCTTTTGACAGTTTTTTTGCTGCAAGTGTACGCAAGATTTATCTCATCCGATACTCACTTCTACCCTACCTCTACACACTATTCTTTGAGAGCTATAAAAATGGGAACCCAGTTGCCAGAGCAATGTTTTATGAGTAAGAATGTTAAAGAGTTCATATTTGTAAATAAAATACTGAATTTGATGCCAGTTTCTATTTTGCTTACAATGTCAAGTTTAGATTTTCCAGAGGAAGAATGTAAAAGATTTTATGATATACTATGCTACACTATGCTATGCTGTGCTATTCTTCACATCACTAGACTAGACTACCTTTCATATCTTTATGACTTTGTTACATAACATTAACTTGCCTTGCCTTGACTTGCCTTGCCTTGACTTGCCTTGCCTTGCCTAGCCTACCTTTGTCTTATCCTGCCTTATCTCATCTTATCATTTAACACTGTAATGTCTCACACACAAAATGTGTTTTACTGTTTAAATTTATTGTAAAGATTTGGTATTTCTAATATAATTTCAGGTTTCCTTCTCATAAAGATACTTATGAAATTGACAGCCAGTTTATGTGGGGAAAGGCTCTTTTAATTGTTCCAGTGGTTACTGAGGTTTGTTTGAGATAAATGTTACTATACTCACTGTTTTAAGTAGAATAAGATTTTATCAGTAAAAGTGCTTCCTTTGTAGTTGACTTAGTGTTTTTAGATTGTTAGCGATAGCCGATAGTCTTCAGAACTGTAAATCTAAATCAGTCATCAAGGGACATGTCCACTTTAACATTGATATATTAATGTGCCCCTTCTGGAGTATTCACATACTTGGACCATATACAGGGTGATCTTGTAATTTGTAGTTATGTTACACATGCTATCCAAAAGTAGATATACATGTTCAAGAATTACTGTATTTGTCCACCTCATCATTCTGATTTCCTTCATACATTGTCTTTTTGTTAGGTGTACACTATAAATGTGGAAAAATATGTTAAAGAGGCTGTACTCCAGTTTTGACATAAAAATTTTTTTTTCATAAATTATATATTTAGATGCCGTGAGATTATAACAACATAATATTTTACTTCAAAACTGATTATAAAAGTCAAAATAGAATAAAAAAAATATTTTCGCTCCAGCCTGATTTGAACTCTGGACCCTCATGTTAACAAAATATTTCCAACGCTTTTACTGTCACCACTATCGCTGCATGTGATATTACAGATATTTACTTTAAATCTTATACGATATAGTTATACCGTCGCGTTACGGTATAGCACTTTGAAAGGGAAAAAAATCAATTTATAATGTAATTATTTGACTTATTTTTTGTCAGTAGGTTATTTTTTAAGCATTAATCATAAATATTACAAGAAATTTATAATACAAGAAAACTTTCTTTTTTTGTCATCTGGAGCACAGCCCCTTTAAGATTCTGAGATACTTAAGCACAACAACCAAAGTACTGTTTGATAAAAATGCACTTCCTTTTTCTATGACACTGACTGTATGAAAACAATTTCAAAGATGCAGTGCATTGTGCAATAAAGTAGAACAGTCATTAAAACAATCTAGAACATGATTGACTAAAACTTGGCAAAATACTAGCATTAAGTTAATTACATGCAGCTGATGCTGTTCCATAGAATTATTCAGCTTATACCATACACAGATCATCCACATAATTATGCACGGTTAAACGGGTCATGCATTTGGATAAAAGATTAGATAATGTAAAAATTTGTTTCATGAAAAAGGTCGTCGTCATTTTGATGTTTCATTTTTTACAGAAATATGCATTGTGCGCATTATCAAAATAATACATCAACTATCATGCTGAGCACTATTTACATGTGTGTAAATAGACTAGTTTATGATAATGGAAAAAGAGTTCAACAAAAATACATGTTTTGATAGTCACAGGGTCAAAAAGTAATGCAGATTGAAAACCTGTCCGTAATGTCAATGATGCAAAATTTTTGATATATTTCTATTTTGTTAGTTTATTTCAAAGTAGGTACATTAGAAAACGTATCATGAACAATTACTGGCGAAAGCAATCAGGGAAGACTAGACAAGTTATTAAATAGTAAGGATATTGGACATACAACAACTAATCAATATGAATATAATTATGACTCTGGATAGATATGCTGCTTGCATTTGTAAAACAAAATGGCTAAAATTCAGCTACATTTTCGTAAATTATGATGGCAAGTGACATGCATCGTTCTCATATTTTTGTCTACGATCCCACGAAATTACAACTAAGCCCATGCAAACAGTTGAAGTTATTACTTTTGATGGACAAACTGTGATGGAGGGAAAGACAAAGATGCCAAAACAATATCCCTTGCCATTCAACTGGGAATATAAATTTATTGTTCCTATCTCACTGTTGTTCCACAGGGTGCAAGAAAAGTTGATGTATATTTACCATCAGACAGTCTGTGGTACTGTTTCTACTCGGGTTATAGATTTGAAGGGAAGGCAAGAAATGTTACAATGTCAGCTCCCTTAGACACCATAAATCTTCTGGTACAAGGAGGGACCATCATACCAATGCAAGAACCAGCTCTTAATACTGTTGAAAGGTAATACTTCATATAGTTTGTATCATGGTGGTTTATAACAGGATTTGCTCCTTCTTTTACCACTAATGGCAAGTATACGGTCACTACAGCCAGCTGGCCAGTGCAGACTATCATATTTACATGTACATTTTGCCATTTATTCAGTTAATATTCATAAACCCAATGTGAATTATAAATGGCACAGTCCTGACAGAATATCCATTTCGAAATTTAATATTGTGTGGGTAAAGTGTTATTCATGAAAATTGAGTGTAGTGTCTGGACTTTTTCTCTCTTTTCTTCAATTAAGTAATCCTAGTTTTTGGATTGATTGTCACACAGTGGATTCCATGTTACAAAGGACACCAAGCTTACTACAAATCACCTATCAATGACCAGAATGTTCTACATGTGTTAAGACAGTTTTACAAAAATAATAACTGTAATAACGTGTAAATAAAGTTAATAAAACAAAGACATGTTGTTTACAGTTTTTATTTTCCTCGTGTCTCTTGAAGTATATTTTCCCGCCAATACGCACGTGCGTTAAGTCTAAGTCTCTAACGAAAATGATATGCGTCCGTTTTTTGTTGTTTTTTAGCATGGTCTGTCTTTTTAAACAAAAATAAACTACGTAATTTAAAATTATCATCTAAAATCACCGTAGATCAAAATGCTGCTTTATTTATTTGTGTCCTCAAGTCTGTGTCACATTGTCGTTTTTGTATACCAGTACATGTATTCATGCAGCTTACGTGACTATGTGAGCGCCACGAAAATAAGACAAAACAATGATTTCAGATGTGTCAGAAGTTTTAAATAGGTTTAATATTTTTGAATGGTTCAAAGTTTTAATGTGAATGCTCTAGCAAAGAACGATTGTTTGACACATTAAAATCATAATGCTTGTTTTAGCAAATCGTTGTTTGGATACATCATTTGAGTAATCACATTTTGATAGGACATTCTTTTATTAGTCTTGCGTTAAAACTATCATAGAATCATTTGCGGACGTTACCGTGATACCCTTAATTGGCATGTTTGACACTCCTAATTGATTAACAAAGGGGCAAGATACTCTAGTATAGGTTATATAAACACCACGGATTAAAATAATTGCTACACAGTGGGATGTCGCGTTAGGTCCCAGCAGTTTGCAAGACAAACACATGAAAGGGCGTGCGACAGATAGACCCTTTATCAATAAACCAATCAAGGGATATGCCGCGGGCGGTCAATATAGATGCAATTATGTTTAGCGTTATGAATTTGCGAAATAAATTTTCCAGTGTTTGAATTTTTTTATCAAAGTTAAATTTCACTGTTTTTTTAATTTTGTTTACGAATATTCGGATAGCAAATTTATATCCGGATACCAAGATAGTATCCAGATATCCGAGTATTCGGATACTCGTTGGCTCGTTGAATTTTATATCCTGATTGCAAACATTGAATGGATGACCCATATACATTTTGAGATCAGTAATCAAAGGTCAGGGTCACAGTGACCTAAATGTTTAGAATCATTTACACTCTGTTACTTGACAACCCTTTTTCATAGAGACTTCAAAATTCATTTAATGGTTGCACGCATTGAGTGAATGACCCCTATAGATTTTGGGGTCAGTCGGTCAAAATTTAAACTGAATCGTTTAATTTTAAAGCATAAGGTTTCCTCCCTTATATCACAAATGCATCATACTTAGAAAAAACACTCTTCATGCATATAATGCTCTGCCCAGCAGTGCTCTTGTTATCAGTTACATTGAAGTACTGGCTTTTGAAGTGACTACACAAAAAAATATACATTGGTATTTGAGGTAATAAAATGTAAACAAGGCCATATTGTTTTGTATTTCTTCAAATATTTTCTTGATAAGATCAAACCAGCAAAGTTGTTTTTTTGTTTATCAATTTCAGTTATAACAATCATTTCTCACTGTTAGTGTCAGTTGGAATGGATGGCTCTGCTAGTGGTGCCCTCTACCGTGATGACGGAGACTCACAAAGTAGGTCGTTTAATTAAACTACCTAAAGTGGAAAACCTTATTTGAAACTGTCATATTTGGCATTGCCTTTATCTTGCTGAAACTTCATTGTACTCCCAGATAGAATATCTGTGGGCTATATTGGATTCATGTGCATTGGTCAGTCAGTACGTTCGTCCATCTGTCCATCCAGCTGTTCATAGACAAAATTTTGTGTAGACTAATTGTCAGCAACTATTTCTCAGATTTTAATATCACTTTGCAAGAATCTAAGTTCCAAGCCTAGTTGTGCATATCATTCTCATGTCCCTCTCCAATGATTTGTCACCAAGTTATGGACCTTTGATTTTTTTTTTACATATCAATTTGTCCAGACTGTGTCTGATCAACTATTATTCAGACTTCAATAATACTTTGCAAGAAGCAGAAGTACCAAGGGTAGTTGTGCATATTGTTGTTGTGTTCCACTGCCATGAATTTTCACAGAGGCCTTTAATTTTTTTAGCTTGTCTGTTTCAAAGAAAAAGTCGAGCCATTATGATCGCTGCATCGTTGTCGTCGTCATGCAAAAACTTTAATGTAGCTCATTACTCAAACAATTCAAAAGGTCTCAATATGAAACTTTGAGTGCTTGCTTATCATGACAATCGAGGCATTTGTATCAAAAGGGGCATTATTCTGAAAGCTATATTTTTTTAGTTATGCCCCTTTTTAATGTAGAATTTTTGTCAAAATTTCTTATTAAGTTGAATGACATGTAAAACAGACGAGCATTGGTGCTGCTCCGCAGAGCTCTTGTTAATACTTAAATTTGTCCTTGCTATTTCTCAGCAACTATCTGTCAGCTTTAATAATACTTTACAGGAATCATAAGTACCATGCTTAGTTGTGCATGTTGTTGCCGCATTCCACTGCCATGATTTTTCACTAGTTAGTGGCCTTCGATTCTGTTTTAATACATAAATTTGTCCATGCTGTTTCTCAGCAACTATTTCTCAGATTTTAAAAATACTCTGCAAGAATCATAAATACCAAACCTACTTGTGCATGTTATTGTTCTGTTCCAGTCCAATGAATTTTCACTGGGTAATGGCCCTTTGAGTTTTTAACCAGGCTTTCAACGAAAACTGGTTATTGTAATGCTGAAGTCGGCGGACGTCAAGGCGGCAAATTTTGGTTTCCGCTCAATTACTTTAGTTTGCTTTGGCCTATTGATGCCAAACCTAATGTATGGGAAGCTTATATCAAGAGGCAGCTTGGCATTGCTACCTAGATGTCTGTGATGAAGGTCAAGGTCACTGTTGCTAAAAATAGAAATTCAGTTTCCTCTCAATAACTTCATTTTGCTTTGACCTATTGACCCCAAACTTGGTGTATGGGTAGCTTATATTAAGAGGCAGCTTGACATTGCTACCCAGATGTCTGTAATCAAGGTCAAGGTCACTGTTGCTTAAAATAGAAATTCAATTTCCGCTCAATAACTTGAGTTTGCTTTGGCCTATTGACAACAAGCTTGGTGTATGGGTAGCTTATATCAAGAGGCAGCTTGGGATTGCTACCCAGATGTCTTTGATAAAGGTCAAGGTCACTGTTGCTAAAGTTAGAAATTCAGTTTCCGCTCAATAACTTCAGTTTGCTTTGACCTATTGACACCAAACTTAGTGTATGTTGTTAGTTTACATCAAGACACTACTTGGGATTACTACCCAGATGTCTGTGATGAAGGTCAAGGTTACTGTTGCTAAAAATAGAAATTCAGTGTTCAGGTAATTACTTCAGTTTACTGAGTCCTATTAACACCAAACTTGCTGTGTGGGTAGCTTATATCAAGACGCTACTTGAGTTTGCTACCCAGATGTCTGTGATCAAGGTAAAAGTCATTGTTGGTTAAAAAAAGTAATTCAGTTTTCACTTTATATCTTGTGTTTGCTTTGACCTGTTGACACCAAACTTGATGTATTGATAGCTTATATCAAGAGGCAGCTTTGGATTGCTACCCAGGTGTCTGTGATCAAGGTCAAGGTCACTGTTGCTAAAAATAGAAATTCAGTTTCTGCTCAATAACTTCAGTTGGCTATGGCCAAAAACACCAAACTTTGTATCTCGGTAGCTTATATCAAAAGGCAGCTTGGGTTTGCTACCCAGATGTCTGTGATCAAGGTCAAGGTTACTGTTGCTAAAAATAGAAATTCAGTTTCTGCTCAATGAGTTCAGTTTGCTTTGACCTATTGACACCAAACTTAGTATATGTGGTTAGCTTACATCAAGACGCTACTTGGGATTACTTCCCAGATATCTGTGATCAAGGTCAAGGTTACTGTTGCTAAAAATAGAAACTCAGTTTTCAGGTAATTACTTCAGTTTACTGAGACCTATTGACACCAAACTTGGTGTGTGGGTAGCTTATATCAAGACGCTACTTGAGTTCGCTACCCAGATGTCTGTGATCAAGGTTAAAGTCATTGTTGCGAAAAATAGAAATTCAATCTCTGCAAAATAACTTGAGTTTGCTTTTGCCTATTGACACCAAATTTAGTATGTGGGTAGCTTATATCAAGATGCAGCTTTGGATTGCTACCCAGATGTCTGTGAACAAGATCAAGGTCACTGTTGCTTAAAAAAATAATTCAGTTTTCACTTAATAACTTGAGTATGCTTTGACATATTGACACCAAACTTGATGTGTGGGTAGCTTATATCAGTAGCTTATATCAAGAGGCAGCTTGGCATTGCTACATAGATATCTGGGAGCAAGGTCAAGGTTATTTGCTTTCTAGAATTTTCAGCTTCTAATCAGTAACTTCAGCACACTTTGATCTATTGATACTCAACTTGTGTGTAGCTTACATGAAAATACAGCCTGGCATTGCTACTCAGGTATCTGGTTTATTTTTATTTTGAACTATTGAAACCAACTTTCTGTGTTGGTACCAAAATAACAGCATCATTTTTTCTTCACTGCCATATTTCTTCCTAATTCCTGTTATATCAATACTTGGTTGTTGAAAACCTGGTTTTTCGTCGCATTGTGGCGCTTCTTCTTTTTAGATATAAAAGATAAAAAGTTTGTCCACTGTAAGTTTGTCCGTTCTTTTTTTATCAATTAATAATTGGAGTATAATCAGACCTCTTTAGTACCTAGCCCAGATTTACATGTCCTCATCATGTAGCGTTTGTATTGATTTCTGCTGATTTCTTTTTTTGCAGGATGTTAAGTTTTGTCTGTTCATCCATATGGTTGACTTATACTGTTGAGTTAACTTTCCACAGAAGTTTGAGTTTTGAAATTTTCAGCCATTTTTTATGCCCCCAAAAGGAGGCATATAGTTTTTGAACTGTCCGTCCGTCAGTCCATCTGTCTGAAAACTTTAACATTGGCCATAACTTTCTTATTAGTCAGTGGATTTACTTTCATACTTGGACACAACACCCTTTTGGACAAGACCTTCCCACTGACCTATACTTATTTCACCTTGACCCCTTAATGACATTCACCTTGAAGATCAAGTTGTCCAAAAACTTTAACATTGACAATAACTTCTGTATTAGTAAGCAGATTTACTTCATACTTGGACACAACACCCCATTGGGCAAGACCTTTCCACTGACCTATATTTATTTCACCTTGACCACTGAATGACCTTCACCTTGAAGAGCCAATTGTCCAAAAACTTTAACATGGCAATAACCTCCTTATTACAAAGTCGATTTACTTCATACTTGGAAACAACAACCCTTTTGACAAGGCCTTCCCATTGACCTATACTTATTTGACCTTGACCCTTGGATGACTGGTCCTCAACTCAAAGTCAAAGCACTACTTTGGGGGCATTGTCATCTTACAGTGACAGTTCTTGTTTTTAGATATTATTGCAGACAAACTATCAGTGTAGAAACTGCTGTGTCAAGGAGGTATCTAGGGGTATTTTCCAGCTTTAGTGATAGCTCTTGTTAAATTGATTAAATAACAGTTATGATGGCAAAATGGTATTTATCTTGGTCTGAGGATTGAGTCAGCTTGTTAGGCCATTTTCTGTTTGTCTTAAGAACCTTGATTTGAATTTAAGATGGCAACTATGTGATATCTGCATAGGGAGCCAGCTTAAGCATGAAAATTGTGACTTGCCCATACATAAATATACATGTACCTGTATTGAATCAGTTCATCACTTATGTGAAGAAACTGCTTTCTAAATGTCTAAAAAAAATCATACTTTGATAATCTAGTCTTAAAGTGGAAGCTTGTTCTATTTTATATTGTATGATGTAATATAATATACATGTATGTTCTTCATGAAAATGATTGATGAAATTTGGTTTTAAATTCAATATTAGCCTAAATCATGATAGATTTTGTTGTAATATTCCAGAATCCTTGGAAACAGAAGCATATACTTTCATCACATTTAAACTTGACAAAGTAAGTTCTAGTTGAATACTACAATATCTAGAGAAATGCAGCAAATAAAGTTGAATAATATATCCTACAACTTTAAATACCCTCTCTGGCAGCACATTATCAAATGTTCAGGAGTTGGGGAGGTAGGGGTGGTGGTAATTTAAAATTCTTTATAAAAAATTAAGAATATTGTCACAACTGTAGTACATGTACTAATAAATCTTTAGGATCAGGATTTGAAAGAATTTTGCTTTTTATTGTAATTAAGTGGTTGTAGTTATTTTTATCTAAGTGAAGAGGGTTGGTGTGTTCACAGTAAAGCCATGATTAAATCCTGATATGAAAATGTTTTGTTAGCTAATATTGAATTTTAACAAAAACTTTTTACTTCTTTTCACAGAGAAGTTTAAAGTCAACAATCTTGAGAGGTGAATATTTGATAGAACCATTACTGAAAAATATCACCCTGTATGGAATTGGAGTGTCACCAAAGATTGTACGCATGAATGGAGCAGCTCAGTTATTCAAATATAACTCCATTTTAAAGGTAAATATGCAAAAAGTTTGACTTCACATTGAATGTATACTTGTACATCTTATTTTGACATTTGAGCAGTACTAACGCTGAAAAAATACATTGAGTTGTGATTCTGCAAGAAACAAACAGCTGCTCTCCTTGAAAAACTTTAAAGTTAATTTGTGTATCAAATGTCCTGTTTTTTCAATGCTGGTAAAAAGATAAGACAGTGCATTGTTATAGAACAGAATTAACAATATAGCAGGAATTATGAACTGATTTTGAATGTATCTCATACCTTTATGCTCATTTTGAACCAGGTTTTCAACAAAAACTGGTTATTGCAATGCTGAAGTCGGTGGGCGGGCGTCAACTTTTGGTTTCTGCTCAATTACTTCAGTTTGCTTTGGCCTATTGACGCCAAACTTGGTGTGTGGGTAGCTTATATCAAGAGGCAGCTTAGGATTGCTACCCAGGTGTCTGTGATCGAGGTCAAGGTCACTGTTGCTAAAAATACTGAATCAGTTTCCGCTCAATAACTTGAGTTTGCTTTGGCCAATTTTTACACCAAACTTAGTGTGTGGGAAGCTTATATCAAGAGGCAGCTTGGGTTTGCTACCCAGGTGTCTGCGATCAAGGTCAAGGTCACTGTTGCTAAAAGTAGAAATTCAGTTTCCGCTCATTAATTTGAGTTTGCTTTGGCCTATTGACACCAAACTTGGTATGTTGGTAGCTTATATCAAGAGGCTCTTTAGGATTGCTACCCAGGTGTCTGTGATCAAGGTCAAGGTCACTGTTGCTAAAAATACTGAATCGGTTTCCGCTCAATAACTTGAGTTTGCTTTGGCCAATTTTTAGACCAAACTTATTGTGTGGGTAGTTTATATCAAGAGGCAGCTTGGGATTACTACCCAGGTGTCTGTGATTATGGTCAATGTCACTGTTGCTAAAAATAGAAATTCAGTTTCCGCTCAGTAACTTCAGTTTGCTTTGGCCTATTGACGACAAACATGGTGTGTGGGTAGCTTACACCAAGCGGCAGCTTGAGGCAGGATTTCTACTAACCCAACTGAGATCATTATCTTCTTCCACCAAAAATAACAGCATCATTTTTTCATCACTGCCATATTTCATTCCAAATTCCTGTCACATCAATACTTGGTCGTTGGAAACCTGGTTTCGTCGCATTGCGGTGCTTCTTGTTAATGATATTAAAAAGAAAAACATTAATGATGAGTTGGATATTTCATTTATTTGTATTGCTCAGCTTTGTATGGGAAAGCACTTACATTAGCTTTATCTAGCTCTTCTGATAGGTTCTTGCTGAGCATTAAATTTTCTGACTTACAATTAACCTTTGTAAAGTGTCAGTTATGAGCTTGTTGCCACTCTAGGGCCAGATTTTCTTATAATTTATGAAATTTAAAATGATTGTCTTGATGAATTTAAGGTAAAATACTAAATTGGGTCAGATGGGATTAAAACCTAGTTTGAGCTAAAATCAAAGGAAAATCTGTGAACTCTGTAGAGGCCATATTCTTTAAAGCAATCTCCGAATTAATTTTTGTTAAAATAATTAATGATGGTCTACAAGTATAATTTAAAACTAGGTTACTCATCAAAAAATGGGAAGTCTTTCCATGATCAGAGGGAAACCTAGTGAACACTCTAGATACTATACATTTCTGACCCACATGTGATCTTGAAACCAAATAAGAAGGATTGTTTTGATGCTCTTCTCAAAATGTAAACAGAATTACATAGAATCAAAATCTAGGTCATGTGGTTAAGAGAAAGAAAGTGTTATTTCTGCGTGATAGATTATATTTGGCTGTCATGTTTTCAGTAATGAAAGTAGTACTCAGGTGAGTGATAAAGGATGAACCCAGCCCTTTTATTTTATTTTCAGGTCTTAGAAATACCATATCTGTCACCTAATGTGAATTTGATGAAGCCATTCTTACTGGACTGGACATAAGATATTTGGATGTAATGTGAAAACAGGACACGAAGAGTTTGCAGTAGAAATGTGTTCACTTCGCTTTTAAGATCTGTGATATTTTGATTAATATTTTAATTGTGTATTGTCTTCTGTGCTAATGTAATTTTGGAGAGTTTGGTAAATGTTTTCATAAGATTACTATCCCTGCAATGGTTTATTAAAGATATATATATTATGCTCAAGTTTCAGATACAAATAACTACTACACCTTTTCTATGTAAATATAAAATAAACATGTTTGAGTATACACAGATTAGATATGTTATGTTTAAAACTCTACACACCATAGGTAAACACAGCATAAATACATAGTGTCATTAAAAAAACTGGCAGTTTTTTTAAGAAAAGACCAACAAAACATGACCTGTAATAGAGAATGCAGCTTCCCATACATAGTGTGTGTATTCTAGTAGCTTAATTAGACATATTTAGTAAGAATTTCCTAGATTTTAATTAATTTCTGCAATAGAAGTATTTTTTGCAAAGATGGGCATAGTATATCTTTAAGTATTTAAATTTGTATAACATCACTAGAATGAAGATGGAGGTTCTTCTACTCTTTTTGATAACTGTCTGTTCAAGTTATTCAGGTCTGGTCTTTGCTGTAGGCAGTATAGTTCTTTTCTGAGTGTATACTTCATATCGGGGGACGCTCAAAATCCCCTTGATCATAATCCCCTTGGTTGATAAACGACATAGTGATCGAAATCCCCTCAACAGAAATGACAGGGTTATCATAATCCCCTTGGCAAAAATAAAGGGGTGGTCATAATCCCCTCAGTGGGTAGTCAAAATCCCCTCAAATAATGTGAAATGGTTGGGAAATTTCTTAAGATTTTTTTCTTATTTTTCTTTTTAGTTCAATGAATTTAAGAACCAACTGCTTCAAGAATTGCTGAAAAAAAGAGAAAAGCATACAAACAATTAAAAGGTGTATGTTTGTCACAGCCAGTTAATAATGACACCCTTTATTGATGTTATTATTGCTGAGAAAAATGACAACATTGGAGTATTATAAAGAAATTTGAGATTTAAAAAATGATATATTCGTACCATGTTTTCTTAAATTCATTGGTTAAAAAAATAGACAAATATTGAAGTACAAATGTATATTTTATGCTGAATGAAAAACAACATGTTTGCACCAACATGAGGTCAACTTTATTTTTATGTTCAAACTTTATTATGAACCAGGAAATGAAATCCTTTTTAAAATACATCTTACCCAGACCAATTATGTATTAGAAAGATCTTTATTGTCTCCATCGCAAAAGTCTACAAAAGCAGACACATTGATCCCCTAATCAGCTCCCCCTAATCAATACAATCACGGTCTCCAAATATTTTATTGCTAAAGTATACTCCATACTCTTTCCTCTACTCAATGTAACTGCTGTTTGCAACATTTCTTTATGTAACACAATAGTTTAGCTGGAGTGTCAAAAGATCAAAGGAAAAAGAATATTGAGTAAAGGGGGTTGTTTTTCACAAGTTGAGGGGATTTTGACCACCCCATCATTTTTGCCAAGGGGATTTTGACTATCCATCAAGGGGATTATGAACACCCTGTCATTTCTGTTGAGGGGATTTCGATCACTATGTCATTTTTCAACCAAGGGGATTATGATCAAGGGGATTTTGATATACACTCCTTCATATCATCTGTCTAACAACCAAAGAAAAAAAATCACTTCCTTGTGTTTTCAACCTATTTGCTTCAGAAGACACAGAATGTGTTCTGTAACAGCTAGTGAAAACAAAATGTCTGAAATCATGAGACCCAGACTTCTGAAACTTTACATGAAGCATTGTGTAGCAGATATTTACCAGTTTATTTAAATTATGTATCTGGCGTCACTTTTGGCCCTGCCATATGGACCACATGTTTTACATAAAAATATAGAGAGAAATCTTTAAAATTCTTCTTGTATGTAGCAAGAGTACTTGATGAGATGAACTGTATCAAATCAATGAACAATATATGCACAAATAAATTAAGCAGTCAATTAATAATTCATACATTAATGCCTAGTGATTAGTGCAAACTGTAAATGGTTAGTGACTAGTTCAAACTTAACAAATATCAGGGTTGCCTGCTGACTTATCAGTAATCAGTAATCCTTCACATTATCAGAGCTCTTTTATTGTGATAACCTTTCAGTATCCATAAGAATGATAAGTTTGTGGAAGTACTTTATGCAATAATTATAAAGAAATGTCTATTTCCAGTGGTATCTTTTAGTATTAAAACTGATAAAACTAAATTTGTAATGCTGTTTGGATACCTCATATGTTTTACATTGATATAGGCACATATCTGAAATACATATTTAACTGAGAACTTGCTGGGTCCACCACATTGAAATCAGCTTTAAGTCAAAACAAAAGCTGATAGAAACAAAGAGAAGTATTCAAGCAAACGTGTAAGATATTGTAAAAAATTCAAAGTTAATCATACCTCCATTTGAAATACCATAATAGATAGTTAAATTACATAAAAAGAACGCAGTCAGGATTTTTGATTGGTTAAGTTAAAGTTTTATGAAATTATGTATATTTTGACACTTTAACTATATTTTCACTTATGGTATCTATGAATACAGCACTTTTTAAGTGAAATAAAATTATTTATAAGTACAATATTTGAAATATTTTTTACTTTAAAGTATTTCATTCAGTGAACAGTTAGGTGAACCGTTCTTGCTTAAATGAGCTGTCTTTTCGTAATGTACAATAATTCATTAATTTGAACATAAAATAACTGATCGAAATCTCACCTTGCAGGCCTCTCTACTTCGCATGGCTATTAATGTGAGAAATTTACGGAGGATGGCATCTGGAAAGAGTGTTTCAAAGGTATGAGGGTTAGATTGACTGTCTGCCTTCCTGATATGACTTTTCCTTATATACTGTAAGAAACTGTAGCTTGACTGAACGAAATTAAAGAAGATATCAATAAGCAAGTGGACACCTGAATTTCTTTGGATATTGTTATAAGATATTTGTGCCAAAGCTGTCAAGTAGTGTTTCTTACGAATGCAAAGTACATCTTGTGATATGATTTCATTTTGTTGTGGATTTTGTACAGTATGTAAAGACTAATTGGCATTTGTTCTGTTTTTGTTACGTGTACAAAATCTGGTTTGTTAACTTTAACTCGGATAAACAAGATAACTGGAACATGATTACAACGTTTATTTTCACAAAACAAAACTCGAAGAATGAAGTTCGCTATTTATATTGGATATAGTATAATAAAACAAGAGGGCCAAGATGGCCCTATATCGGTCACCTGAGAATCATTGCACTGAAACATAAAAAAATCAGGATGTAAGTAAGTAGGTCAAGGCCAAGATCATCCACGGTCAAAGATTTAATCTGCATGCAAAATTATCTAATATTTCATTGTTGTAACCGAACAGAAAGTCTTCTAAGAATAGGCCCTGTGACCTATTTGTTGACCCTGGATGACCCATATACAATAATGTCTTAGATTTTATCAAGACAAACATTCTGACCAAATATTAGGAAAATCAGATGTGAAATACAGCTTCCATTGGCATACACAAGCTTTTTTCCAAGACTTGACCCCTTGACCTAGTTTTTGACCCCAGATGACCCATATACAATCCAAGCCTAGATTTTATCAAGACAAACATTCTGACCAAATATTAGGAAAATCCAATGGAAAATACAGTCTCTATCGCATACACAAGGTTTTTCTTAGATTTGACCCCGTGACCTAGTTTTTGACTCAAGACGATCCATATACAATCCCAACCTAGATACCATAGAGACAAATATTCTGACCAAATATTAGGAAAATCGGATGAAAAATACAGCTTCTATCGCATACACAAGGTTTTTCTAAGATTTGACCCCGTGACCTAGTTTTTGACCCCAGATGACCCATAAACAATCCCAACCTAGATCTCATCAAAACAAACATTCTGACAAAATATTAGGAAAATCCAATGGAAAATACAGCCTCTATCGCATACACAAGGTTTTTCTTAGATTTGACCCCGTGACCTAGTTTTTGACCCCATTTAACCCGTATACAATCCCAACCTAGATCTCATCAAGACAAACATTCTGACCAAATATTAGGAAAATCGAATGAAAAATACAGCTTCTATCGCATACACAAGGTTTTTCTTAGATTGGACCCCGTGACCTAGTTTTTGACCTCAGATGACCCATATACAATCCCAACCTAGATTTCATCAAGACAAACATTCTGACAAAATAGGAAAATCTAATGGAAAATACAGCCTCTATCGCATACACAAGGTTTTTCTTTGATTGGACCCCGTGACCTAGTTTTTGACCCCAGATGACCCATATACAATCCCAACCTAGATTTCATCAAGACAAACATTCTGACCAAGTTTCATAAAGATCCAATGGAAAATACAGCCTATATCGCATACACAAGGCAAAGGTGAACAGACAGACGACGGACAGACGCCGGACATCCAGCGATCACAATAGCCCACCCTGAGCATTGAGCTGAAAATGTCTTTATCTTTTTCAAGAACATTTGATATGTCGAATCTTTTCAAGGAAAACGGCTACTTCAGACAGATAAAGTCTTCTGCATTTACAAACCGAAGGTAAGGAGCGTACCGACCCATCGAGGTTTCTTAATGCTGATGTTTCATTTCATATTCTATTCCACTTGGTGTTTGCCCCTCACATTTTGATCTTTCACATTTTTTTTTCGTTTGGAACATACCTATCCGTAAAGGAACCACATTCACTTGTGCGCAAATATGCCTGCGCAAACAACGTGTTTTGTCAGCTAAAAAATGGAATGGTGCTCTTCATAAACAAATGGAGACATCACAATTCTTCATAGATAAATCGGTAAGAAATATAAATATCTTTCCTTTCTGATCGGCTAGAGAAGTAGGACAAACACCAAGTATGAATGGATGATAGGAACAAACCAAATACTCCGCAACACAAAAAGCGAGGAAGCTTAACCCTAAACATATGTTCCACGTGTGATTCAGTTTAAAGCAAATAAAACAAAAGATGTCTTAAAACCCACTCGAATAATGTTACATTTTAGAAAAGATATTGTATGTATATATTGCGCCGTAAGGTATAGCTTTGCTCTAAAAGTGAGATCTCAAAATATATTGCAATGTAAAACTGTCACAATTTTAAGTCACAATTCAAGCAGAGAGTCTGTTGCATCAATGCTGAAAATCACAATGCAGGATTTCGTTTTGAAGTTCTGAAAGGAACCATGTAAAAGAAATGTAAAAGAAAAAAATGTATAAGCTGAAATAATTTACAATGCAGATCTCGACTAATATCAGATACAAGAACCAGTATATTAAACAAGAAGATATTCGTCGAAACACAAACAGCTCTTGAAAACAAACAAATGCATGAAATGAAAACGCAAAACAAATTCTTAAGTTCGTGTGTGCCTTTGAAATATAGCTTTCCCTAGCCCTGTACATAGTTCATTGTAAAACTTCTACAATTAAACACTAAACATCTGCTCGAAAAGTACTTCTTCAATAATGATAAAAATAACTTTATATGGATCTATTTTTGAAAGGAAAGGTTTAAGGAAATTCCTTATTTTAAGAGAACATGCAGGCATTGTTGTAGTAATAAACCAGTTATTCTTATTATGACTAACAACAGACATAAACAACAAAAGTTAAAACAGCATGACAATTTACACAGAAACTGCAAACGAGCAAGATATATAAAATCAGAATAAAGACCTGAAACACCCCGCCTGTATATTTATGCGCAAGTAATTGTTTCAACAACGCTTTCAAATCGGTTGCATGCAGAAATTTTCTCGCGAAATTTGTTTTTGAAACAAACGGACAAACTCATTCATGTGTATGCTTGTTTTCTCTAAGTGCTGTAGATCAAAAATACAAAATGTAAAAAGTTAATATTGCAGATTTTATAAAGTAGGATTCAATCGGACAAATCCTAAAAACAGAGAGAAACAGTATCAAAATAACAAATGAACAACACTATATATCAAAGCAGATTCAACAACGGGAAACGAGCACGGCAACAAACTTTAAAGAAAAAAGTTAAATGTTTTCATCCTTCGGTTTGCTTGAGAAGTAAGTACTGCAGGAGAACTCCCAACTTATACATGTCGTTGTACTTGTCGCCTGGTTTCGTACAAAGCTTTGGCTCCTGGTGTATCTGTGCCTCCCCAAGAAGCTGAAACAATTTAACGAAATTTGTTTTAAAGCATCCTCTGTTAAGAACATCATCATGAGAATTAAGTTTAATGTTTCGAGAACCGATCAATATCAGTATATTACCATAATTACAATGTTTGAACGTAAGTCCTGTATGGCTCGTCACTTCAAACAAAGTCCCAAACATAAAAATCACTGGCGTAATAATAGTCAAATAGTGCTGTCTAAAATATTGACAATTGGTCTCTATCTTAAAATTTAAAGATCCCGTTCCACTTGCAAAGATGAAATATATACTAAATATAAGTAACAAATTTAATCAAAAGGTACGACTTCTGGTTTTGCAGCATTCACGCATGACTCGAATTCTCTATGTATCGAAATTTCATTGACAGTCCTTGATTTTTTACTCATTGAAGTTATACTGTTACCTTACCTTTGTAAGTGAAATAGGGTTTTTAAGGTCTTACATTTTATTTATAGTAATCATTTCAATGAAAACTAACCTGGTGTTCTTGAACTAGAATGATAATGGTATCCTGGTCAAATTTCCCGAGTACCAATGAATTGTCGTGAAGAACACGAACAAATTCGGTGATCTGATGGATCAACCTAACCATACACTTTTGGTCAATCGGTCCATACAAGCAGAGGATGTCTCGTAGGCTCTTGAATGAGCCGGTTTGGGCAGTGTCTGGTACGTAGAACTGTCGACAGAAATTCTTTATAGCCAGAAATCTTTTCCCGTGGTCTGTAAAACAAAATGAAGTTACTAACAGATATGTTTGTATTATCTTATTAGGCCATATTAAAAAAGAACAACCGGAAACAACCTTTGGCATAATTATCACATGATATTTTTTTCAATAAAAATGCACAATTGCGCTCAACCTAAACGGAAAGGTAAGCATACCATCTTTTTATATCCATGAGAATTAACAACTTCAAAAGATTAGCGCACATAGACTAAGTTTGGATCTGCTAGATCCTACATAATTTATCACATTTTTTTGTTGTTTATGTTGCGATTAAACATACCAGGTTTTAATTTGTTTGCCATTTGTTCCCCGGCTCTAGGCGTTAGACTCTGCAATAAAACAAGGTTATTGTTGTTAAATTTCTATTTTTATATAATTATACACAGTGCTATTGCAAACAAATTAAACTGATATTATGGAAGTAAAGAGCGGGTTTGAGTTAAACAAATGATACAATATAAAGTTTTTAATCTGACTGAAAATACATCTTATTGACACATGTTTTAGAAGTGACCAGTATTGCACCTATTCTGCACGAGTCCTGTTTGAGTCCGGGAAGCTGTTATCGAGCGGGCTTAATATCATGTATCTGTTTTTCAAATGCTGTAAAAGAAATAGGTTTGAACTTACAAATAAGTCGGTGTTGAATTTTGGTAAACCAAGTATTTTGTGTTTTTATATTACAATAGAGCCCTCGCACTTAATTCATTACTTTCTTATCTAGGAACACAAAAACAAAACTTTATTTAACATCGAGTTAAAGCAAAACGAATGCTAGTTTTAAGTTTTTATCATGTTTCTACTGCATTCAAATATTCAATGTACTGTTTTTAAAAGGAAAAGTTAGAGCACCCTACCTTTTTGCCAAGAATGGCTGGTAGCGTATACAGAACTGGGTTTAACGCCGAGTTGACAGGTAGAATAAAAACGGCTGCCCATGCGTAAACATCGCCGGAAATCACGTGTCCAGACATTGCCATCATGCCTACAATCAGCATTTATCAATTTGAACAACAAATGTTTGACGGTAAAGTCTTCTGCATGTCATTAATACAAACTCTAAAATGATCTTAAAGAAGCATGCGTTTAAACCTAGAGTGTTCCAGTTTCTTTAAAGTCGTGTAAGCGTGGATGATATTAAATGAATAATTACCCGATGTTAAGATGTCAGTTACAACTAAGTACATCAGGAGAACTTGAGGCATTGATATTTGTCTCTTTATAGCAAGTTGTAGCATTGCGCAGGATAGCCAATTTTTCAAATAATCACTTTCAAAGTGTCTAAATGCCTTGAGAAAAAACCTGAACATTTTAATTTCTCTAAATCATATTTTTTTTCATAGCGAATGAGCCAGTAAAATTGATATACAGTATACTATCAGTTAATTGTTGGGTATGTTCGTATAACTGATTGTAAAGTTACATAATTTACAAACCAGATACACTCCACTGTCACGTTAGACAACCCTACCATTTCTTTACCTATTTATTTTTCTAAATCTGTACATGAATGCTAACAAGTCTGATAGAATTATGTTCAGAGAAATGACCGAGTATACTACTATTATGTATTTAGTTGTAAAAAAATAACAAGTAAGAGAAAATCCGAAAGAAAATAAAACTTAGCGACTTAAATGAGGAAAATATTATTTTTAATCAAAAATGCGAGAAAGTAGCAAAGATTGCAAAAACAAAACCATAGCATACATGTCAATTATAAAGGAGAAAGTACAGCATGATCGTCTATTGAAAGGCAGTCTAAGAATCAATTAATGATGTTTTAAAATTATATAAAAGTTAATAAGACTTTGCATTACATGACTTCAATCTAAAACATAAAACTGAAAACTCACCAATGCAACCGATAGGGAACCAACACAAGAAGTCCGTAGCTACAACCAGAAGAAGATTTCTGGACACTGTCAAATCTTTCTTCCTTGTGGACTGCGATGAAATCGATTTTGATTTCCTTATATCCATGTAAATACTCCACTGGCCAAGGGCAATGAGAACAAAAGTGAAAAAGTTGAAACAGACAAAGACCAGTACAGAATAAAGCCATCCTGGTGGTCTATCCTTTGTCAACGGTAGTGCAATACAGACCCCTGATTTCTTGTAGAACTGGCTCTCAAAATATGATGAGTACATAAGTGGAAATACTGCAAGACCTAAGGCAATAATCCAGGTTACCGCCGAGCAAATCAAAGCCTTCTTTGTGTCAAATCGAAATTGTCCAAATGGATATTTAATGACCAGTAATCTGTCCAGGGTGATGAAGCACAGGAAAATGACACTGGCTTCCGAAGACAATGTTGACAGTACCCCTGCAAACGTGCACACAAAGCTGTTGCGCCAGTATTCGTCCATGAATATGTACCTTGTTCAAAATTTAAAAAAAAATGAATTTGTTGCTGCAAAAGCGAAACACATTTTTTCTTGACTTTAAAAAAATGCAGTCATGCTTTCCTTAATTAGTATGTCATTTTTTGATAATTGAACAGAAACACATTTCAACACTGCTCATTAAAACAAAAGTAAGATGCGCGTATTGTGGTACAACAATAAACACCACTCAATGTGTTTGTGTCTTTAAGTTGTCCAAAGGATTTAGCTTGCGTTTCTTTGTGTTCGCTAGATAAGGATCTTCATGCAATTTGCACTTTCGCTAATGTAAAGCTTTTACGTGAAAAGACAAGCTGTTGATGACCAGAAGACTAGTGACAAGCACGAAACATTTACAAATTAACCTAATACACTCGAAGGAGCACATTTACAACAATTTTAATCGCAGTACAAAAAAACTATCATACATTATTTTTCTTTATGTGAAATACAAAAACTTAGATTTGTTCTCACCTTTTTCTGAAGACTGCATCTGCAACCGCTTTGATCATCATATAGATTCCCATCAGGAAATCAGCCACTGCCAAATTCGTGACAAATACGCCGTATCCTAGCTTTAATCTCTTCCTGTCGTAAATAAGTCTATAAATAACGGCCAGTATATTTCCAAGGAAAGCACAAAGACCAATAAGCCACAACATGGTTTGCAGGGCGGAGATTCTCATAAGATCCTCGCAGGATGAAAATTCGTCTTTTTGTGGGAAACATTTGTGTTCTGGCACGTAATTTGGACGCACACAACAAAATTTGTAGGCCGGAGTGCGGAGCGATATTAATGAAGATAATCCTGTGAATATGCCTTCGTCAAAATTTGAAATTTCATTCCTCTCAAAATCAATGTATTTAGCATCGAGATTTCCAAACCCAAATTCTTGAACTTTGTCTAGTCTATTTCCAAACATTTCTAGGGTATCAAGTTGAAGGTGAGCAAACGTGTTTTATGCTTGTTTCTGCAATTCTTAAAGATCGCAAAGACTGCAAGGACTGGAACGTATACGCTTCGATAGAGGTCAAGAAATAGTTCCCTTCTAAATTAAGAATTTTAATGTGTTTCAAACCTTTAAATACCAGAGCTGATAGGTGAGTAATCAGGTTATAACTAATGTCAAGAATTCGCAAGTTTATTAAGCGTGATAATATTTTTGGCCTGATTTCTTCCAAACCGCAACGCGACAAATTTAACAGATATAGGAAAGGAAAATCTGGCTCCGTGTTTAAGGATAACGTTTTGCCTTCCATGTCGTTTTTGATTGCAAGAGACCGCAGAACCCTAGGATACTGATAGGCAGGAATTTCACTTCCACTGAAATAGACACTGTCACAGGTGATAGCAAAGCCATTACACAAACAACCAAAGGGACATACAAAATTACAAAGTTGTTCGTCGTCTCCATGGATACAATGAACGTATCCATCACAGACCTGGTCAAGTGTTATACACATTTTACTTGATGCACATTTGTATGCATCAGGACAAAACACGCCTGATCTCTCTGAAATGATAATAATAATGATGATGATTGTTATACTGCCAAATGGTTACATTCCTTCAAGTCATAAAACAAATGACTTGTTCACAATGTTGACTCCTCTGACTCACAGACTAGATGATTGAAGGAAATATATAGTGCAGTCGTGTTAAGGCTGCTGAACATATTATTTTAACCTATGGCTAATTTCAAAGGAAGTTAAGACTTACAAAACAGAAGGAACGGTCGCACTAAAACAAGTTCGTAGCACATGAATAAATGAACAAACTAAAAATTAGTAACTAGCGTTGAACTAAGTAAGTCGTTACTTAAGTCAGTACTAAAGCCTTATATGAAAAATCAGTATAACCAAATGACAACAATAAGTTATAATTACAGAAATTTGGTGTTTGGTTTACATCCACCTTAAACACATTATGGGAATGGTTTACACCCACCTCTAACATATTATGAGAGTAATTTACCCCCACCACGAACATATGATGGTCATGGTTTACACCCACCTCAAACATATCATAGGAATGGTTTACACCCAACTCGAACATATCATGGGATTGGCTTATTCCACCTCAAACACATGATGGGAATTGCTTAGACCCTCCTCGAACATATGATGGAAAAGGCTTACACCCACCTCAAACATATCATGGGAATGGTTTACCCTCACCTCAAACAGATGATGGGAATGGTTTACACCCACCTGGAATATATCATGGGAATGGTGTACACCCACCTCGAACATATCATGGGAATGGCTTACACCCACCTCGAACATATCATGGGAATGGCTCACCCCACCTCAAACATATGATTGGAATGGCTTTAACCCACCTCGAAATATCATGGAAATGGTTTACACCCACCTCAAACATATCATGGGAATGGTTTACACCCACCTCAAACAGATGATGGGAATGGTTTACATCCGCCTTATACATATTATGGGAATGGCTTACACCCACCTCGAACATATCATGGGAATGGCTTACCCCACCTCAAACATATGATGGGAATGGCTTTAACCCACCTCGAAATATCATGGAAATGGTTTACACCCACCTCAAACAGATGATGGGAATGGTTTACATCCGCCTTATACATATTATGGGAATGGCTTACACCCACCTCGAACATATCATGGGAATGGCTTACCCCACCTCAAACATATGATTGGAATGGCTTTAACCCACCTCGAAATATCATGGGAATGGTTTACACCCACCTCAAACAGATGATGGGAATGGTTTACATCCGCCTTATACATATTATGGGAATGGCTTACACCCACCTCGAACATATCATGGGAATGGCTTACCCCACCTCAAACATATGATGGGAATGGCTTTAACCCACCTCGAAATATCATGGAAATGGTTTACACCCACCTCAAACATATCATGGGAATGGTTTACACCCACCTCAAACAGATGATGGGAATGGTTTACATCCGCTTTATACATATTATGGGAACGCTAGAATGTTAGATACCAGGTAAAACTGCCAGACAAAGAGCACAAAGAGGGAGACCACTTACATAGAGGCTTTAAAATTTATAGTAATTTTCTTACAAAAAGGTTATACCTTTACACACGTCAGGGAAATATTTCGAGGTAAGTGGTCCAAGTTTCTTCCAATTTCGAACTCGTACCTCCTTTACAAATGGAAAGACATTATCCACATTAGATAACGCAGCTCCTTCTGTTGTAAGATAAATAGAAAAGTCCGGCGATCTTGTTATATTTCTTAGCATCTCATGCGCTATGTTCTTTGACTCCGGACTATTTTGTACAAATATAATTCCTCGTGAAGACGTTTTTGTGAACTGTATAACGTTAAGAAAGTCATTAATTGTAATGTTGTATATACATTCATATTCTCTGTCAATCAGATCGAATGGTTTAATCTCTTTGTCTCTTATCTTGAGAACCCTATGGATAGGATTAGAAGGAATGCCTTCCACAAAGAGAAGATGTCTTATTAAACTACGCGGACCATAAAACTGTTTAGCCATGTCTGCTATATCTGGACCTCGAGCGCTTGTGTCTTCTTGCATAATGATTATCTCCCTTTCATCTTCTTCACACCCTGAAAATAACAAAAACAAGCTCATCGTGTAATAAAGTAAAATAAATTCTCCCAATACACAGAGTTACGTTCCAAACATTCTCAGTTAGTAAGTCATTCATGCTAAATTGAAAAATACTTAAATGATGAAAAAATATATTTTTCTCCCGTATTTATATGTGGTATGTTACTTTTGTAAACCTTAACTGTAAAGCTCCCAATGTCTGCTAAACGGACTATAGGTCTCGTAAAACAGACACTGATGATTAATAAACGATACACAATATGAATATAGTGGTGTTACAGTCTAAATAAACGTAACTGCTTTCGACTGGGTTTTCCTGGAACGTCACTGTGATAGTCTTTCGACATGCACACATCAGTGAAAAGAATGAAAAGGAATCTGACTGAATATAACGTGACTCAATAGAATTGGTTGACACTATCATTAATATTAACACACTTAGTTAAACAAGTGTCTTACCACAATATTTTTCATCTTCTCCATCTTTGCACTGTCTCGTCCCATCACAGAGAAAACGGAGTGGCACACAGTAACTGTTCGGGCACTTAATCGTCCCTGCGGGACACTGATAGTCTTCTGTCATAGAATGATAGACAGAAACAGAATAGCGGAGAATAAGGAGCAGTGATTGAAAATATTCTATAAAATATTCTTGTAAAAGGTCGATTCAGATTGACCGGACCAAAGCACTTCCGGACATTTGAGACAGACCAGTTTTACACTTTAAACTTAAAGATATTTACTTAGATATGCATTGTTTACTTCGTATGTAACTTTCCTTTCATAATTAAAGGTTATGGACTATGTTAAAGATTAGAACTGTTTTCATAGGACATGGGCGCGGACCCGTTCTAATTTGTCAATTTGATAATATGCTTGTCCCTTTTTTATGCAGGATAGTAGGCAGCAAGTGGTTGGTCGGTATGTTGGCGAGAAGTGGGCAAGAGTGGAGCGTTCCCCTCTGTCATCTCCCTCTGTTATTTTCTCGTCAGTGGGGATGCGAAATCCACGTGCGCAATTCCACATGTCGATCTATACACCTGTAAGTTCTGCTGAGCGCACGGACGGTCGGAAAGTCGGACGGGTGATCAGAATGGTGGACGGACGGACAAGAGCAGATATAAGTGCCGTCCTTTTTTAGGGCACAAAATTTTAACTGAATAGTTTAAATATATTTACCTCTGCCGTCAACTTAGCATAAACTTAATACCATAAACTTAATTTACAATCTAACTAGTTATGTTTAAGAACGGTTTAAGTTTGTGTTTAACTTAAAATCTAAATACGTTTTAAATTCATTGCTTAATGGAAATTTAAAGGTAACGTAAATACTACAATCTTGAAGATGTTTGCCCGAACTGCACCCAATAATGTTCTGCGACCTGTCAACAGTATATAGACACTTGAGTGACTCTGGATACACATTCCGACCTTCACTGCAACCAATCGTGTTGCTCTCCGGATGGAAATCTATAAAACGAATTTGTTTGCATTAACATATGATGATCCTTTTATATCTGAATGATTAAATTGTGGCATGATCAAAGTAAAGTTTCTTTTATCTTTATTAGGAAAATAAAATTAACAGAAATACAAGAATTTTGAGCACTCTGTTTTGTTTTAACTTTCCTAGAAAATGTATCAAACCGCTTTTACGTGAATGCTTCTCAAACAAACAGAATATAATTCATATACAGTTTTTCTTGAAAACACTCTGCATTAGCATAAATGCCGTTGATTTCAATAAATACAAAGCCAGAGTATCGTATGAATCAAACGATGAAAGACCAAAAAAAAAAACAAACAAACTCAAAAGCATGAAATTGCGCTTGATTTATGATTCCACTGCACACTTTCAGATGAGTTTCTCTTTCTCCTAGAAGAAGCAATGGTATCGTTTTGTTCTTTTTTACATTAATTACGGGCATTGTTAAAACAGGTTCCTCTTACTGTCAACACAGGTTACCGGTCCTATATGCAACTGAAAGTTTTTGGTCTCAGCAATTTCAGAATCCCAAGCAACTGCCCGATGACTTAATGCATAATAGTATCTGAAAAGTACTTTCGGCATCTCTTCGTCCGGTAGGGTTTTATTCCTATCGCAATATGTTACTGACCTAAGAAATATAGAAAATTAAACATGTTAGCTTTTAAAGAATATAGATAATGTAAATAATATTCTAACATTGAGCATGCGCCTTCATTAACATACACATTGTGGCTGTGACACGTAAAAAACCGGATGAAATTGCTTGTCCTGGAACATTTTGTCTGGAAAGTATAACTTTAAATTTGGTTTTCTACAATCTAAAGATCTATCGTAGTTATTTAACTTTTATTTGAATAAAAAGGGATTTTATGCCCCCAAAATGACATAAAGTAATCGCTCTGTATGTCGGTCCGTCAGATGGCTCTGTATGTCAACCAGTTATTTTGTTGTTGTTTTTTTGTTTGTTTTTGAGAATTTCGAAAGAACTTGCCACATATGTTCATTTTACTTGAGACGTCAAGTGGCAAAAAGACCCGAGTTTCAAAGGTCAATGTCAGAAATAATAGACCAAACAATATGGACTTTCTCGAGTGTTTATGTTCCTGTCCACTTTGTAATTCTGTGATACATCAAATGTTTCTGAAATTTCTTTACACACATGTGTAGCAGATCGAGTCAGCGTGTCGTAAACAATTCGTCTCTCTGTCTGTCCGTCTGTCTGTACCGCAGTTATTGTACAATTTGTGGCCGCTCCGTAACATTTTTTTTCGTGTACCTTGCTACAAAGATTCATTATACTGTATTGAGGTAAGATGTTGCGAATAGTACCTGAGTTTCTTAGTCTATACGCCTGTCTGTCTGTCTGTCTGTTCTTCGTTTATGCTGCTATTCCAGAGTTGTCATTTCATTTAGATATCACTGCTTCGTGCCAAACAATTTCAAGCCCTTATTGAAATATATGATAACAACAATGTTTACTCGTACGTAATAAGAGGGGTTTCCGCTATTTCTACATTTGAAACAATACAGTCACATTGCTTGACGTTTTGACTGTTCATCGGGTCGTCTATTTTGCTGGCAGAATGTAGCACCGGGATGCAAGACTGTATTATCTGAAAGATAAACTTATGTTATTTTGCAAATGCGTTTCTATACAATTTTTCTGTTTTTATTTTTCTTATTTTTTCTCATTTTCTCATCTGAAGGCGACACTAAGTTCAAGTATCCATTCATTATATAATTATATGGTATAGTTTTTATCTACCTGAATGGATTTATTTGCAAGGCAAGATTAACACGTACCTGATGAGTGCAAACACTTAAACTGTCGAAAAACTTATCTAGAGCACCATCCATCGGAAGTTTGTCATAAAGGTGCGTGTAAACGATTCTGTCCCCTTCCCTGGAAATTTAATTCGATCTTTTGTGGAAAACAGTATATTTTATTTCGATTTATTAAAAAATATATTTACTGACAGACATGAAATGGTAAGAATATATATCGTTCATAATATCAAATTGATTAAAAGCGATTTTTTTTTTACAGATAGGGAATTATTCTCATTTAGAAAACGTTATGTGTTATAATACCAGTATTATTTATCTGTTGCATATATAACAGATTAATGAAAACTATAAAAACATTTTATTCATGAGTTTCTGTCTGATGATAAAAATAATATAATTATATTCTTTATTAAGGTAATGTTTATACAAGTAAGTTCAAGGACGATATCTTTCACTACGTGAAGGTTGGAGAATGTCGTTAGGTTTTATAAGCAGCGTGAGTTTTTTTTTTCTAGTACTGACTGCAGATGAGGAAATTCGCTTGACTCACCAATCCATTGTGTCGACATTCGTGAAGACCGTATATATTTTATTTCTTGTTTGTACTTCATCAAAAATGCACTTCACTGAAACTGCAGGTCCAACTCTGGCATTAACTAGATCAATAAAATGACAGTGATTATAAGCATATGTTTTGATTTCACAAGCATCAGTTTTCAGTGCGCTAGCAAAAGTCTAGTCGATGGCATCTCTTCTGTCCTCATTGTTTTTAACTATTAAGTTTATGCTTTAAATTCCTGTAACTAGTTAACAAAAAACGATGGATCGATTGTCTTTGAATCCACATTTTTTTCAAAGTTTCTCGTGCCGCACACGATTTTCATAATATATAATTTCGTTCTTGCCACGTTTTGTAAGTCTGCTCTAGTGATTACAAGCAAATTCGTTGAATTGATATCCCCCTCCAAATGATACAAATCCCTGGAATTTGAGTGACAAATCAATTTGGTATTTTTTATCTATAATGAATCAATGCCCATAAAAACTGAGCTGTGCCAATCAGAAATAGCTCTTAGAGTAAATGACGTCGTGTGAGAGAAATGATGTCAAAAAATTCTCAAAAAGCAACGGAACATTAGCAATATTTGGTCTAAACAAGTGAAGAGTTCAGTTCCTATGCACTGCATGGCTCTTTAATGGCATCTATGCACCTATGAAGTTTAATTTTGATATCTCAAATACTTTTTGATTTATGATGCAAACAAAATTTAAGTATTGAAAATAACAAAGGGGGATAACTCTTCAGTTATGAAGTGAAGATGAGTTATCTTTCCTATGCACTGCACTTTTTCTCAATGGGATCTAACCACATATAAATTTTTAGGTTTATAACTTTAATTATTAGTTTAATTATAGTTTTTTAGTTATTTTCCAAATAAAAAGTTTGATGGTCGGACAGACGGACGAACAAACAGCCGACGGATAACGCGAAATCTATATCCCTCCGCGTTCGGCAGGTAATAAAAAGTCTAAATAGGTAGATAAAAGACTCAGTGTGAGTGTAACCTAACAAATCAATAATGAAGGCAAAACAGTCGCTGCTCTCTACAGCCAAAATATTAAACAATAACGCTTGTTGTTTTCTAACCAATCTGAATCGTTACGTTATTAGGCCAGGTTATGGCCGGAACACACATGAGTAGGCCAGCAGACGATGAATAATTCTAAAATTAGCAATGACTCTGTACGCTGCACTACACGGATCATTAGGCAGAAAATTGTAAAAAAAAGCAACAACAACAAAAAACTTTCTTTTAAATCATGGTAGTTAGAAAGATATTGAATTAGGAAATTTCTATATTGCTAAATGATCATTCAACTAAGTAGGTAAATGTTATTTTAAATGTTTGAATCGATAGAACTATTTGTTTTGGTGGTAAGTAAAATATTCTAGTCATTGACAGATGATTTGTAATAAGCTTTGTGTCCCTAGTAACATTGGATCGATCCAATAATAATACGAGAAGTACCAGTTTTATTTTTATTTTCCTTTCTTACTTGTAAAGGTGTTTAATTTTAACTGGGTGCTTTTCCCTATATTTTGTTTGACCTCTTGGGTTGTGACCCAGTCACTATTTACTAACTATGTTTGTGAAATAAAAATGAAAATCTTCAAACTGTTTTTAAATAGATATTTCTAGTTGCATCTTTAGATTTTAAAAGTTGGATATCAATAAGAATACAGTTTATCTGCATCACAGGATAACATACATGTGATAACTTCGGTAACTCATAACTGGATTTTCAGCTGGATTTTTAGCTTGAAAACTGGATTGTTTTATCGCAAAAAGAAAGACAAGAAGAAATGCAAAGAAAACTAGTGAAGTGTTTGTTGTTCTTATTTAATGCATAAAGGTTGCACTACTTGCAAAAGGCATAATCTGTTCCCTTAGCACACTACCTATCCATTTATATTCAGATTCCCACTGATGATTGAATTTTGTTTTTGTCTTTTGAATTTTAGCTTTTGGACCCGAGTCCACAGGGCTCTTGCTAGGGTCAAAATTTTGGGAGAAGTGACTTCTCCCTAAGACAAGATTTTTTTCACCAGAATGTTTTTGAACATAACAATTTGCACGGAAAAAGCCATCGTGGAAAGTCTCGCGAATTATTCAGATATATGAATAATAAGCAATGCAATAGCATTTATGTGAGACAACACTTGCGTCATTTGCTGAAGGAAAAACAGTACAAGAAAATTTATACAGGTTTAGCATTTTTAATTTCATATATATTTTTCAGGAACATTTTGTTGATAAAGAGTCTGAAACGTAATTATAAATGCCGTGCTGAAACTCACAACAAAATATTTGGATATTTAAATGTTTGGAAATGAATTCAACATCATTACAAAATTGTTGATGAAAAATTGTTAGCCATCTATTTCGCAATTTTAAAGCTTCTCTTTTGGATGCATCAAGATCTAAATATATTTGTTAACTGTATAAATGACTTACAGTATACATTTAAATAGAAATTTCTTTGTGAAAAATTAAGTTGAAAATTTGCGGAAATTTAAATGTATCACTAGAATAATTTTAAAGCTTCCCTTCTGGATGCATCAAGATCTATTTGTTAACTGTATAAATGACTTACCAGTATACATTCCCGTTTCTCTATATCCGATATTCCACCAATCTTGACAGGAAGTGAGGTCACTCCAGTCACATGACATTTCGTCTGCTCCATCATCACAATCCTTAAAACCGTCGCACATAAGTCGCCGCGGAAGACAACGAACGTAATCGCAATGGAATGAGTAATCCGTAACACACGATGCTTTAAAAGAATTCGTCAATGTAAAATTTTAAACTAAATTCATCATTGAAAATGAGAGCTAACAGAAAAAGAATCACAAATTTCGGACATTGCTTATTCTTCCTCTAAATTATATAGTACTCTATATTCAAGATCCCGCTTATGAGTAATATAATATAAGACACATTTATTCGGATTGTACATGTATTTATTTGAACATAACATAATTACCACAGTCTTCTTCATCACTTTTGTCAAAACAATCGGGGAATGCGTCACATCTCTTACTCTTTGGTATACATTGACCATTCGTACAAGAGAATTCGTTTTTCGCACACTTGAATTGATCTACACAAACAGATAGACAGGTTGTATATACTTAATACTTCGAACCTTCTGTACATGAATACAGCCAAGATCTAACCACATTTATCTCTCTGTTAGCTCACTTAAGTTGAACTCTTTGACAGAAGGTGACGTAATAGCATGGCACTATTTCTTTGTTGTACAGATTGTTGTACAATGCAGTTTGGCTTTTAAGGTTGCAGTAAATGAAGATTGTTCCACAAAAATACGTGTGTAGCATTACGCGTTAAGAAAAAAGATATGGGAATACAGTATATAAAGTAGAATGCCTACTGGATATTTTGTGAACATTCATAAGGCTTATACGAGAAGTAATGAGAATAAGAGTAGGTCAAATATTTTGAGACAGTCTAGAATGTTTTCCTGTACCACATATCTCGTCCGAGCCGTCGATGCAATCGTTGATATAATTACACACTAGGCTAAGGTGGATACAGCTGCCATCTCCACACTGTAGCTGCTCCACTGTACAGTAGCTTGATGCATTGTCTGTTTAGTAATATACCAAAAGCATTTAAAATACCAGAAGAAACATACACTATTAAAGTAAGACAATTAAAACTAACTAGTGTCTGTGTTATTGTTTTAAACATTTGCAAGATTTTAAATAGTACATATTTTCAAACTGTGAGTTGATCGTGCAAAAGATACGAAGTGGTTGTTATGAAAAGAAATTACTTTACAATGACGATAACAAACATTTTCGTTAGTAATGCACAATTTGTAAACATTTTTGTTATTTTCGTCGTTTTTATTACATAGAAAATAAACAGACCTTCAAGTCTTATTCTAACTGATCAGTTTCGTAACAAAAGCAAATAATGTTACCAGTTACAATATTTAGAATTACAAGACAATGTTCAAACACATTTGCTTGCCACAGATTTAAACATCAAATTCTTTATTCAACCTGTTTAGAAGTTAAAAACAAACATACAAATAGTAGGGTAGCCGTTTCCTTGGCATTTTCCATTCGAAAGACATGGAATGTAGTCAAAATGGATAGCATTTCATATGTAGACACCATGGAATGTAGTCAAAATGGATAGCATTTCAAATGTAGACCCCATGGAATGTAGTCAAAATGGATAGCATTTCAAATGTAGACCCCATGGAATATAGAAAAATGTTCTAGATCACTATATACATCAGAGATAGTTATCTAACAGATAAACTTATCATAATGATTTCTATATATATTTTATACCTTTGGTGGTTTTAGAACAGTTTGTTTCATCAGTTGCGTCACTACAGTCTGTCATACCATCACATACAGCAAGGTATGAGATCCGCTCATTGTTATTACACACAAAAAATGACACGGCATCGATATTTGATGTGTTGATAAGCAATGGTGAGCTTGCGCTGAGAAGCTGGTTTACTGTAGTAATAACAAGTAAGTGCACTGGACAGGTAAATTTTCATTTAAATATGCAAATTGCAATCACTTTATTTAATAAAAAATGCAGTTACAGCAGATGTGGACATGTAGGCCTTACACTTAAGCTAAGTGAATGAGTTTTCATGTATAATTTCCTTACATGGCATTACCTTAGTGTGCCTGATCTTGATAAATCGCCGCTGATATTAACCTAAAAAAATATGGTAAGGCATTTGATAAGAACAGAGGTTCATTTTTCAAACTGGGAAACCCTTGTTGTGTTTTACTTTTATTTTGAGTTCAGTAGATACGTATTTCATAAATCGGTTTAAAGACGTAAAAGTAGAAAATAGACGTTTAACATTTATATTATTTCAAACACTTGTAGTTATAATAACTGAGACCTGAAAGACTGCAGTCGACTTCATCGGCTGCATTATCACAATCAACCACTCCATTACAGTGCGCATGCGCACGAATAACTTGTCCATTCTGACAAAAATATTTACTCCTGGCTTGCATTTCAGGGTTCTTTAACACTGTTACATTTCCGATGTCTTTGTACAAGTTTCTTCCGTCTGAAAGTATGTATAATTATCATGGGGAATTAGGGGACAATTCGTGCATGGCGAAAAGATTACAAATTTTGAAATATAAACTTTTAAATCAACGTTTTATTTTTAAATTTTGATACATATACATTGGCAAATACTATAATGGTATTTCTTGTATGTTTACGAGTATTGTATGAATCTGTTTGTTCTCGAAATCATAACGGTGAGAGACTTACAATCTAGCAAGCATGGTTCCCATTCGTCGTCAGTGTCAGATACAAAACACCATAAAAATCCGAGATTTGTTGGATCACGGCAGAAGTTTTCTGTCAAAGTCTTTGCGATGACTAAAAGTTCGACGTTGTAAGAACGCCATTCTTCATGTAAAGACCATCTGCTACACGCTTTGCCTGTAAAAGATGTGTTCCAGTTCCCGTCGTACATATAACGAGTAGAATAACATCTGTCTGAAGCTGTATCTGGACAGAAAACAAGAACACACGCTCTATTCAATATAGATGTCTGTACATTTTGTTATCAGTTTATATTGCTTATAATTATCATATTATTATTTATCAAATGAACATTATATAGTCCTTAAACAGTCTGATTTTTATACAACTGAATATTATCTATTACTGAAGCTTAAATTGTACACGTTCATTGTTGTAATATATGCACGTATCAAAGATTCGACTGAGACGTTTATCGAATATGATTTGAAACCGCAAATGATTTGTAGCAGAGCTGGATACCTGAAAATGGGCAATAAATTTGCGCATTTTGCGAATTGTAGCACCAAAGGCTGTCGAAAGCATTTACAGAATGTGTCCTGGAGGAAGTCACGCGGCAGTAGTTTGTCACCTCCTCAATGGTTTCATTGTAGAATTCAACCTCTGTAATTCCTCCCGACCAGGGCATACATTTTTGATTTCCAAACGCATGACTAAGACGACCCATGTAGGTTTTCGGCGAATAATCCTCCATTAACTCTAACAAAAGAGGATGGCGTTATCAGATACTGAACAGAGATACACGTATGGTGACAATTAAAATATCACCAAGACTTTTAAGTTATTTAGAGCTTTTTTATATCTGCTATCTACTCATGTTTATTCTCTACTTAGATCATGAAAAATAAGTATTTTTTGCAGCAAAACCATGTCTCCCCTACAAAGAAAAACTATTCAATTTATTCTTGATTCGACTGTATTTTCTGACGTATTTACCGTTATATTTTTCATATATAAAATTGTATCTAGTGCTAATACGATAATTGAATCAAAAGAAGCATTTTCAAAATAAGCCCACAATCATGATTTCGAACCACAAATACTCAAAATCTTATCGAAATTCTGAAGATATGGCAATTCAAATGTCATGGCTCCGTTCATTTCTAATTAATTCTATTATGTCTTTTGTGCTAGCAAAATTTCCATCAAAGTGCCAGTATCTGTTATCAAATCGGGTGTAAAATGATTTTAAAACCATGATTGGCTATCAACAATACTGGCTGAAGAAAAATCAAATAAAGCCAAAGAGAATACGAAAACCGCTGAATTTTAAAAACATTTTCAATTTCAATTGCCATCAACCGACAGCTTCTTATTTAGTATTTCGGTAAATGACATTTTTCAGCCAGTTTAGGTTTTTTTTCAACAACGATACATAACAGCAACGTACATGGTGACTTACTTTAAACACAGTATTCTTATATAAAAGTACTTTGGCAGCAAGCAGAGGAGTAGAATCAAAACATCTTACCATTGAGTTGGCACATATCATATTCAACCTCAGGGTCTGTTGTGTAACACCAGATATCACGTATCAGTCCTGGTCCTCGACAGAAATTAGCAGCATCAGCCACTGACTCGTCTGGGAAGAAGATGTCTTCGTTCAAAGAATGCTTGTGAGGATACTGTGCGTCCCATCGTTGGCAGGTGTAACCACGAACAGTGGTACTTAAATTTCCTTTATAGTCTGAGGCAAACACACGATCTTGGATATCTATAAATTTCCAGATAAGCTAACAATTACTCATTATCCAACTAACTCATATTGATAATGGCAACGTTTTAGTTATATTTCTATACTTATAGCAATAAAACAATAAAATGCGAGTATGTATTATAATAATGTATCAAAAATCACATCGCCAGGGACGCCTCAGTAGTACGATATAAACTAGATCTTTTCTAAATGAATACATTTTTTTACAAAATATACAATTTCTGTATTGTCAATTTGTTCAAAGTACAATTTTATATATCATTGTTGAGTCGAAAGCAATTGTTATAACTCTGTACCAGTTAGATAGAACAAATAGAAATAAATGTTAGCTGTTACACCTATTCAAAAATAAAGTGAAGCTCGAAGCTGTAAATGAAACTCTTGGCATCAGAAAAGACACGATAAATAAAAGTTAAAAGAAGCAGAATATTTTCAAATTAACAACCGGTAGAGATAAATTCTTAAAAAGAAAATCAAGGAACATAACTCATTGGACTGGCATAGTAATGGCTCACTTTTAAGCATTTAAAATAAATCTAAAATAAACAGCAATAACAAATACATAAGCATGACCTAGTTAATATATATTGTTAAACTGATGCTTTAACACAGTTTCAAAAGACGGCTAAAGATACCGATTGATTTCTAAAATATCTGCTTATAAGAACGGTTGTTATAAAATCTTTGTTCATAGGAAGTTCTTCATTCTCGACTTTCGATGAATTAAACAACTAAGAACAATTTATCAGAAATAAGGATAAGGGTATGAGAGTATTTTTTGTTGTCTCTTGGACTGAAATACGATAGTCACAGATACTTTGAACAAATCTGCTCATTGTCATTGTGAACTGTTATATAAAACGTTATGTTTACTTCAACTTCAGTACCTATCGAGCGATTGCCAATTGTTTCTTCACAGATAAAATAGAAAGCTGCCAAGCTACTACAGTCAACAACTTCTTAGGTATTATATTCATCTGCTTTGAAAAAAGCCATCCTTACACAGTCACCCGCTGATGGTTCGCCTTTTTTCCTGGAAAAAAATGCTAACGTGATTGTGCAGTTTCTTTCAGCATTACGTTGACAGGACAGTATGTTAAACAAGAGGGCCAATGGCCCTAAAGCGATCACCTGGGTTCAAAGATGAAAGAAATTTTTATGAAAGTAATGATGCATATCACAGAAATGGACCAAAGCAATGCAATTTTATTGCCATAGCTCTAAAAACAAAAATTATGTCAGTAGGTCAAAAAATAGGTCATGAGACGACATTTTTGAAATCGGAACGAAAAGCTGTACACACAGTCCAAATTTCATTGCCGTAGCTTTAAAACAAAAAAAGTAGGTCAGAAGGTCAAAAATATAGGTCATGCTATGACGTTTTTGAACTCGGAACAAAAAACTGTGCACATGGTCCAAATTTCATTGCCATAGCTCCAGAAACAAAAAAGTAGGTCAGTAGGTCAAAAATAAAGGTCATGCGATGACATTTTTGAAATCGAAACGAAAAACTGTGCTCATGGTCCAAATTTCATTGCTGTAGCTAAAAAACAAAAGAGTAGGTCAGTACGTCAAAAATATAGGTCAAGGAATAATGTTTTTGAAATCATCTTGAAAAACTGTACAAATGGTCCAAATTTTATTGCCATAGCGAAAAACTTAAAAAAATGAGAGAAATTTTTTTTTGGAGGGAGTGACCCCCAGTGGAGGGGGGATGACCCCACTGTAGTCACTGTGCATACTACCAAATATCTAAGCTCCAGGCCTTGCAGTTTCTGACAAGAAGATTTTTAAAGGTTTTTGCTATATAACTATATCTAAAATATGTGACCCCTTGGGCGGGGCCAGTTTTGACCCAGGGGCCATGATTTGAACAATCTTGGTTGAGGTCTACTAGACAATGCTCAACACCAAATATCTAAGTTCCATGCCTTGTAGTTTCTTACAAGAAGATTTTTAAAGTTTTCCCTATATAACTCTATGTAAATCAAGTAAGCCCTTAGCGGGGTAAGTTCTGACCCCAGGGTCATAATTTGAACAATCTTTACAGAGGTCCACTAGATGATGCTTTATACCAAATATCTAAGCTCCAGGCCTTGCAGTTTCTGACAAAGAGTTTTTTTAAAGTTTTCACAAGAAGATTTTTTAAAAATTTACTATATAACTACATGTAAAACATGTGACCCCTTGGGCGGAGTCAATTTTGACCCCCCAGGATCATAATTTGAACAATCTTGGTAGAGGTCAACTAGATGATGCCTTATACCAAATATCTAAGCTCCATGCCTTGTGGTTTCTGACAAGAAGATTTTTATAGTTTTCTCTATATAACTCTATGTAAAATCAAGTGACCCCCGGGGCGTGGCCAGTTCTGACCCCAGGGTCATAATTTGAACAAACGAATTGTTTGAACAATTTGAATTCTTTGAAAATCTTTGGTAGAGCTTCATGCAAGGAAGACCCCTGCCAAGTTTCATTGAATTTGGCCCAGTGGTTTCAAAGGAGATGTCGTTTGAATGAAATGTTGACGACTCACGACGCACGACGACGGACGACGGACGGAGGGGGGTCACAATAGCTCACCATGTCACTGCGTGACAGGTGAGCTACAAAGTAAAGATCATCCTTCATGCATGACCTTTTAGCATTCAAAATTCTCAGTTCAAAATATTTTTAGCACCATTTCAGTAAAGTAAGTGGATCTCGAATTTTTCAAAGGTGATTTTTAATTTTAACAAACATATGTACATCATAACTTCTTTGTTACATTTAAGTAAAATACACAAACCCTGCACAAGATATTAAATAATTTAGCTTGAATTCATTCAGTTATTTTTAGAAAGATATATTAATGAACAAATGAAATAAGGTTTTACCATGCGGAGAATGTCATCGGTAGAGTATTCTCCCAGAAAAACTTTAAATCGTTGTATTCTGATTCCACACGAGACAGTCCTAGATTTTGAAGATGTTTGAAACAGTTTTTATTACAATCGTTGCAACATTCCGTTAAGGTAACTTATGAAACTGTTATTTATTTAACTACCTATTCTTCCTACTTATACTGATATAAATGAATGTCTTAAATTTGGAAAGTCGTAAAAAATGTTAAACAACTCTTTCTTATGGCAAAAACGTATTTTGCCGATTAAATTTACTATGACATACATAGAAAGTGCTCACATTTCATGCACTTGTGTAACTGTCTTTGCAGTGCCAGTAGAACATGATATACTAATGACGCAAGCTTGAATAATTCAGAAATGACTAAAATCTTATAAAATTTCTCAATTCATACATATTCCATATTGCATATTTTACACGGAGAGAAGTCGAAAGGTTTGACCCTGCACTTACCGATGTAACTATAGTAGTGGTGTGTAATATTATGCCTAAATGCGTTTTGAAACAGTTCATTTTCTTTGTCGAGGAATTTGAAATTGCGCAGAATATATTTGATAAGTTTAAGCTCTTCCATTGACTGTATTGACACAAGCTGCTGCCGCCTTATCCAACACTCTTTGCCAGCTTTGATCCAAGACTTAGACATTGAGAAAATACTATAACATTTGTCAAAAATCTTTGAACAAGCTGAAATGAAAAAGCACAGCACGTGTACAAGACATTTTATAATCTTGTGTACTATAATTTGCTGTGATGCTCTGAATACTCCAATGAAGTGTAAATAGTTCATAAACAGTTAAACCGCAATAAAACTCCTTTAGAAATTGTTAAATTATTTAAAAATGGAACGTAAAGGTGATATAAATTGCTGAATAACAATTTGGAGCGAATTAGCAGATCATAAATAAAATAACTTAATTTCAAAAATAGCACTTAGTGCCATATTACTAGAAATGAAAAATGCCTTATATTGCAATTTGCCTTATAATGATCAAAGAACTTCTGTTTCTTCACTTTATTTCCCAAACCCATTTTTAAGTCTTCTAACAAACCACATGTCCGCCCATCAAATCTGTTATCATTTCTAGATGCAAGTATCTAGTTACCTAGTTATATTTATTGTTATCTTTGCACGGTTAATTGAGAACGAATCGCTTATATCACAGACAAATACATTACCTTTGTAAAGCAATCGTGGTACATAGGAATCGTATCCTGCCAAGGGAAAAAAATCATATCTCTAAGACTCGTTTCTGAATATGCCTCAGAACAAACATATAAATACGTCAAATAAAGGGAGAGACCATGGTAATGACAAAAATGTATCTTCTATAAAACTGCTCTAAGTGAAATATAACAGGAGAATGTTTCATGCCCAACTGTTGTAGTTCAAGCAAACATTTGCAAAAATAAATAAATAAATAAATAAATAAATAAATAAATAAATAAATAAATAAATAAATAAATAAAAATCGACTGTGAGCTGGAAAGAAAATGCCCGAAACTATAAAAATAGCTACAGGTACATGATAAACTTGTCAATTGTTTGTAGTCAATTAAAAAAAACAATGGCTTCTATCATGTCTATTTAACCTTTACAAAGTACAAGCGAAGTATGTGAAATTATTGTCACAATTGTCAGAGTAACACTCTGATCTTACCTGTTGCCTCCCATCTGGTTGACATCTCAACTGAAACAATATTCAAATATTCACACACAGTAATTATTTTATACTGTTCATGTACTTAACTATAAACTTTTTCTGTAAGCAAATGAAAGAAAATATCTTGTTTTCAGTCACCATTTCTCTTTCCAATCATACAATTGGGTTTTTTTTTCAAACTTTTGCTAGCTTTCCTTTCTGATAGTTTTCGTAACTTTACCTCCGAGATGTCAGGTTCGACTGTAATATTATAATACATATGTATGTAAATCAAATATATGCGAACAAACTGATACTTACTTATAGCGCGATCACCAGTTTCATCTCCCTCTCTTACTATACTTTGATATATATCTGAATGAAATGATAAAACTTAATCAGAATATGGAATGTTAAGCGGTTCCTTTTTGCTGGTATCACTCATCAAATATACTATAACTGAATTATAGTATTCACCCACCATTCAGTTCTTTCCTTGCAAATCAGTCGTCCTGAGCAAGTATTATAAATTTGTAATAATATTTAAATGTGTCTTAAACTTAAGTAAGGAGATTCCTGATGTCTTATGCTGGTATTGTTCCTTTACGAGATTCTCCACACTTCTAACTGAACTGCACGTTCAAGCTGCCTTTTTAAAGTAAGTAATATTGTTGGGATTGTTGAAGGAACTTATTTAGAAAACAGTGATCAGCATCTTGTTGTGACATAATAAATATGTCTGAGTATCATCGTTGTTTTCCTCATTAGACCATATTTTTATGCATGTAAATTATACGTATATTTTACACACAAAGAAACTCCATACGCTAACATATGCCTAACGAAACTACGTTTAGAGCGTCAAAGCAAAGCCTTGAATGACGTGTACATAAAACATGAACTCATAATTACCAGGTATGCTGGCAGCCTTCGTACTTATGGTCTCTGGAACAGAATCTTCTACAGAATGATAGACTAATCGAAAGTACTCTTTCGTATAAGCATTGAATTTTGTAAAAGTCACATTCACTGCATTGGATGATGTGAAGTATACACTAGGAAGATTGTCACTATTGCAGAACTTCTTTTCACTCGTAAATTTGTCCTCAATACTAAACTTTGAACCTAAAAAAATGTCAATAGTCCATGTCTTTTAACCATTTCTTGCTGTGATGTCATTTTATAAATATCTTTATTATAGTAAATAATGTTTGTTGGAACAAATTAAGACAATTAAAAGAACACCATTTAGAAATTTGTTTTTCTTCATTTCATAAATAGATCTTCTTGAGCTTAACTATTATAATATATAATATAAGGAATTTAAATAACATCCCTGAAGAAATCTTTATTTACAAGTATTGTACGTTTGCTACTTGTTGTCAAAGATATTGAAATTATCAAATCTGGTCTGCTATAAGTTTAATAATATTTGTTAACCTTTCATTTGTTTCTGGTTTATTGTTTGTTTTGTCTTTAATGTTGCACTGGCGTGTCTCAATATAATACGTTGGTCTGGAATTTGTGTATGAAAATTGACAATTGTAAAAAAATAAAACTCATTTAAATTACAACACACCCGAGTAACAATGTACGTCAAACTCTTCTACTACAATTCTAAAGAACCCTCTATTTCTCCTGAATATCCACTTCTCAATCAGGCCATCGAAAGGAATGTTAAAATAGGACATTGATGACAAAGCCATTGTCGGCATGTTGCAACTCTCTTCACGCCATTTCCCCTTGGGTCTAAAGCTTTTCAGTGAAAAACATTCCGGTATGTCTGCAATCGGATAATTTTTGACATTTATTTAGCAATAATTCAAACAGAACTGATATTCAAATCTGATTTGTAATGTGGGACAAAAAATATTAAGTAAAGACGCCTCCATAATTATCTCAAAACTGATATAATTGTTAAAGGTCAATTCTATTTTACCAGCTTTAACATTTATGTATTTGAAATATACAGAACATTATCATTATCGAACAAGCTATAAATTATATCATGGCACAGCCTATAGAAACAAGATGTAGTTTAAGCTATATACGGCAACAAATTTGTAACTTTAAAATGTTGAACCTCCTTGCCAGTTGATAGGACAAATATTACTCTTTTTATAACACTATTTTACTTTGTTCCAAACATAAAATGTCTTTACCTTGTTTCAATACAAAAGCTCTGATTCCACGACCTCTTTGTATGTTTTGATTGTAATGTTGACAACTTCTAAACGTAAGTGTCAATGAAGTTCTGTTGGTCCGTACTGATAACATTCTGTCGTTGTAAACAGAATTTATCTTGAAGTGATCTGTTGATTGGCTAAAACTTTTATGAAACACCAAGTTGTCTTCCCAGCCCCTGACAACCTCAAGTGCATACACCTGATAAATTTCATTAAAGGCAATATATTCCGCACAAAAGCTTCTCTGGTTTTGGTCCTGTAACGAAATAAATTTAATCATGATCTAACATACCCTACCGAAATATCTGTACTTGCGAGTCATAATGTTTTTCCTTGCGAAGAGTAATAAGGACTTAAAAGTATTGTATGAAGATTTGATATTTTACACAATTTTTTGTTCGCATTTTATTTTAAGAACAAGGGCAATTATTACATAATGACCTATAAATAGTTACTAGTAATTCAACTTATTAATCTTATGTTCCTATGTGAATATTAAAGATGATATTTCTATATGTGAAACACTTACCCCGTGGATATTAAAAGATATATTTGTAAAAATGAGTTGGATAAACTCAGATTCTCCAAACATTATCATCCATTTGTAACTCTCCCCGCTGGCATAACCGAATGGATAACCATGACTTGTTATAACCGACTCCTCAGAAATCACGGCAAGAGGTGCAAATACTGAAGTCTTATTTAAAAATAAGCTTCGTTGCACTGCATTATACCCGACAACCCTTGGCACTGTGTATGAAACGGAAATAAAAGATTCCTAAAAGCTAGGTGAGGCGAACATACAGTTCAACTAGAAAACAATTATATAGTTACAAGAAAAATCATGAACGTTAGCACATTATCTTAGGTAAAGCTAAAACCATAGACTTTACGCGTAAGTTTCAAATATTCAACCAAAATAATATTTAATATCATCATTGCTATCATCATTTTTATGTAAACCCCAAATGCATGGATTTGTTTTACATATTTTACTTATGAGAACAAGGTCAAAAATAGACATTCTGTATTTACCTCCATTTCGACAGCCATGCAATTCAAAACGCAGGCAATAAAGGTTTTCCGACAGAGGCTCTGTAACGAGAATTCTTGCAAAACGAGCGTACACTGGCTTTTGAAGTACAAATTTCTGCGGCTCATCTACTGCGTAAAGTGTATCAACTCTAAAAACCTGAAAATGGAATTATATTGCCTTAAGATATTTGTTGTATCTTCTCAAACAATGATTCATACTAAGCACATAATACGAGTGTATGAAACGTCACTGATACGTACCTTATCATATGCTGATATATTGTCTTCCTTCACACCAAAGGAAAGTTGAAACGACCTGGCACCAATAGGAAGAAAACGTTTGTAGATAGTCCCATTTGAAATCGTCTCTAAGATATCTTCCCAGTTCCAGAGAGTTATACCTTCCACTTTTAAAACATGCCCTATATCAACCTATATAAATAAACAACCAGATGATAAAAATCATAAAGCTATCCTTTAGAAATTAAGGTCTAATACCACACGAAAAGCGTCTGTGAAATTTCCTTTTCCAGTCCCCAGTTTCTTCTTGGCATCCTGGTAAGCCATAAATAGAGTTTCATTTAATTTCTTTTTTTCATGCTGTAAAATTATTAGTTCAATAATGGCTCAATGGTCGGTAACTGTTGAGTTTATTTCTTTCGGAGCAATATAATTTGACACAATTGGATTTATTCAAGCAGAATAGGTGTTCTTTTTAAGCATTCTTGACAAAATTCAAATTTTTGATTTTAACAATAATTGTCATATCGCACAATTAATTATCATGGCCGAAATATTTGTCAGAAAAAAAGTGAAATCATACTGTAATGTAACGAAGCAGATCGTTTTGATCTGCACACCAGCTGGACAAAGTTGGACGGGATGAGGTTACAGGGAATCCTAGTAGAGATGATGATGCAGATATCTGATGGTCCTCTATTGTCTTATCTATCATGCCAAGGTCCATATTACAATGGAAATCCTCGTCTTAGAATAGTAAGCAAGGTTGTAAATAGTAAATTTACTTAAAGAAAGAATACCTTCGTTCCAGAAGTGATTTAATATCTAATAAATTTGTATGAGCGAGTTTTCTTTGTTGAACAAAATTGTATATGTAATTATCTTAAGGTCAAATTGTTTGCTTTGATATTAATAGGAATTTAATCCACAAACAGAAGACAAGTATGTGTCAAAAGATTTTATTATTATACAATTGAATTGAAGGACTTTATGTTTCTTTAAAGCAGCTCTTAACATTTGCATTTTGGTTGCTATATTTCTTTCAATAAAGTTTTGTCTCTGATTAAAGAGCGAAAAGAAAAAAAAACAGAGAGCGAATACAGTGTCCTCTTTATGTTAGGCAGAGTAAAATACTTACCAAATATTTGTTGGCTATTTATGACTCGAATCACTGTTTCTTTGTCCAGATAATTATTATCTGAATAGAGTTCTCGACCACCAACAATAGATATGTATCTTCCTGGTAGCGGTCTATTGCGAACGAAAGAAAAGATTGTATAGATATTAACAAAAGTTTATATGTTCTAAAAATGAAAAAAATGATCAACATCAAAACGGTTAAGTGCGACATATTTTCAGGTAATAATATAGCTTTCATGATCTAACTTTCTCTACCTGTACATTGTGCAGCGTTGCATCGATTCAATAATTTTGTTTAAACTGCAAAAGAAAGAAATATTCAACAACATCTATTTGTTTACATTTAATACTATGTCAATAAATTTGATTCGATGAACCAGAAAAAGAGGTCTAGTATCCTATCAAATATAATTTAATGTGTAAATAACTCGTTCGTGAGATTAGACAGTACCTGTGAAATACCATATAAAACCCTTTGTTTTTTTCATCGTCGTCAAAATATACTTCAAATCTGCACGAAAGTGCACTAAAGTGAAGAAAATCCCACTTTCCGTCACTGATAAAAAGCTGAGGAAACATTCCTGTCGGTTCTTTCCATCGGAAAACTAAAAAATAATGTGTATCAGAACAATTTCAAAACCTAAACCATACCTAGCATTAGAGAAAAGATAAATCTGAACACTCACAACAAACGTAAAGAAATCAAATTTCAATACAAAACTAAAAATTCATAAACCTGATCACGTATTTTGTGTGATGTGCATATAGTTAAAACAAAAACTTGCGACTCTTTTTTTTATGCTACAGACTTTGCCATGTGTAAGTGCGATTTATTATACCTCACGAAAATTTTTTACTATATAGCCTTATGTGACTTCACATGGTGTTATTTTGATCTATCATCCTGGAAATGAATATCACCCGGTTAATAATTTTTTGCAATATTCCCCAGGGGCGAGTAATCTATGTAATCTTAAGAAAATGGCCGCTCTGCTCTGCGTGCCTCAGACGCTTGCAATGTGCACTACAGTGTATAAGGCGTCTTGCAATACAGACTAGCTAACCAAACGTCTTGATAACACATACTTAACAAACGACAATTGATGATAAAATGGCGGTGAAATGTTGGTTCGGTATAATAAAAAAAATAACACATGTTCCTCAGGGTAATAGTGCATATTGGCAACCCGAGAACTGAAATAACACCCAAATTTCAGTTCTCGGGTTGCTAATATGCACTACTACCCTGAGAGACATGTGTTATTTTTATAATATTCAACTTTGAGGCCTTACATGTATAGTATGCTACATGGATGGAAAAATCAGTAAAATTTTGGTATGCCAAATGCAACTCCTGGAAATAAAATATAAATCTAATACGTCTATCACCTTAATATTATTTAATGTAGTTTACACATAATAACATTAAACTTCAAAAGTTTGTATTGAAATATTATCAACCATCACAAGGGTAAAATGTCGAAACATCCATGCAAATCAGAGAGCTCCGGCCCAATGGAGCGCGACAGTTGTTTCCGGCAGCTTCAACAGAACCATCAGGGAAATCTTCGTCACTATACCAGAAATGGTTTGCCCAGTTTTGACACTGTGATGACTGAACCGCATCCCTTCGCATTGATATATAATGTGTGATTCCTTGAAATCTGTGGTAGTCCAATTCATCTGTAACATTTATATATGGGAAATAAAAGATCAAAATAGTGCCAGAACATCAAAAACACAATGTAAATATACCAAACATTTTAGTAACTAATATTTAGCTATACATGTTATTAATTCTATGAAGCTAAATTTTCAAGTCTGCCTGTCGCCATTTGAAAATCTTCTCTCGTTAAAAACTTGTTAGAAGGCAAACGATGGCTCATTCGATAAGTAGTCATGTTTGTATCCAATAAATTTGGGGGAAAGAAATTTGATGTTAGTTAGAAAAACATTCTTAGGATTTTACAACAATATTTGTTACTTTTTTAACAGCCAATTTATATATTTACAACCGACATTTATCATTATCTGCTTATTTTTTTTCAGTTACACCAATATACGTCTTACATTACAAAGAACATCATAGGTCCATTTCTTTTCATGATTTTTTATTTCAGTCTTTCCCCCCCCCCCCCCCCACACTTTCTCTGCTGAATTGGTATAAATTATCTCATAATCAATCTTTAAAGGCCTATAACTTGTCTTCTGCAAAGCATAATCTGCGACCTTAGTTTTATTATATATATATATATATATATATATATATATATATATATATATATATATATATATAAGATTTTATCACATTTTGATTTTAGAATTATGCGGAAATGTATGTTTACTTAATGTCCATTTTCTTCAATGTGTATACTTATGTAGTGATTTTGGCCGCTTTTCAGTGATGGGTGCAATAGGCCAAGGTTGCCTTTGCTTTAGACAACCGTTTCAGTAACGGCCTATTGATAATGATTATTATATTAAAACATTAAGAAAACAAAGATGGGTGTTTTCCGCTAAATATTTCAGTAACAGAAAACGCAGAAATCTATGTATCACAAACATCGAAGACTGAGAGTTGTTAGACTTAATTTGTTCCAACAAAGCTCGGATCTAAACTGGTAGAAAGGTTGTAAAGAAACTTAAAACCTTCACCAGAAAAAAAGACAAAATCAACTATTACAATGTTAGAGATGATTCGATAAGACTTGTGGATGGCATTAGGACCACAATCATTGTCAGTTCATTTCTGTTATACAGCAGTCAACAAAACCAATTACCTGTCGTTAGTTAAGCAAATACACATTACAAAATTTCAATATGTCAGCGTAATTGTTCCTCTCATTTTTGCATTTTTTCCCTTCAATGTCATATTGATGGTATGTGATGTTATGAACGTTTTTGCCACCAAGTGCGAGCTAATATAAATCATTAGAATGATTTTCAGCATGTTGGATGATACGGTTGTAAAACAGTATACAATTTAAACAAAGCACATAGAAAAACGTTTCAGCTAATTGTTAATTACAGATATTACTTCATGCTCAAAGAGTATTTGCGTTTCAAAATGTTTCTGCCAGAGATAACTTTGAGAGGAAGAGACACATTCGCCTAATTACAATATTGATGATTGTCCAAAGTAGTTGATATTAAAGCACGAAGTGTTAGTTTCTCACTTACGAGGTACAAATAATGCGAAAACTTGCACTGTTCTACCAAGGTCAAGGAGTTTCCATGATTCTTGAATTAGAGTGTCTAGTCGGCTTCCAGGCAATGGATTTGTACCTGCAACGTTTCGTAAAAGTCTATAGCATATCTTCTATGAAAAAAAAAAAAAAATTTCATTAATTTCATTTTTTTTTTCTAGCGTAAATTCATAAATATGATAACAATGTCACCACCATCTACATACTAGTCCTCTAGCCTAATTGATCAAATGGCGCAAATAGGTTTCACCACAAATGCTCCATGTTTTAGTTATGCTTGATACATTAAAAAACTGCTTGAATTATGCATACCATAAAAAATCATCATGTTTCTTCCTGAAAGTTTTGCAGGAATCTAATTTATTCATTCGACTAAGGTCCCTGTTTTATATGTATTTTTGTGAGAAAATAGTTCAAAGTTTCTACGATCACTCAAATGATACAGAATCATTACACCCCCCCCCCCCCACCCTGGAAGTATCTCATACACTATAAAATACTTTTGTCCATGTGACAATGTCAGAATTACCATCTTAACAGACATAATGAACGTTCCTCTAAAGTTCCACAAATGATTATGTCAATCAAAAATGTACACAAACAAGACAATAATTATCAGTAATATATATGTCTATAACGTACTAGTTTTTATTTTACCGTTATAAGACGTTATTCGGTTATTATGTCCTACATACCTGATTGTTTAGGGATTGTTCCCGTTGAAACTTCCATTACTTGGATAACGAGTGAATCTGGAAGGAAAAGACAAGACTTAAAAATTGCTTTTGTTTCGTGCAGATTCCAAAGCTACTAGTTATGCCCGCTCGTGAAAAGTTTAATTATAGCATTGCTGTTGGCCTTACATATGTTAGTCCGTCACTAAATTTCATAGAGTTATCTGGCGTGACGACTAGACAAGGTCAAAGGTTAAAGTCAGAGTGTCAGGGTAAAAGTTTTGTCCAGTTACCGAAGTGCACGAAACTTGATTGAAAAATTTAAGTATGGCCAGCCAATGAAATCTATTTATTTTCATGTCAGCAAGTCAAAGGTCAAATCCACAGTGACGGCCAGTGATTTTAACTTCAAATACTTTTCCTTAGGCCACATGGTATTGAAATACCACCAGTATTTGGGAATATGTGCCCTATAGACAATTTGTAGTTTCCGTAAATGTTCAGACCCACATATATCATCCAAGTATGACTATTAGAAGTCCCATCGATATATTTCGAAATTTGCTTTGATATCATTTCCAAGTTCTGAAGGGGTAAGAGTTACATGGAACCATGTACAGAATTTCATTCTTGTAATTCTAACTACTTGTTGTTCTTTTCTGTGTCTATTTGCCGGCAGTCACTACGTCTTTATTACTGTGAATGATTACCAATTGCGCTTTTATGGTAATATTAAGCAACATCGCTATGTCTGTGCGTTTTCACTACATATAACTTACCCTTTGGATATGGAATCCCGATTAAAGACCCATCCAACAGGATGTTATCTGAAAATGAAAATAAGGGAAATAAAAAGCTTTTGAATAAATACATAATTATATGATACCTCCGCTCACTAAACAATTTTAGTAATCTTACTTGATGGAAAACTAAGTAAACTGGAAAAATTAGTGATCTGTCATGATGTACGTTAATAGTACATGATTTTAGAAATATAATACAAACTGGTTATTCATTTCCTTAACAATCAACTATAAAATCAACTATATAATCAATCTATAAAAGGTTTTGGTGTTAATGAGGAGAGCATATACAGAACAGAATGTTACGATGCATACAGCCATGTGGTGATAATTTTACGTACTTCCAGAACAGAGCTGGCAATTGTAGAAATAAGGGTTTAGAGTTAGAGTTTAGATTTTGAAGTAATTACTGCTTAACCCATTTATGCTTAATGGATTATGCCATCCCTCTTATTGGACAAGTCCCTTTTCAATTAAAAGGGTTTCTGGTATAGGTTTTCAATGTCATTCTATTTAGGGAAGTAAGTCCTTTAAGCAAACAGTGTAGTCCCTGATCAGAAGCCGCGAATTGTAGCGTCTGATCTGGGTCTGCACTTGCCTATGTTTAATTTTGGGGACGCTAGGCATTAATGGGTTAATAGTGTAAAGGTACCATTCGGTGACGATACTGGGTAGTAGTAACAAAATGCTAGAAGAGGATCTAGAGTGTGCAATAATCTTTCTGTGTCAAAGTTAGATGGGTAGAAGTACAAAACTTCTTCATGAATATCCATTCAGTCAAAACTCTGAAACTGTAATCAAATACTTACGAATACCCTAGCGACAACGTAGAGAACAAAAAAAGGCATTAACAAGTGCAATAGAAGATTTTCTAATTTTCAAATTATACATACTCTGTTAGAAATAAGTTAATAAAATGTTGTTTTTTTTTTTTTTTTTTTTTTTTTCGAAATGTGCATAGTGAAAAAACGAAATAGAGCAGTAGCACTGCTCAATTTGAAATCATATAAGAATTCTGTTTTGTGGGGGGACTATTAACACTGACTTGGGTTTCACATATAGTTTCTACGCATGCTTTGGCAAATGGTGATCATATTTGATGCAGAAATTACTTGAGAATTTTCCCTTTTTTAAAGAAAAAGGCTATTGATTAAAGGAAAGGTTAAACAAATACAGTACGTGTTCTTTAAAGTCTCTATTTTTCAAAAGGATAAACGGGTCCCACAATGAGAAAGGGGCTGCAGTCGAGTTGGCTTCTGAGCCAGCTGTTTTAGAACAAAGTAGAATATGCAGCAAATCTGAAAATATGAAAAATAGACGTTACAAAACTAGCGAAAGATTATCAAGTATTAAACTACTAGTATACGTATTTGTATACATCAGTAAATAGATGTTTACTATGCAGACATTGTGAAACTTTTGATAATAACTGCGGGTAAAGCTTCTTTGTTTGTTTATAAATGTGACGTGTAGCAGAACGCAATGCGCGCTTTGGAGACTTCCACTTATGTTTTTTCTATGCGCGTTAACATCTACTTTATTTAAATCACATGATGGGTATTACAAATTATAAATTATATATGAAATTTGGTTACTTGATTGATTGATTTGCATGAAAAATAAATGTGTGTATTTCTATACCCTTGTTTTCATCTGTTCTATTTACTGTAAAATGCGGGACATCACCATCATTGATCCAATGGACAATCTTTCCAAGTTTTATGCTTTTAGTCTCATACATGAATCCTGCGAAAATAAGGTTACACATAAATCTAATAAAGTACGCAACAATTTCTACTCATGTAATATTGATATGGCTACAGCTAATAACCTTCTCCCGAAAAATTTACTGTATAGGCCACTGTGCTTGCTAGCAGTATCTATGTTACTACTAGCTCAAGCACATTTGACTGAATTTGCAGAACCAACTTGGACAGCAGAAACTGTAAGAAATATCAGAATTTCTCCCCCTCAGACTGTAACTAGAACATCAGGTTGGGTTTGTCTGAGATCAGAAAGGAATGATGTATTCAATGAATGGTTATGCTGATTTGTCTCCGATTGAAGACAGAAAGATTAGAGATTAAAACTTTGCAGTATGTGGAATTCTTTTTGTTTTGGACAATACTATTGAAGAAAGTTTTCACTAACTTCAGTCTAGAACATTTGTAAACATCAAAATCATACTGTCAACAAGTTTCATTTTAGATTTTTATGATCCAGTGATTTCAGATTGTAACATCACAGGTAATCACTCTATTTCGAAATGATTATTCAATTTGCTTTTAGTTTGATTATTTAGCTTTGTTCTAGGTTTTTATATATTTTTTTGAAAATTAAAGAAAGAAAAAAGACATTACTTTAAAAGCCAAGAAACTTCCATAATTCTGGCAAAAAACAACAACAACAAACAAATTGTGTCTAGATAAGGTATTGTCATTGCGACCAGAGTACAACTGTTGCCCTGTGCAAATGAACTGTCGAATAAGGGTCATTGTTCAAAAAAATATACAAGCTCCTTATTACATTCGTAAGTTTTTTTTATCATTTTTGAAAGTTTGAAGAACATCGGCAATGAACTGAGTGTGTTTATAAGAAAATATGTTTATTATTGAATTATAGCAATGGTCCTAAACACTGTTAAACTTGAAGATAAGAAAACTTCAGCATTTACGATAACATGAATTGATGACAGCTGTTGACAGTGAGGAGGTCTGTGAAATGCTAAAGCAGTGTGGTGTTTACACCGAAAATAAGGTTCATCTTACATATTTCTTGCACAAAGGATACTTAAGGAGTAACTACATACAGACAGACAAGCGTAGTTTTACACGATTCCTTGTTGTTGGGGTATAACTACTTCTCCATCACCTCTGGTTATGTCATTAGGAGACAAATACCCTCGTTTTCTGACCTTAACACTTGACATAGGAAAATTTCCATAGCATCGACTACTACCTACATAACCAGACTTTAAGAAGAGTAATTTCAAATACTTTGCGATACAGATTGACCTACATTTTGACGTCCTTAATTGCCATTACTCAGATGATTCTGGTATAAGCTTGCACAAAATATTTTAGCGAGATGAATACTTCTGTTTTGTACTTCAGTAAGTATAATAAAATGTTTGTCTAACCGTCTCGACACACGTATCACCTCGATGTTATCAAGTGAAAGCTATACTTTATTAACGATTTGGTATCAAAGCGCAGAAGTTAACACAAGCAACATTTATAAGGGGACTGATGTCAGAACAGAACTCCATCCTATTCTATTAAACTCTAGTGGGGGGGGGGGGGGAATATTGCTATCATGCGTCAAAAATTTTCCAAATCATCATCTTTATCTTTGTCCAACTGTCGTTGATTTTTTTGTATACATCTATGATTTTCCGTGTTTGATTCCTCAAAAGTACAATTAGATATAACTTAAATCAAATTCACACTCAAACGCACTCATAGCGATATGATTCGAAGTCTGTGAAACAAACAAACACTAATTTTGCAGAGCGAGTACATGTATTTTCATTGATGTTCATGTACTCGATAGTTTCCACTCTAAAGTTTGGTATCGTGAGTCGGTCAACAACTAAGTATATACTTCATTCAAAAAATGGATGAAACATGAGAAATAAGTACCAGATAAAAATGTACATACCTTGGGGACAACCGGATTCATCACCATAGATACTGTAGTTTCCATCAGGCCAATTACCTCTGTCAATGGACACATTTCTCGGCGTTTTAAAACAGAAATTGAGTTTCACTTTATAGCTGCTGTATGGTCCAAGAAGATTACTTTGGAAATCAGGCAACTGAGTTTGGGTAATATCTCGTAGATCAGAAAGAGCGACTGAATCTACAGTGTCGTGTGGAATTGGTCTTTCTGTGCTGAAGACGACCAGAGGGTCTCTCCAGGTGAATGCAATGTAACCCAAGCTCCAACCCTTTTCTCTTGTTTCTGGGCAACCATCTTTGGGCATAGGAACAGCATAAGGTCCAGGCGGCCATTTGCTTATCATCTGATCTAAACCTTACAAGTGAAATTAAAGAATATGTACTTTAAAATTTCAAACCTCGTCTATATTGTTTGATAACATAATACTTCAAACTACTACTCTGAAGGCAGAAAACACTTAAGTCACTTATAGTATTTAATCATTAAGTAATTCTAAACACATTATTCAATAATCTAATCACAAATGCATATAAATATTCTTCATATTGCTAGTGATAAGGTATAACTTACTTATTCCACTAATGTCAAATCATCTATGTGTACCTGATTTATAATGGAACTCTTTAATTTCAGTGTATTGATTGCCGTCCCATACACATTCTGCTAGGTGAAAATCGTTTACGACTTTCAGACTGTACGTCAAGGAAACTGAAATATCATAAAATAATTAAAACTAGGGGAAGTGTGTTTGGACACATCACTTAAAGGCACGCTGCTGAGCAGAAGCTGTTGTAAATATATGTCTATACAGATGACCATGTTAATTTTTCGTTCATTAGCCTTTGGCTCCATTTTGTTTCAGTTTCCAAAGTTTTCCGTTTAGGTGTGATAAGTTGATAAATAATCTATTTTGTTGTTAGCTCATGTGAAAATATTTTTTTGTTTTGTGACACCTTTCCTCGTCACTGAACTACATGTGTTTTTTCTTTTTTTTCTTTTTTTTTTTCTTTTTTTTTTCATGAGACAAATTATCATTTTTACGGTGTTCAGTATAAGAATTGGGAATACAATGTTTTATCTTTAGCCAATTAGATTCCAGACCGTTACAGTATCCATATTTTCTAACAATTTGTCTTTCGTTATAAAGTCATTTGAGGCATTGTCCCATATGTTACCAATGAATTTAATATTACCGTTTATAAAAGTCTTGAATATGAGCGGTTTGCCTCTATTCGTTATACATTTGTTGCCAGATGAATTACGGTCTAATATCTCGGACTTTGTTTTGGTCTAAAACTATTCAAAAATTTATTCCAATTTTTCAGACCGTTGATATAAAAATCGGGTATCTTTTTCGAAAAAAAAGTTTCATGCGAACAACGCAGGTTATATGGCAGAGAGAACAGTCCTCTGCGTAGAGATGGTATAAAATTTTCAGATAATGTTTTCCTATAACATTCCATGTCAACGTGTTTTCATGAATAATACTATATAATATATTTACATTTTGTTCTGGCGCTAACTCGACAATATCGCACAAGCACATTCCTTCTTTTAAAATAAAAAGGGCCGTTTTCCATCCCATACGAAAAGCATATATCATCTTATCAATATCCTTGGCATATTTGTCTATTTAACTGTTCGAATAAAGATCGAATATAACAAAAATATTGAAAGGAAACCAAAGCACTACTCTGGATAAAGATCGAGTAGTAAAAATATATTGAAAGGAAACCAAAGCACTACTCTGGATAAAGATCGAGTAGTAAACATATATTGAAAGGAAACCAAAGCACTACTCAGGATAAAGATCGAGTAGTAAACATATATTGAAAGGAAACCAAAGCACTACTCTGGATAAAGATCGAGTAGTAAACATATATTGAAAGGAACAAAATCACTTCTCTAAAAAACACATCTCTTAGAATAAAGATCGAGTATTGTACAAATATTGAAAGGAAACAAAATCTCTACTCTAAGTATCACAACTCTTAGAATAAAAATCGAGTATTATACAGATATTAAAAGGAAACAAAATCAATACTCTAAGAATCACACCTCTTAGAATAAAGATCGAGTACTATACAGATATTAAAAAGAAACAAAATCATTAATCTATGAATTGCAACTCTTATGATAAAGATCGAGTATCATATAAATATTGAAAGGAAACAAAATCACTACTCTAATATGCAGCAAATCTGAAAATATGAAAAATAGACGTTACAAAACTAGCGAAAGATTATCAAGTATTAAACTACTAGTATACGTATTTGTATACATCAGTAAATAGATGTTTACTATGCAGACATTGTGAAACTTTTGATAATAACTGCGGGTAAAGCTTCTTTGTTTGTTTATAAATGTGACGTGTAGCAGAACGCAATGCGCGCTTTGGAGACTTCCACTTATGTTTTTTCTATGCGCGTTAACATCTACTTTATTTAAATCACATGATGGGTATTACAAATTATAAATTATATATGAAATTTGGTTACTTGATTGATTGATTTGCATGAAAAATAAATGTGTGTATTTCTATACCCTTGTTTTCATCTGTTCTATTTACTGTAAAATGCGGGACATCACCATCATTGATCCAATGGACAATCTTTCCAAGTTTTATGCTTTTAGTCTCATACATGAATCCTGCGAAAATAAGGTTACACATAAATCTAATAAAGTACGCAACAATTTCTACTCATGTAATATTGATATGGCTACAGCTAATAACCTTCTCCCGAAAAATTTACTGTATAGGCCACTGTGCTTGCTAGCAGTATCTATGTTACTACTAGCTCAAGCACATTTGACTGAATTTGCAGAACCAACTTGGACAGCAGAAACTGTAAGAAATATCAGAATTTCTCCCCCTCAGACTGTAACTAGAACATCAGGTTGGGTTTGTCTGAGATCAGAAAGGAATGATGTATTCAATGAATGGTTATGCTGATTTGTCTCCGATTGAAGACAGAAAGATTAGAGATTAAAACTTTGCAGTATGTGGAATTCTTTTTGTTTTGGACAATACTATTGAAGAAAGTTTTCACTAACTTCAGTCTAGAACATTTGTAAACATCAAAATCATACTGTCAACAAGTTTCATTTTAGATTTTTATGATCCAGTGATTTCAGATTGTAACATCACAGGTAATCACTCTATTTCGAAATGATTATTCAATTTGCTTTTAGTTTGATTATTTAGCTTTGTTCTAGGTTTTTATATATTTTTTTGAAAATTAAAGAAAGAAAAAAGACATTACTTTAAAAGCCAAGAAACTTCCATAATTCTGGCAAAAAACAACAACAACAAACAAATTGTGTCTAGATAAGGTATTGTCATTGCGACCAGAGTACAACTGTTGCCCTGTGCAAATGAACTGTCGAATAAGGGTCATTGTTCAAAAAAATATACAAGCTCCTTATTACATTCGTAAGTTTTTTTTATCATTTTTGAAAGTTTGAAGAACATCGGCAATGAACTGAGTGTGTTTATAAGAAAATATGTTTATTATTGAATTATAGCAATGGTCCTAAACACTGTTAAACTTGAAGATAAGAAAACTTCAGCATTTACGATAACATGAATTGATGACAGCTGTTGACAGTGAGGAGGTCTGTGAAATGCTAAAGCAGTGTGGTGTTTACACCGAAAATAAGGTTCATCTTACATATTTCTTGCACAAAGGATACTTAAGGAGTAACTACATACAGACAGACAAGCGTAGTTTTACACGATTCCTTGTTGTTGGGGTATAACTACTTCTCCATCACCTCTGGTTATGTCATTAGGAGACAAATACCCTCGTTTTCTGACCTTAACACTTGACATAGGAAAATTTCCATAGCATCGACTACTACCTACATAACCAGACTTTAAGAAGAGTAATTTCAAATACTTTGCGATACAGATTGACCTACATTTTGACGTCCTTAATTGCCATTACTCAGATGATTCTGGTATAAGCTTGCACAAAATATTTTAGCGAGATGAATACTTCTGTTTTGTACTTCAGTAAGTATAATAAAATGTTTGTCTAACCGTCTCGACACACGTATCACCTCGATGTTATCAAGTGAAAGCTATACTTTATTAACGATTTGGTATCAAAGCGCAGAAGTTAACACAAGCAACATTTATAAGGGGACTGATGTCAGAACAGAACTCCATCCTATTCTATTAAACTCTAGTGGGGGGGGGGGGGAATATTGCTATCATGCGTCAAAAATTTTCCAAATCATCATCTTTATCTTTGTCCAACTGTCGTTGATTTTTTTGTATACATCTATGATTTTCCGTGTTTGATTCCTCAAAAGTACAATTAGATATAACTTAAATCAAATTCACACTCAAACGCACTCATAGCGATATGATTCGAAGTCTGTGAAACAAACAAACACTAATTTTGCAGAGCGAGTACATGTATTTTCATTGATGTTCATGTACTCGATAGTTTCCACTCTAAAGTTTGGTATCGTGAGTCGGTCAACAACTAAGTATATACTTCATTCAAAAAATGGATGAAACATGAGAAATAAGTACCAGATAAAAATGTACATACCTTGGGGACAACCGGATTCATCACCATAGATACTGTAGTTTCCATCAGGCCAATTACCTCTGTCAATGGACACATTTCTCGGCGTTTTAAAACAGAAATTGAGTTTCACTTTATAGCTGCTGTATGGTCCAAGAAGATTACTTTGGAAATCAGGCAACTGAGTTTGGGTAATATCTCGTAGATCAGAAAGAGCGACTGAATCTACAGTGTCGTGTGGAATTGGTCTTTCTGTGCTGAAGACGACCAGAGGGTCTCTCCAGGTGAATGCAATGTAACCCAAGCTCCAACCCTTTTCTCTTGTTTCTGGGCAACCATCTTTGGGCATAGGAACAGCATAAGGTCCAGGCGGCCATTTGCTTATCATCTGATCTAAACCTTACAAGTGAAATTAAAGAATATGTACTTTAAAATTTCAAACCTCGTCTATATTGTTTGATAACATAATACTTCAAACTACTACTCTGAAGGCAGAAAACACTTAAGTCACTTATAGTATTTAATCATTAAGTAATTCTAAACACATTATTCAATAATCTAATCACAAATGCATATAAATATTCTTCATATTGCTAGTGATAAGGTATAACTTACTTATTCCACTAATGTCAAATCATCTATGTGTACCTGATTTATAATGGAACTCTTTAATTTCAGTGTATTGATTGCCGTCCCATACACATTCTGCTAGGTGAAAATCGTTTACGACTTTCAGACTGTACGTCAAGGAAACTGAAATATCATAAAATAATTAAAACTAGGGGAAGTGTGTTTGGACACATCACTTAAAGGCACGCTGCTGAGCAGAAGCTGTTGTAAATATATGTCTATACAGATGACCATGTTAATTTTTCGTTCATTAGCCTTTGGCTCCATTTTGTTTCAGTTTCCAAAGTTTTCCGTTTAGGTGTGATAAGTTGATAAATAATCTATTTTGTTGTTAGCTCATGTGAAAATATTTTTTTGTTTTCTGATACTGACAAAAATGTGACACCTTTCCTCGTCACTGAACTACATGTGTTTTTTTTTTCTTTTTTTTTTCTTTTTTTTTTCATGAGACAAATTATCATTTTTACGGTGTTCAGTATAAGAATTGGGAATACAATGTTTTATCTTTAGCCAATTAGATTCCAGACCGTTACAGTATCCATATTTTCTAACAATTTGTCTTTCGTTATAAAGTCATTTGAGGCATTGTCCCATATGTTACCAATGAATTTAATATTACCGTTTATAAAAGTCTTGAATATGAGCGGTTTGCCTCTATTCGTTATACATTTGTTGCCAGATGAATTACGGTCTAATATCTCGGACTTTGTTTTGGTCTAAAACTATTCAAAAATTTATTCCAATTTTTCAGACCGTTGATATAAAAATCGGGTATCTTTTTCGAAAAAAAAGTTTCATGCGAACAACGCAGGTTATATGGCAGAGAGAACAGTCCTCTGCGTAGAGATGGTATAAAATTTTCAGATAATGTTTTCCTATAACATTCCATGTCAACGTGTTTTCATGAATAATACTATATAATATATTTACATTTTGTTCTGGCGCTAACTCGACAATATCGCACAAGCACATTCCTTCTTTTAAAATAAAAAGGGCCGTTTTCCATCCCATACGAAAAGCATATATCATCTTATCAATATCCTTGGCATATTTGTCTATTTAACTGTTCGAATAAAGATCGAATATAACAAAAATATTGAAAGGAAACCAAAGCACTACTCTGGATAAAGATCGAGTAGTAAAAATATATTGAAAGGAAACCAAAGCACTACTCTGGATAAAGATCGAGTAGTAAACATATATTGAAAGGAAACCAAAGCACTACTCAGGATAAAGATCGAGTAGTAAACATATATTGAAAGGAAACCAAAGCACTACTCTGGATAAAGATCGAGTAGTAAACATATATTGAAAGGAACAAAATCACTTCTCTAAAAAACACATCTCTTAGAATAAAGATCGAGTATTGTACAAATATTGAAAGGAAACAAAATCTCTACTCTAAGTATCACAACTCTTAGAATAAAAATCGAGTATTATACAGATATTAAAAGGAAACAAAATCAATACTCTAAGAATCACACCTCTTAGAATAAAGATCGAGTACTATACAGATATTAAAAAGAAACAAAATCATTAATCTATGAATTGCAACTCTTATGATAAAGATCGAGTATCATATAAATATTGAAAGGAAACAAAATCACTACTCTAGAAATCAGACCTTTTAGAATAAAGATCGAGTAATTTTCAGATATTGTAAGGAAGCAAAATCACTACTCTTAGAATAACAACTCTTAGAATAAAGATCGAGTAATATACAGATATTGAAAGGAAACAAAATCACTACTCTAAGAATCAAAACTCTTAGAATAAAGATAGAGTATTATACTAATATTGAAAGGAAACAAAATCACAACTTTAAAAATCAGACCTCTTAGAATAAAGATCGAATTTTATACAAATATTGAAAGGAAACAAAATCACTTCTCTAAGTATCACAACTCATACAACAAAGATCAAGTGTTATATAATATTGAAAGGAAACAAAATCACTTCTCTAAGTATCACAACTCATACAACAAAGATCAAGTGTTATATAATATTGAAAGGAAACAAAATCACTACTCTTAAAATCAGACCTCTTAGAATAAAGATTGAATAATATACAGATATTGAAAGGAAACAAAAACACTACTCTAAGAATCACAACTCTTAGAAAAAAGATCTAGTATTATACAAATATTGAAAGGAAACAAAATCACTACTCTTAGAACAAAGATCGGACTTTAATAAAAGTGTTGAACGGGGAAAGATTGTAACTCTTTTACTGCAAATCTAGGTTTTGAAGGAGTGTTGAAGAGAAACACGTTACAACTTTTAGAATAAAGATTGAATTGAAAAGAAGTGTTGAAAAGAATCAAACACAACTCGTTGAGTAAAATGAGGTTTTTCAAGTAGTGTTAAAAGGAAACATATCACAACTCCTGGAATAACAGCCGCGCTTTATAAAAAAAGTATCTAAGGGAAACACATCACAATTCCTGGAATTTCAGTCGAGCTTTATAGAAATATTTATGGGAAACACATCACAATTCCTGGAATAACAGTCGAGCTTTATAGAAGAAATATTTGAGGGAAACACATCACAACTCCTGGAATAACGATCGAGTTTCTGTAGAACTGTTGAAGGGAAGCAATTCAATGAAGAGGCGTGTGTACATTTCAGAAATGAATTACGAATCTATCATCTTAAGTTATAATTGTTTCACATAAATCACGTTATTTACTATTCTATAACGAGACATAATGGTCTTATACAATAAGTCATTATAATTTTCAGAAAGATGGTAAACGTTAATGAGCATGGAACTTGACATCAAACAACTAGTTTTTAAATGTTTATGTAAGTCGTAGTAATTATCTATGGGAATCATTTTGCACGTGCGAATTTTTCCGTCAAATGAAATTTACAGAAAATGTAATATTTTTATCATTATTTCAAATTGTGAAAAAAAATGTCTTTTGTGAGTAATAATATTTCAAAAGGAAAAGCGACGTAAACCAACTTATATTTCATATTTAATGATCAAATGAACAGATACAAAATCATTATTTCACAAATATACATAACTAGAAAATAATAAATATTTAAAGATGAATTATTTGTTGTTGCCGCTGCATAAATGGGGGTTGTGACTGTGATTAAAGATGAAATAAATGAAATGTTCAAATAATGAGGATATTTATTCGTGGTTATTTTTTATCAAATCATTAATATCATAAATGATAAATCAACCAAATATGTGTGTTTCCTTTCGTCACAAATCTGTAAAAGAAACATTATCAAATTGCTTGTCTTTTTCAGTATAAATATGCATTTAGACAATTCATTGTTTAAGTTTTTGGTAAAAAAAGTACGTTTAGTAAACGAAACTCTGACGTTTTGATCGCAGTTATATATTCTCTCTTTATCACGTCTAAAATTATTTTAATCGACTCTATTTCCGTTTATTTACTTCACTTTTTGAGCCGCCAGGCTCCTTGCAGTCAGTTTGCGGCCGGACTTGTTTTCCTTCTTTACTCAACGGATTCGGCATTTTACCAACATTGTGTACACATGTGCACTATAAAGTAGATCAGTATGAAACGTCTGAAATTTCGAAAGCCCGATTACAGCAGTGATAAAACTTAATCTTAATAAAGTTATTTATTATGAATATAAAAGATGTATGCCTGTAGGACATAATTATTCTGCATTTCACCAAAAAATCCGTTGGCGGAGCGACTTCCCCCATGTCAGCAATCCGTGACCTGAATTTAGCCAATCAAAATCGTAAGCGTCATTTGACATGGTAAAAAGTGGTCAATGTGCGTACTGCAAATAATCGGAAAGCAATATAAGATTGTGTTATCTCCCCTAATTCGCCCCAGTCTGTGGTCAACTTCAAAAGGAAAATAACGGGTTATAAACTTAAAATCATTGAAAATTAAAAGGAACAGAAGTGAAATAAAGTGTCTCATATAAATGAACGAAGCAGAAGAGAGAATGGTGCAGTAAACATAGCATACTATTTTTCGTTTTGCTTGCTTACCGGACTTTCAAACCCGGCATTTAGCTATTGAGATTGTTCGACATCCGAGATTTTGACGTTTATTATTATTATTTTCATATAACTTAATGTACAGAAATCAAAATTAGACTCTAAGTGTACTTAAGCAGTTTAACAGGAACTAAGTGCACTTTTTATCTTGAAGAGATAGTAGAGTTGTTAGATCAAGTTGTTATCCCAGAGAAAGTACAAACTGGACACGACATGCAATGACTCGACAGATGCGATGACTCGACAAAAAGGCGATCCCTCATGCTATTTTGAGTCATCGCAAATTTACTGTACATTTAAAGCATACATTGAATATCTTGGACATACTAGTAGAATACTCAATGAATTTCTTGGAGACAGGAAACTCTGTGAATTCCTTGGAGATAGAAATAAACAGTATATACCTAATTGTCATAGACACTGGTG